>WOVY01005336.1:0-153395 GCA_013436015.1 Rhipicephalus annulatus
GTGTGTGTGTGTGTGGTGTGTGTGTAGAGATAGAGAGGGGGGACAGAACGAATAATTTAGTGATTGCACTGAATCCGCAAGCTTCCAATGTGCGATGAGAGGCACAATGCTACGCAAAAAAAAACAAGTACTCAAAAAAAGAAAGCTAGGCCCAAGGTCAGTTGCGTGTTATTATCATTTTGTTTCCTTTGTGTTCGTTTCATCGCATTCGTCAAGTACTTCACAAAACTAACAAGGTAAACGAACAATCAGTACTGTTCGTATGATTGGAGACATTTACCTTTGTTTAAATAAAAAATAAGAGCATACAATAATGTAAAATAAAACTTCTATTGCCGCATCAGGCTGATCAGTTTACGTTTTATGTTCACTACAGAAAAAAAAACATATTGGAATTATATCTATTTCACAGTGCGTGCCGCGCAACGGCTTCCTAATTTCTTGATTATGTAGCTGTCTTTGACCCATCACTGCCCGCGATTATGCTTTTACTCTCTTAGTATGCGTTCCGGCACTCCAATAAACATAGTGTGTCGTTCGCATTACTTGACCTGTCCTGGTCATGTAATGTTGCAGTGTGTACCAAAGCCAATTATGAGCTTCAGTGGCGGTTACTGAATTTCATTGCAATTTAAAATATTCAGTAATATGTTCCTGCGTTTTTTTTCAGTTTCAATAAATTTATTTCACCTGGGCCAAGCACTCATTATACAAACTTGCCCATAGCAAATTATAAGCACTCCAAACATGGCTTAAGCGAACCACGGCAGTAATTTTTTTTCAAGAATACTATCGGCGAATACAAATAATAATGATTGATTCTACCTTCCGACTATTGTCTTTTATACTGTAGGAACTGCATTTTAATTGCACTTCCATTTTTACGCCCCGTATTCTGGTTTTTGTACGTGTAATAAACTGACTGGCACCTGAATTAAAGTCATTGGCAATTGGAATAAACACGGTGGCACTTGGATTAAACTCAATGGCACGCGGCCTGAGTGAGTTGGCGCATGGATTGAATATGTTGGCGCTTGGAATAAATGTTTGGCACATGGATTAAATAGCTCGGCGTTCAGATTATTTCAATGGCATGCAGATTATTTAGGCTGGCACTTGGATTAAAGTGAGCGGGAAAACCTGTATGCACAAGCGATGGTGTAGATGGTTAACCGGAATGAAGCAGTAGCCATGCAATAAACACTAACATGGGCTCTATGAGCAAATACATTTAAGTACCCATAAATGCAATTACTACTGACTGTTTTTTTTTATTTTGAAGCTATGACACCAAAATGTTAAGGGGAAGTCGCACTGCGCACTTAATTTCATAAGCGCTACCATGTATAGCCGAGGGAAAAGTTCTCGCTGTGACGCCATGTTTACGTTATTCTGACTTTATACTATATATAGTGGCTAACTGTGTGTTTCTAACGCATGGATTAAACTGACTGGCACCGGAATTAAAGTCATTGGCAATTAGATTAAACACGGTGACACTTGGATTAAACTCAATGGCACGCGGCCTGAGTGAGTTGGCGCTTGGATTAAATATGTTGGCGCTTGGATTAAATGTTTGGCACATAGATTAAAAAGCTCGGCGCTCAGATTATTTCAGTGGCATGCAGATTATTTAGGCTGGCACTTGGATGAAAGCGAGTGGGAAAACCTGTAGTTACTTCAATCTCGTGGTTCGGCTCCGCGGTTATTACCTGCCCTAAGTAGCATGGTCTTTCACAACTTGAAGTGCACTGTTACCTATCTCGAAGCGCTGCTCTTTCCTAAGGTTGTTGTACGTTACTTTCGTTTTCTGCAGATTCATTTTAAGACCCACCTCTCTGCTCTCCTTGTCTAACTCCGTAATCTTGAGTTGCAATTCGTCCCCTGAGTTACTCAGCAATGCAATGTCATCGGCGAAGCGCAGGTTACTAAGGTACTCTCTATTAACTCCTATCCCTAACTGTTCCCATTCTAGGCTTCTGAAAACCTCCTGTAAGCACGCGGTAAATAGCATTGGGTAGATTGTGTCCCCCTGCCTTACACCCTTCTTGATTGGTATTCGGTTGCTTTCTTTATGAAGCACTACGGTAGCAGTTGATCCCCTGTAGATTTCTTCCAGGATGTTTATATATACTTCATCGACGCTCTGATTCTGCAGTGTCTGCATGACGGCTGACATTTCTACTGAATCAAACGCCTTCTCATAATCTATGAATACTATGTATAGTGGTTGGTTATATTCTGAGCATTTCTCTATTACCTTATTGATAGTGAAAAAGGGTTTATTGGCGACTATTGCGAAGGTGGTCCAACGATGAAGCATGATCGGGCAAGAGCAATGGTCAAGCAGATGCCGGCGATGATCAGCACGAGCCGAGCGAGAGAAGCCCAGCACCCAGTACCCAAGCGGTGGCGATGTTGCTTACCAACGATGCGTTTTCTTCTTCACAATTTGCCCCCGCCAAAAAAGAGCCATCCTGGCGACCTAAGAGTCTGGAGGCAGAGGGCTATGATATGGCTTAAGGCGGGCGATGTGGACGATGTCACGTCCATGCCGGCGCATGTCGTCAGACGGGGAAAGTGGCTCGATGAGAAAATTCACCGGCGAAGTTTGCTCCAAAACGCGGTATGGGCCCTCGTACTTTGGAACGAGTTTTGAGGAAATGCCGGGGGTTTGGTAAGGAACAGCCAGCCATACAAGTGATCCCGGGGAATAGCTGGGGCGTTGTGAAGAGTCGGCGTTGTGTTCTTTCTGGCGCTGTTGTTCTTGTGACGTAAAGGTGCGTGCGAGTTCACGGCACTCTTCCGCATTTCGGGCAGCTTCAGACACAGATGGGCATTCGTATGCGTCAGGACGGTATGGATGGAGAGTGCCGATGGTGTGGGATGGTTAGCGTCCATAAAGAAGAAAGAAAGGTGAAAATTCAATGGTAGACTGTGCAGCGGTGTTATATGCGAACGTGATGAATGGAACAATGCGATCCCAGTTAGTATGATCGGATGTCACAAACATGGCGAGCATATCGCCAAGGGTGCGGTTAAATCTTTCCGTGAGCCCGTTAGTCTGCGGGTGGTATGCCGTGGTCTTGCGATGAACAACATGGCATTCAGAAAGCATAGACGTGACGACTTCTAATAGGAAGGCTCGACCTCGGTCGCTTAGTAGTTCTCGAGGTGCACCATGTCGTAGTACGAAGCGATGAAGGATGAAGGATGCTACGTCCCGCGCAGTGGCACTTGGAAGGGCGGCGTTCTCAGCGTAGCGTGTTAAATGGTCCACAGCGACTATGATCCACCGATTTTCATCTGATGTTGTCGGTAGAGGGCCATAGAGATCAATTCCGATCCGATCGAAAGGTTTCGCAGGGAACGAGAGCAGTTGAAGCGCACCGGACGAGTGGAAAGACGGTGATTTGCGGCGTTGACAGTCAGGGCAGCCCATAACGAAATTTCGAACGAAATTATACATTCCGCGCCAGTAGAAGCAATGGCGAATGCGTTCGTAAGTTTTGAAAACTCCGGCATGACCACATTGGGGATCGTCGTGAAAGGAGGCGCAGATTTGTGATCGCAAGCTGCGTGGGACAACCAAGAGCCACTTACGACCTTCGGGGGCGTAGTTACGTCGGTGTAGCAGCCGCTCACGAATGGCGAAATGAGCAGCATTCACGTCGGAGAGATCGTGGTACCGCTGTGATTGACGATCCAGAGAGACAGTTAAATAGGGAAGCGATCCACGGGTCCTTGTGTTGTTCACTGGTAAAAGAGTCGAGATCGAGAGATGCGATGGAGTTGGTACCAGTGGTTCCGCAGGCCGAGTCGGGAGGTAAATGCGAACGCGACAGGGCGTCGGCGTCAGAATGATTGCGTCCGCTGCGATAGATTACACGAATGTCATACTCCTGGATTTGCAGTGCCCACCGAGCTAGGCGGCCAGAAGGATCTTTTAATGTGGCGAGCCAACTAAGTGCATGGTGGTCCGTTACCAGGTCGAATGGGCGACCGTACAAATAAGGGCGGAACTTTCGAAGCACCCACACTAGCGCCAAGCACTCTTTTTCGGTGACGCTGTAATTGGTCTCAGCTTTAGTAAGTGTGCGACTCGCCTAAGCGACGACGTGTTCGGAGTAGCCCGGCTTGCGTTGGGCGAGGACAGCGCCTAGACCAACCCCACTAGCGTCTGTGTGAACTTCCGTTGCAGCTGTTGGGTCGAAATGCCGAAGAATTCGAGGAGATGTTAGCAGACTACGGTGCGTGGCAAACGCAACGTCACAGTCAGAAGACCAGGATGAAAGGTCTGCATCACCGCGTAGGAGATTGGTCAGTGGTGACATGATCGACGCAAAATTTCGCACGATGCGCCGGAAGTAAGAGCATAGTCCGACAAACCTGCGTAATTCTTTCAGTGTAGTAGGTTTCGGGAACTCAGCGACTGCTCGCAGTTTTGCAGAGGTCGGGTCGAACACCATGCTTGGACACGATGTGCCCTAAAATGGACAGCTCTCACGTGGCGAAGTGGCACTTTTTAAGGTTCAGTTGGAGCCCAGCGTTGGTTAAACACGTCAGAACCAGTTGGAGCCGAAGCAGATGTGTAGGAAAATTGGGAGAGAAAACGACAATGTCGTCGAGGCAGCATAAACACACAGACCACTTCAGTCCACGCAGTGTGTTGTCCAGGAGTCGTTCAAACGTGGCAGGAGCATTACAAAGCCCAAATGGCATTACGTTGAATTCATACAGGCCATCTGGTGTACTGAACACAGTTTTCTGGCGATCAGCTTCTGCCATAAGAACCTGCCAGTATCCAGATCGTAAGTCTAAGGAGGAGAAGAATTCGGCTCCTTGGAGGCTGGCAAGGGCGTCGTCGATCCGCGGTAATGGATAGACGTCTTTCCGCGTCACCTTGTTTAATCGTCGGTAGTCGACGCAAAATCGAATCGATCCATCCTTCTTTCAAACTAGAACGACAGGAGATACCCAAGGACTGTGCGATGGTTGAATAACGCGACGGCGTAGCATCTCTTCGACCTGGTCGTTGATGACGTGACGTTCTGCAGCAGAGACACGGTACGTACGGTCTTTGACGCAATGGCTGGTGCGAACCGGTGTCAATGTAGTGGTGCACTGCGGAAATCCGACCCAACTGCGGCTGAGAAACGTCGAATGAATTCGCGAAGTTCAGGAGGCAATTAAGAAGCTCAGCGCGTTCATCGGCACTTAAGCTGTCGGCGATGGAACTCGAGAAGGTGTGACTCGATGAGCACTCCAGTGGGGAAAGAGCATGAAGCTCGGTCGAGGCGCTACTGCACGATTCGTCTGGCATGTTAAGGAATAAAGAGGAATCGAGGTACTCCACTCGACCGAGACTTTCGCCGGCAAGTAGCGTAAGCGGTGCAGAAAGGGGGTTGTGGACTAAAATATTGCTTCGGCCCGCAGTGACGTCGAGTGTAGCGAAAGGCAAGGAAACGGCTCTGCGGCTCATGAAAATGTCGAAAGGTGTAAACATTACTGTAGCGTCGTTATGGTCATCGCAGCAAACAGGGACAACGGCAAGAGAGGCTGGCGGAATTTCAGTGTCTTCGCGTACGACGAGTTTTAGGGACCGCTAAAGAGTTTCGTGCAAAAGGTTCGTCAGACAGGTGCGAAAATTGAACTTCAGCGCGTACGCAGTCGATGACGGCATGATGATGTGACAGGAAGTCCCACCCGAGGATAACGTCATGCGAGCACACCGAAAGGACGATGAACTCGACAACGTACATAGAGCCTTGGATGAAAATGCGGGCTGTACAGGTGCCAAGAGGTCGAACTGGTTGTGCGCTAGCCGTACGAAGCGATAGTCCAGAGAGCGGCGTGGCCACTTTGCGTAGGGAGCGGCAGAGCTGGGCGGCTATAACAGAAACGGCAGCACCTGTGTCGATGAGAGCAAAGGTAGAAACACCATCGACAGATATGGCGACGACGTTAGCAGGTGAAGTGCGAGGACTTGGGCATTTCGATGACGGCGCCGTTCTTGCCTCTGGAACTGCGGCGTTCAGTTTTCCCGGTTAGAGGAAGCGGGTCGAAGACGCATTGGGGAGAGAGAATCACCTGCGAGAGTGAGTCGGAGCTGGGGGCTGGGCTGACTGAGACTCGGGAAGATTAGTGTAGCCATACTGCGGTGAAGGATAGGGAGCAGGTAGGTGCGTAGGCTGGGGGTCATACGGTAACGGCCAAGAAGCGTTGCGTTGCGATTGGAAGCGACGACGACAATATCGTGCCACGTGTCCTGGAGTACCGCAGGCGTAGCAGATCGGTCGATTGTAGGCAGTGCGCCAGGAATTGCGTACTCGCGGTGCGGCCCAAGGTGTCCTAAGAGGGGTAGAGTGGGGAGCAACTGCAGGCATGGGTGGCAAAAGCTGCTGGCGGGGTCTGCTGCGTACCACCTGGGCATAAGTAAGAGGCGCGGCCAGGGGCTGCATAGCTGGCGCATGGGGAACAGGCATGGCCACAGGCTGCTGGTGGGCAGCGACAGGAACAGCCTGAGCTACCTCTTCGGCGATAACGTCGCGGAGTGGTGAGGGCAGACGAGAGGATGGCGGCTGCTGTGTGAAGGGAATCAACGACAGCTGCCGAGCTACTTCTTCACGCACAAAGTTTTTGATCTCTTGCAGGGTTGTTGAGTAATCAGGAACAGAAGTAAGACTAGATAGTGAGTCAGCGTGTGAGGAAAATGGCGAGTTAGGGCGCGCTGCTTCCTCAACTCGTCGAAACTTTGACATAAGGTCAAGTGTTCCGCAACGGTGGCAGGATTGCGCGCCAGGAGCATCTGAAATGCGCCCTCATTTATCCCTTTGAGGATGTGTTGAATCTTCTCCGACTCGGGCATGGCGTTGTTCACACGGTTCCAAAGACCAATAATGTCTTCGATGTAACTGGTGAACGATTCAGATGGCTTCTGTGCGTTAGTCCGCAAGCGTTGTTCGGCTCTAGACTTGCGGACAGCGGGTCGGCCGAAAACGTCAGCAAACGACGTTTTGAAGATGGACCACGTCGTATTGTCGTTTTTGTGGTTGTTATACCACATTTCGGCCACGTCAGTGAGGTAAAAGATGACGTTGGGCAGTTTGTCCGTGTCATCCCACTTTTTGTTTGTGCTCACCAGTTCGTAGTTAGCGAACCAGTCTTCCACGTCGGTCTCATCAGCTCCGCTAAAGACTTTGGGCTCTCGCAAACAAGGAACGCCGGGGTTGCTGGGGGATGGAGTGGAAGAGCCAGGTTGCGCGTTGTTGGTAGCCATAATGGGAGGTAGCGTTCGGTTGCGCAGCTCCAGGTTTAGGCGACGGCGAATGGCAGCACCCAGGTTCAGGCGACGGGGAATGTCAGCACCCTCCACCAATTGAAAAAGGGTTTATTGGCGACTGTTGCGACGGTGGTCCAACTATGAAACACGATCGGGCAAGAGCAACGGTCAATCAAGCAGATGCCGGCGATGATCAGCATGAGCCGAGCGAGAGAAGCCCAGCACCCAGTACCCAAGCGGTGGCGATGTTACTTACCAACGATACGTTTTCTTCTTCACAATAGTGTGAATGTGATCGATTGTTGAGTAGCCTGTTCGAAATCCTACTTGTTCCTTTGGTTGATGCAATTCTAATGTTTTCTTTACTCTGTTGGCAGTTGCCTTTGTAAATAGCTTGTATACTACAGAGAGCAAGCTAATCGGCCTGTAATTGTTCAAGTCCCTGTCATCTCCTTTCGTATGTATTAAGATGATGTTAGCGTTCTTCCAAGACTCTGGTACTGTTCCCGTCTGGAGACACCTCGTAAACAGGATGGCTAGTTTTTATAACCCAATCCGTCCTCCGTCTTTCAGAAGATCTGATGTTACCTCATCCTCACCAGAAGCTTTGCCTCTTTGAACTCCCTCCAAAGCTTTCCTGAGTTCTTTTATCATTACTGGTAGGATGCCATCTGGGATACTGCTAGTTCTTATATTAGGGTCGTGGTTATGCCGCCTACTGCACAGATCTCTGTAAAAATCCTCCGCTATTTTAACCACCCTATCCACATTGGTAGTTATTTTGCCTTCTTTGTCCCTTAGTGCATACATCCGATTTTCGCCTATCCCAAGTTTCCTCTTCACTGCTTTGACGTTTCCTCCGTTTTTCAGAGCGTGTTCAATTCTCTCTATGTTATACCTTCTTACATCGGTTACCTTATGCCAAATAATCAACTTCGAAACCTCTGCCAGTTCTATTGTGTCTGCTGTACTTGAGACTTTAATGATTTGATGCTTCTTAATGATATTCTTTGTTTCCTGGGAAAGCTTGCCAGTGTTCTGTCTAACTACCCTGCCTCCAACTTCCACTGCACACTCCGTAATGATACTCGTCAGGTTATCATTCATTGTATCTACGCTAAGGTTGGTTTCCTCACTAAGAGCCGAGTACCTGTTCTGAAGCGAGACACTGAATTCCTGTAGTTTCCCTCTCAGCGATAGCTGATTGATTGGCTTCTTGCGTATCAGTTTCTGTCGTTCTTTTCAAAAGTCTAGGCGATTTCGAGACCGTACCATTCTATGGTCACTGCATCGTACCTTGTCAACCACTTCTACATCCTGCGCGATGCCTCGGTGTGCACTCATTATAAAGTCTATTTCGTTCTTATTTTCGCCATTAGTGCTCCTCCATGTTCACTTGCGGTTTCCTCCTTTTCAGTAGAAGGTATTCAAAATCCGTGTTATTGCCTTCTGCGAATTTCACTAGTAGCTCTCCTCTGGCGTTTCTAGTACCAATGCCGTAATCTCCTACTGCCTGGTCTCCAGCCTGATTCTTCCCTACCTTTGCATCAAAATCTCCCATCAGTATTGTATACTGTGTTTTTACCTTACTCATTGCCGATTCCACGTCTTCAAAGAAGCTTTTAACTGAAGCGTCATCGTGGCTGGATGTAGGCGTGTAAGCCTGTACCACCTTTACCTTGTATCTCTTATTCAGTTTAGTTACGATACCTACCACCCTTTTATTAACGCTATATTATTCCTCTATGTTGCCAGCTATGTTTCTGTGAATTAGGAGCCCCACTGCCAGTTCTCTTCTGTCAGCCAAGCCTCGATAGCAAAGGACGTGCCCATTCTGTAGCACCGTATAGGCCTCATCTGTCCTCCTAACCAGACTGAGCCCTATTATGTCCCTTTTAACACCCTCTAGCTCCTCGAATAGTACAGCTAGACTTCCCTCACTAGACTAATGTTGTAGCGTTAAACGTTGCCAAGTTCAGTTTCTAATGGCGGCCTGTCCACATCCAGAGATTCTTAGTACCCTCTGCTGCGTCGCAGATCTGACTACCGCCGTGGTCAGTTGCTTCGCAGCTGCTGGGGACTGAGAGCCATGAGTTATATGACGTATGGATGTGGGAGGTAGTGACCAGATACTGCACCAGGGTGGCCAATCTTTCTCTGGTGAAGGAGTGCGTTCCCGGCGGTGGTTACCGGTGAGGCCGCACCCCAGGCCTCGTAATGCAGTTCCATCACGACGCGGATTTTTTTTATCCGGTTGGGAACTGCGCCGCACCGTGATTTGAACCACGGACCTTTTGCATGCGAGTGCAGCGATGGCGTAGTGGTTAGAGCATCCGCCTCGCATGCAAAAGATCCGTGGTTCAAATCGCCGAGTTCACGCGGTGGCAAAGGGACAAGGACGTCTTCAATGTACGAAGTGTACGTCTCCCCGGGATTTTGGGCATGCCCATCGAGCTTTTGTTTCGACACTTCGGAATGGATGTTCGGTTTCCCGAAAATCCTACGGGCTTGTTGAGCATAAGTAGGCCAATCCGGGAAGCTGCTCTCATGGTTAAAAAATTCACATTTTCGTGACATCGGAGAGATAGAAGGCGACGTGACGAAGTTTTGGAGGCTCATCCCATCGGTTATAAACACAGGTCATGTCGTATTCCTTTAGCCATACCTCGACGTCGTCGCGTGGAAGTTCAGAGAAGATGGGTGGGTGGCGCAGCCGGGCGTTGACGATCCACGCAGGAATAGTTTGTTGGACTGGATGTCCCGTACAGCGGTTCTTGAGCCATGACAGCGGACGGGGGAAGCAAGCGGCGACCCGAACGAAGCTATAGAGGAACGTGACGTCGAAGAGGACTTGGGGATCGAAGCAGCCTCCACCACTCTGTAAGACAGTAGCAGCGTTGGAGTCTCGACGGCGTTTATTAGGCCGAATCGCCTGATCAACCCTTGGAACGAAGACGACGTTTTTCGTGATGATCATCATATACAGATGACGAAAAACGAAAATCAAACGTTGTCAATATTGTGCTTACAATATATATATATATATATATATATATATATATATATATATATATATATATATATATATATATATATATTATATTTATTTATTTATTTATTTATTTTTTATATAACACACCAATTATTATTATTTTTATGCGGATTGTCATATTTAACGATTTGTACACAAAGATGACCTGGTTATTTTCCACAAAAGAGTATTATATATTTTTTTCTTTCTGCCATGCAAAAGAAAACAAAATTTTACGTCAGCTTTGTGTACATGATTATTGCAACTATGCATGCATTCGTGTAATTTAACTTGTTCAGATTTTTCAGGGAATTTAGGTTTGAAACGGATTGATATGTGGGGTTTAACGTCCCAAAACCACTATATGATTATGAGAGACGCCGTAGTGGAGGGCTCCGGAAATTTCGACCACCTGGGGTTTTTTAACGTGCACCCAAATCTGAGCACACGGGCCTACAACATTTCCGCCTCCATCGGAAATGCAGCCGCCGCAGCCGGGATTTGAACCCGCGCGCTGCGGGTCAGCAGCCGAGTACCTTAGCCACTAGACCACCGCGGCGGAGCTAGGTTTGAAACGGCAAATTAAAACTACGTAAATAATGTATACGAGAGCAGACATGTTTTTCAAGGAAAGAAACATGTCAGGTCACAAAACGTATTGAAGCTCCCGAACTTCGCTATTATTACAGAGCAATTATATATCGTATTACGTAAAAACTAAATGCATGCAAATTTTATTGTTCACGTTAATGCATTGTTTGGAGTGGCAGCACGAAATAGTGATTTCAATGTATTTCATTGATTACTAAGTTACGTGGGAACTGCCTTTTTTGCGGGCGGTTGCAGATGGCGAAATGTATGTCTCGAAATGATCTTCACTTGTTATTACAAAGTACCAATACTGTCAAATCAATCGAGTCGTTCTTATACAATCAAGCGTTTTGTAGAGAACACTCCAGAAATACAGAAACGTAAAAGTCCGCCTCGCACGGCTAGGCCTCCTGGTAGCTTCGCAGCGTTTGCGGAGCGCAAGGATTGAACGCAAGTGCACCCACTCGCACAGCAGCACACCATACGGGTGCCGCCAGCAGCCATCAGCTGCGGGACCATCTCCAAGCACGCGCTCAGAACACTAGCCAGTATTTTATTTATTTATTTATTTATTTATTTATTTATGCATTACATACTCTGACCCTTAGGTCAAAGCAGGTGGGCAGTTACAAGGAGACATAGACGAAACAATAAGTGGCATAAAGATTGTTTGGGGTGAGTGTTTCATACACTCATAGTTAACACAAGGAGCAACATAGCAAATTATTTCATAATAACGCATGTACCGGACAAAAGAAAAAAAACACTGCAAATTCATACGCCATATGTTGTGCGAGTATATTTCTAGAAACTCTACTGCCACTAGTTGAGGCCGATCCCACAGGGTTGCCAGGATGGAGGAGGTATAAAAGTCAAAAGCACGATGAACTCTAGCTCAAACGTACCCAAAGAGAGTAAAATAGAAAAAAACATTTGTAGCCCAGTGTAAACATAGTTATTTGCAGTTTTATTTCTACATACATTTGAACATTACGTTACAATTCTTTATTCCACAAATCACTGTTAGCGTATGCATCAGGTTGGAACATTTCGTGTTCGGGGAAGCGAAAGCGTCGCTATTCTACTGCTTGTTTAGGCATCATGATCAATTAGCGAACGTTTGTTTCGAGTAAGAGGATGACTAAATTGTGCTGTGGTGAATTCGGCAAGCTGCCCTATTTAGGTGACACTGCTATGCAAATTTTTCTATAGGACCACTTATTAGCAACTTTGTTTCACTTCATGCATGGAGGTAAACAGTGCGGAGGCCGATTTCTTGCTTAAACAGGGTACATTTACGAGGCTGGTGGCTTTCAGCCACCCGTGCGGCTCAAAGACACCAGCTTTTACCGCCTGCCCTGTGAGCATTCTGTACTTGCGTCCAAAGCAATTTGGCACCGCATTGCAAAAATCCCGCTTCAACCAGTACAATGTAACAGTGTTTTTACAGCGCTCGCTGCCTAGAAGCAGTGAATATGATTCTCGGCTGCAAACGACGGTTGCCTGTTCGATATTGGCTACGGTGTTCGCGTTTAGGTGAAGGCGAAATGCTAGAGGCCCGCGAACTGGCCGATGTCACAGCTCGTTAAGTATACTAAATGGTCGAAGTTTCCGTAGACCTCCACTACGGCATCTCTCAACGATGTGGTGGTTTTGGGACGTAACCATCTTATATCTCCATTATTGCCGCCGTAAATGATATACCATTGAAGGCGAAGGATAAATAATTTAACACTTTTTAGCAAAATTCTCGAAGAAACAAGGTGATACGCAAAGAACTAGCGTTAGTTGGGCGTACGCAGCAGCTCAGCGAACACAACCTGCTACCATTTCTTACGCAAGCTGCGTCGGTAAAGCTGTTGCTGACGCTTGCTAAATCTGCCTATTGGGTGAAGCTTGTCAGCGCTAATTATGCATGGCCTTGGTTGTACAGATGGTTCATAGTTCTTTGTACAGTGAACTTCCGGTCTCTACTAGCGTTTTTACATCAATGTGCCGCTATACTCGCGTCAGGCCTTCGATATAAACATAAACAAAAATAAATATTATTAAATCAGTGATATGCGACCACCATATGATTATTTAAGATTCTTTTTCTTGCTACTTTGTTACTATTCTGCATAAATGTGCACTCTCTGTCGTTATTTTTTCCAATGTGAACTGGTGTATAAAAAGGGTAGGGCGATAGAATAAAGATATTGCAGGTTAACCTAGTAATGTAGAGTTTGTCACTGAACATGATGCCATGTGTACCAATTTCGTCAGTTTTGAAGTTGCGTCTGCTGATTTTTGTGCAGAACTGTTGCGCAGGGACAGATTAGGCCAGAAGTATTGCACAGATGTGAACTTGTTTGTCTCTCTTTCTATTGGTGAAACCAAAAGGAACTGCTTTTGTTTGTGTGGATGTACAGATGATCTGCCCAGCAAAGTTCGTTGATAAAAAACCCAGCACTGCTGATTGGCTCACCCTGATGGAGAAGGCAACGGCTGAAACAGCGGCAAGGCGGCTGGCCTCAGCTGTGGCCAAGAGTCAGCTGACTGCAACTTTGCATCTGGACACCATCGATCGACACGAGCACTTGGCCTGGATTGATTGGCAACACGTGAGTGAACAAGGAATCAATTCCGAATTTCCTCCTCTATAACTTTCCTTCCCCTCTCCCCTTCCCCAGTTCAGGGTAGCCTACCGGGGCTCAGCCCTGGTTAACCTCCCTGCCTTTCGCCTTGTCTTCTCTCTCACTCTTTTTGTGCTCTGTCTTACTTGCTGATGGTGCTTTTTTGTCGTTTCTGCCCTGTAACCTGCAATCTTTTGTACTTCTCAAACACCAAAACATAGAATAGTAACGGGAACGACCGCTTTTAAACAGTGAGAATTGTATATTACCGCAGGTTTTGTTCATGCTGCTTCCCAAACTGATTCCGCTTTCCTGCTTTTTCAAAAACATAAATCAAAGGACCACCTATGCGCAAAAAAGTGCAGCCTTCGCCAAAAGTGTACTTTCCGGTACTTTCCTTTCGGAGCGATCATCTCAACGACAGCCATGCTGGATGTATAGCCGTGCCACCTATAGGTCATGAAAGTTGTGAATAGGCTTATCGTGTCGTATGCATTCTTTTTTTTTCGTCTTGACTTATCGTATTCTCCAACAAACCGGACAAATTTTAATGCTGTCCATCTGTGTTTGTCTTCTCAAATAATTATTTATTACGATGACGATTTCTCCACGTACGCCACAGTTGATATTGCCAGATTTTCGCCTCAACTTTTGTTATCTCCCCATTTTACTATCAGTAATTTTCAGCGCCTACACTTTTTGAGAAGCTTCGCGACGGCAATAGAACATTTTTTAAGATTACGCCCACTTCGTAAACATTACACAATAATCTTGAACCTACGTCGCCGCTAGCAATAACGCTTGAATATTCGATGGCCAGTGTATAAAAGTCGACACACTTGACAGCTTGTCAGTTGATCGACGGCCGACCGCTATCAGTGCCAGTGTCTTGCTGTAATCCGACTTTCCTTTTGCGTGGCCACAAGTTCGAACCAAATAAACAGTCTCATCTTCGAGCTGAAGTCTACTCCCTTCGTTCACGACATGACCCCGTGACATCTGGTGGAGATGCTGCTTTATTAATGTACCGGACATCCTCGTCAGGCCGCGAACCCAGTCTACACCGCGAAGAAAACGCCGACGCCTGCCACGAGCAACGAACAAGCCGCAGGGAGCACGGTTTACCACCGCAGTACGAGCTTCTACAAGACAAGGCTAGGAAGCCTGAGGACATGACATCGACCGCGGCAACGATGAAAATTGCTGCGCCACAGCCCGTGATCGTGATGCAGCAGCCAAGGTAACCACCAATTTTCCGTGGGTCATCGTTTGAAGATACGGAGACCTGGCTGGAGACATACAACTGAGTGGCTGCCCTGAACCACTTGGACACGGAAGAGAAGCTCCAACGCGTCTACATTTATCTGGTATACGCAGCAAGGACCTGGTTCAAGAATCGGGATTCTGCCCTTCAAAAATGAAATCTCTTCCACGGCGCATTCCTGGATGCGTTCAGGAGCATCACCCCCAAGGATAGCGCCACGACGTTACTGGAAATGATGGTGCATTTGCCGAATGAAAATGTTACAATCTTTGTGGAGGAAATGGTGCGACTGTTCCGCCACTATGACCCCGACATGCTCAAGGAGAAAAGAGTTCGTTTTCTCAAGTGAGGGGTCAAACAAGAACTCTTTGTTGGACTGATCCGAAACCCCCCGAAGGCTTATTGGAGAGACTCTGCTTCCTGCCCAATCTACGCCACTCCCTTTACGCGGACGATTCTACAATTTGGTGCCCGGGAGGATCACTTGCACAAGTAAGAAACACGCTGAAATTAGCCCTAGACGAAACGGAGTCCTACCTAGAAGGCACAGGCCTTCAACTGTCCCCCAAAAATTGGAACTATTGTTGAACAGATCAGCCAGGCAAGGTGTTAAGAGAGTTTCCCATCTGGGCCCAATTCCCATCACCTTTTTTGCAAAAAATGGACAGCCATTCCACTAGTAGATTCAATTAGATATCTGGCATTGCTTATTAACGCTAGAAGATGTAGTGCCCAAACTCTCACACACATTACGGCCAAAACTGAAAACATGCCTCGTCACCAGAGTATCAGGCCGCAGGAAAGGACTATGTAAAGACAGCCTACTCCGGATTCATCACGCCTTCCTAATGAGTCACATTAACTATGTAGCTTCGACCTTTATTTGGACCAAGCAGAAAAATAAGCTGAATATACTCAAGTGGAAGAGCATCAAAAAAGTATTGCGATTGCCGGTAATTACTAGCTCTGACAAATTAAGCGAACTCGGTATGCACAACGACGTTGATGAAGTGATTGAAGCGCAGTTCACCGCCCAGGTAGTGAGGCTCTCGTCAACTAGGGCTGGAAAACACATCCTAGGCTCGGCTGGCATGGCTCCTATAATGGTTATTGAACGCGAAATTGCCTTATCCAGGGAGATTAGGAAGACATTTGTGGTCAGCCCATTTGCTCAAAATATGCACCCGCAATACAATGTAGGGAGGCCAAAAGCCCGTGCACAGCGATATCACAAAAAGTCGGCGAGAATTGTGAATCAACTGTCTTTTTAGACGCCGCTCAGTATGGTCAGTCTTACAAATTTGCGCTGGCTGTCATTAACGGCAACGGAGAAGTACGCTCCTCAGCCCCGGCTAGGTTAGCTACTAGCGCTATTACGGAGCAGGTCACTATAGCCCTCGCTATGACCAACCCCTCTCACTCCAGCATTTTTACATACTCACTAGCACCCATCAAAGCTTTTGAATACGGTAACCTAGCGCGAGAGGCTACCTCCATTCTGGAAAAAAGAACAAACCCTGGAACTCAAATCATTTCTTGGTTTCCGGCCCATATGGTTGCGGATGTTCATCAGACCATACCTAACCTCAACGAGCTTGCCCTGGACCGTGCGCGAGATCTCGCCGCGGCGGCATGGGGACCTTATGGGGACGGGATGAAATCCAGTTGAACGATCTGCTTCTTGCTTTCAACGAAATCGCCTCTCGTTATCGCCTAAGTATAGAAGGATATATTCTCCTCCTCATCCAAAGTTAAATATCAGTCAGTCACAATTGGAATGCTCCAGACAGGTTCAGTCCCCTCGTGGGTATTCCTCAGTCGTATCTCAACAGAAATGGATTTAAGTTGTCCGGACTGCAACGAAACTTACTGTTCTTTAGGGCATATGTTTTGGCAATGCCTCGCGTTACCTAATGGCCCCCTATACAGTGAAGCTGAATGGAGAGAAGCCCTCCGGAGCACATCGCTCCATACGCAACATCAGGCTATCCAGAGAGCCCAAGAAAGGGCGGAACATCACGGTGTCTCATCTCTGGCTTGGACGCGGCCTCTAGTTTCCGCGGCTCTCCGATAAGGGTTCACGCGAAAACTCCTCAAGATCTAATTAGGTTCTTTGTCTGTATATATGTCTGTCCATAAAAAAGGCCCACTGAATGGTTGGGCTGCGCGAACAGTCTGTTTTTTCTAGGAGACACAGCCTGCGTCGGCCTTGCGAGACGAGAAAGGTGTATGATAGTAACAGCAGACACGAGACGTGAGAATCCGCAGTAGGGGTGTCGACTGCGCCATCGACGCCTTATTTGCGACTATACTCGGCGGCAACTTTCTGTGGCAGCACAGCCAAGGCTACGAAGCCCAAACACGCCCCCCCCTTCTTCTTTTACAGCGAAAGCTGATATGAGATTGCCCCGCCACGGTGGTCTAGTGGCTAAGGGACTCGGCTGCTTGCCCCCAGGTCGCGGGATCGAATCCCAGCTGTGGCGGGTGCATTTCCGATAGAGGCGGAAATGTCGGCCCGTGTGCTCAGATGTGGGTGCACGTTAAAGAACCCCAGGTGGTCGAAATTTCCGGAGCCCTCCACTACGGCGTCTCTCATAATCATATGGTGGTTTTGGGATGTTAAACACCACAAATCAATCTAATATGAGATCACATCTCGAGTTACGAGCCACTGTAGTTGTCTCTGCCGTCCACCACCGGTGGCTATAACCACATCGCATGAAAGTAGAAAAAAAGCTAGCGCCAATGACACAGTGGGGTTCAAATCCAAGTCCACTATGTGGCAGCCCACTATTCCACCTATGAGCCACGCCAATGCTTGGGACTTGCTGGCAAACTTGTTATAGCAGGCTTGATGTCGGGGAAAGCATTCGCGTTAGTACGACTTATAAAGAGCTTTAAAACAGCGAAACAACAACCAGTCTTCGCACAATCCGAATAGTGTAAAGAGTGGTTCGTCCAATGCTGCAACCCATTACAAAAGCTTGCTGTTGTTCACCAATCAACTGTGGAGCAAACCCACTTATGGCGTAATTTCGCAGTCATCAGCCGCTGCATGAACAATTGGCACAAAATTCCTTGCAAGTATTTTTAGTGGACACCACACATTTCTGAAGACTGACAAAAAATAGCATTGCGAATGCCGGCCTACTGCCAAATTTTTTATTAATAATGCCGTAGTTTGCTTTCCGTATTTACCTAATCAGTGTTCAGAAAAGGCCGAATCCCTCGTGCGAGAATTCCTTGGTCTTCCGATTCTGATAATCTTGCCATAACAGCAGCGAGGTTTAAAAAACTTTCTTGTCTTGAGAACATATCAAAGATTACGATACCAAATTCATATTTCTCGCACCTGCACTTCGCATGAATAATAAATGCTGTCCTACGCGTAAACTGGCAAGTCTCCATAACAAAAGTAAGCCGCCGAGCACCACCTCTTATTTTCAGCTTAAACAGGTGTGGTCTGATGCCATCCCCTTTATGCTCTAGCAGTAACGAGCCTGAGAATATTAACCATTTTTTTCCTCAGACGCCACTGTTCCGAAAAAGAAAAAAAATGTTTCAAAATTTTATTCAGAAAACTAGGAACTACACCTACTACTTCGAATATTTTGTCCTTCGGGGCCGCTTCATTAGGACTAAGCGACAGGAACGTCTGTGGTGCCCTCTGCGAAATCTTATGTGAAGCTGGAAGATTACCTTGCTGAGCCATTGATCAGTTCTCGATTTTTACTAAGCAATCTGAAACTTAGTATTAACTAATACACTGAAATGACATAACCTTCAGAAGAATGTCATATAACGATTACAACTCAGTTGTTCAAGAACTTTTATTATTTCCTTGTTTTCCTTTTTTTCTCACATTGCACAAAATAAATCCCGTCAAGTCAAAACAAAGTAATCATATCTCCCAAGCCTAAATAATCTGAAGGTATTACGTTACATTTACCATCAGCTTTTTGGCCTATCCCGCTTATTGGTTAAGAGCCACATTAAGGATCAAGCAAGCAAAGCTCTGAAGAGGCGTTCTTCAAGCTCTTGCTACAATTGTGCTGCGCCTTACGCGATGACTTGGTGTTTTTATTGCAATAGCGAATATATGGACACTCTCGGCTAGATTTCACCGCCGCCGGCGTCGATGTCAAGCAGAATATATATATATATATATATATATATATATATATATATATATATATATATATATATATATATATATATATATATATATATATATATATATATATATATATAGTATAAAAAGAGGTCGGCAAACGTGCGAAAAACACTAGTTTTACTAACGTTTCGGCAGGCGGGCCTGCCTTCGTCGGAGTGGGCCTTCGTCAGGTGGGCCTGCCTTCACTCCGACGAAGGCAGGCCCACCTGACGAAGGCCCACTCCGACGAAGGCAGGCCCGCCTGCCGAAACGTTAGTAAAACTAGTGTTTTTCGCACGTTTGTCGACCTCTTTTTATACTGCATTTTCCACCGGATCCATTGAATATCACCCCACCATATATATATATATATATATATATATATATATATATATATATATATATATATATATATATATATATATATATAATCCTGAAAATGTTACCAGTGCGCGGAATCAAACGTAGAACATCTGAGTCGTGAATGCGAGGCGTTAACCACTGAGCTACGGTGTAGCACGTCCTTCAGCGTCCAAGCAGCAAGCTATATATATGTACCACTTGCCGCCGGTGATAGGCATCTCTGAGGGGAATTATCATGTTTACAGCATTAACAGCAAGAAGGCTCCCTGGACGCGAAGTATAGGGGCTTTCGCGGTGGTGCGCGCCCTTATCTCCCACGCGTACTTTGCCTCGCAGAGGGGAGTGGGTAGTCGTAAAGCCTCTGAACGCCCACTCACGCACCCTTATCTCGTGGTTGGGAGCATCTTATGTCTCGGCTCTCTTTAAACTTTCACCGGAACGACTCTGTTGTAGTTACCAGGCACACGAAGGTAACTGAAATTGCTGTACAGTCTCCGTCTGCGAAAAGGGCGCGCTTTTCAGACACAGCGAAGTAACAACTGAGACGCTTATTTGCATTCATCTGTTCCTGTGAGTACGTTTCGTGTGTTATTCGTGCGTCAGAAACGCGGAACACATCAAGATCTTCTACCATTCTGCGCATGACCTTCGAATATTATGCTAACGAGTTCATTGCTACGCCTTTGCGGCAAAGCTGGTACCTTTAAGGGCGAAACTTTTTATAGCGGCAACCGTTCATCCCTCATCGCCGTTGCAGTGTGTAACAAGTATAACATTTTGACCTCCAAGGTGGTGTCGGTGAGAGATTTCTTCTGTGCGTTGTTGAACAATAAAAAATAGTGCTCAAGATACATGCCAATGGCTGCTAATGGGGAAATGAGAGACAGGAGCATCCGGCGTTTAGTTAACGCGCGCGCTGCGATCCCCCTTAGCAGCCATTGGCATGTACATTAAGCACTATCTGACAAGAAATGGTTGCTACGTTGTACTCTCTGGGTGTAACCTTAGTTTTAAAAAGGTTTAGCGGAGTTGAGCTGCAGTACCATGATTACAATAAACTAGTATATACCATGAATTCGAGGTGGTTAAAGGTGGGAAGTAGATATGAAGCGCAAGCCGTAAGAAAGTAAAAGCCGAATTTTCATGTCTCTCATTTCCCATTAGCAGCCATTGGTATGTACATTGAGCCCTATCTGACAATAAACGTAGCTGCGTTATACTCGCTGGGCGTAAGCTCCTTGATTTTAGAAAGGTTTGGCGAGCGTCGGGCCACAGTGCCATGAATACAGTGAACTAGTATATACCATGAACTCGAGGTGGTTAAAGGTGGGAAATAGACCCGAAGCGCAAGCCGTAAGAAAACGTGCGTGTGCCACCTTTCGTTTAGTCCTTGGAATGTCCGCTGGATGGCGGTATTTCTATATGGGGAATAATGTTGAAAAGATGCGAGATGGTGGTACTTGGAGTGTTGAACAGATGGACGAACCGACACACAGACAGATGCATGGATGGATGCATGAACGGACGCAGGGACGGGCGCACGAATAGATGCGCGAACAGACGCACGCATGGACGGGTGGATGAACGCATGGACAGTCACACAGACGGACGCATGGACGCACGGAAGCAAGAACGAATGGATGGACGAATGCTGCGCCCCACTCTCCATCATTCACTCTGTGGATCTGCTGCCATTTTTTTCTGCGCATCTGCATGTAGTCCACGAACCCTAGCTTTTGTGTACTGCCCGGCATAATGCAAAATATAAATGAAAAGATGTAATAATGTGTTCTAGATTGCATTATTATTAGGAAGCTTCACTCATGCAGGCTTTTTGTTCTTTGCTGTTTCTAATTTTCTGGTGCCATTGCACATGTAGCGTCCTCGTTCGGGCGGCGCGCAAACCGGAGAGCGCGCGATGGCGACAGAAGAAAAAAAAGAAGGCGCTAGGCCGTGGCACGTGAAGCCACGGCCCACATTCCGGGCTGGCATCGGTTATCGTTCAGGCGTGTCTTTCTTTCGCTCCTGTGGCATAAGCCTACAAGTGGTGACCCGGACGAAGACAATGACTGACTCGAATGCACCCTCAACCGAACAAGCCTCACGTCCGCAGGACGTCTCGGCCGTGCAACTGCATCTCCCATCTTTCTGGCCACAGGACCCGCAAGTTTGGTTTCATCAGGTCGAGGCGCAATTCTCCCTGTACCGCATCGCCTCGGAAACGACACGCTACTACCACGTAGCCTCCGTCCTTCCTCCTGACAATGCCAGCGAGCTCTCCGACGTCCTCTCCAACCCCTCGGACACTACGCCATATCAGCCCCTTAAAACCAAGGTGCTGGAACGATTCATGCCTTCGGAACGCGTCCGCCTACAGCAGCTCCTTGCAGAGGGGGACCTTGGCGACAGGCGCCCCTCCCAACTACTGCGCCGAATGCGACAGCTTCTTGGGAAACACGACGTCTCTGTCCACTAAGCTTTGCTTCGCGAGCTCTTTTTCCAACGCCTTTCTCAGCCAATCCATCAATGTCGACCGCCTGGCGGAGCTCGCCGATCAGGTTCATGAAGCGACCTCCCCATCTGTCAACGCTGTCTTACCACCAGCAGACACAGCAATTTCGCGCCTTGAGGCCCGCATCGACGAACTCGCCGCCTCTATTGCTGCACTCCGGAGCCCCCTGCAGGAGACTCGTTCGCCTCGTTCCGGTCGTCGAGCTCTTCCACGCACACGAGATGCTCGGAGTCCCAGCCCTCCACCCCTCTGCTGGTACCACCGGCGTTTCCGACACCGAGCCACGAAGTGTACACCCCCATGTTTGTGGCAGGGAAACGCCTGCCGGGATCACTGACGGCGGCGTGTGATCTCCCTTCTCGTCCCAGCCGCCTTTTCATGGTCACGGACCAGCTATCGGGCGCCAGGTTCCTTATAGATACGGACGTGGAAAATAGCGTTGTGCCCCCGACTAAGGCTGATCGTTCAAAGTCACAGGGGCAAGTTGCTGTGTTGGGGGCTGGCTGGTCCCGACGAAGCAGAAGAAGAAGAAGACGGCCGACGGAGACGTACGCGGCCAGCAGGACCCGACCAGCCCGAACACGCGGTTTGGCGCCAAGCGCCGAAAGAAAAGCACAACCGCACTCCACGGCTACCTAACACACACTGGTTTTATTTTACAGTCGCCTTGAAATCCCGGATGCCAGAGCGGCGCCCCCTGGCATCCTCACATGTCAATTCGAAACCGAAACTGAACACAACAACCATCCCCTCCTCGAAAAAAGCACACCTATACACTATTTATATTTATACATAATCGATACAAAAGTATATACAAGGTATGAACGTTAGAACATATGAAAATTCAAAACACGGCACACTGAACTCACACACTACGAGTCTTGAAAACGCACTGAAATATGTACATTGGAAGTCGTGAAAATTCACTAAAAAATCTATACAACTCAGTACAATATAGATTTGTAGTTCTACGTGACGTAGTCTTCGAACCGACGCGGCTTCTGCCGCTTCCGTTTAGGGCGGGCCCTTTGGGTGTAGAATCAGGTGCAAGAGCAGAAGAAGATTGTGAAGGCTCTGAACGAGCGTTCAAATTCGCGGTCTCATCAGAGCTCGCAGCATGAGCTTCGGAAGAATTTTGCGGACCGGAGTCCGGTTCAACGGTCTCAGCCGAATTTGAAGGTTCGAAGTGAACCGTATGACTTAGTGTACTTGAACCAGTGACACTGACTGGTAACTCCTCCCCCCTTGAAGAAATGCCTGTACATGGAGGCCACAGGTAATAGGCTGACGCGTAGTTGAAAGGCGTGGACGGAACGTGATGAGGAAGTCTTTTAGGTGTTGAAGGCGAATCCGTATGAAAAATAACAAGGCGCGAAGCATTCCAGATGTTACCATCACTTAAGCGGAAAGAAGTGGGGCTAACCTGGCCCAAGACTTTGTAAGGACCCCGATACTTGGGCCGCTTGCCTGGCACACGAACCTTGACTAAATCGCCAGTGCGAACTTTGGACTGCTTTGCACCTCGACGGGTGTCGACATACTTTTTCATTGCTTGTTGCCGAGAAAAAACCCTGGTACGGATTTGATCAGGAGAAGACACTGCTATGTTGCGAGGCAAAGAGACTATGTCGCGAGCAACTCGCGGTTGCCTACCGTGGAGAAGTTGAGCAGGAGACACTCCAGTGGTGCCTTGTGGTGTGAACCTGTACGAAGCTAAACATTCCGTCAAGACTTGCTTGAGGGGAGGGTGCTCTAATTGGGCGATCTGGATATGTTCCTTCAGAACGCGATTAAAGCGCTCGATTTGCCCATTTGATTGGGGATAGAAAACTGATGACCTCAAGTGCTGAATTCCTCGTTGTGAAAGAAAAGCATCAAAATGTTGGGACTGAAACTGTGGACCATTGTCCGTAACTATGGCATCAGGAAAACCTTCCCGGCTGAAGATTGAAGACAGAAACTCAATGATGACCTCAGAAGTATCCGTATGTGTGAAACAAATTTCTGGCCATTTGGAATGGTAGTCGATGAGAGAAACAATGAACCGGGCATTTTGCGGAACATTATGCAAAGGACCGATGATGTCCATGCCGAGTTTCTGCCAAGGCCGATCAGGCCACTGAACTGGCTGCAACGGAGAAAATGCAGGTTTGGCAGACTTGTCAGCTGCCTGACATATATGGCAGTTGTAAACTGCATGCTCGACCTGCTTATCTAAGGCTGGCCACCAGTACCTGTCTCTGAGATTCTGTTTGGTGCGGACAAATCCAGGATGGGCCTCATGGGCAAGCTGTATTAGCTTGTTACGGAAAGAAGCAGGGGGAATCACGCGTTCATCGCGGAAAAGCAAGTCCTCGACACAAGACAGTTCCTGTCGGACTGCGAAGTAAGGCAAGAATTCAGAAGCAAGAGCACCTTTGGAAGGCCATCCTTCACGTAAATATTTGAGAACTTGAGACAATGTGGAATCTGCAGCTGCAGCTGCCTGAAGCTCAGCTTTAGCAATGCAGGAAGTAACTAATGAAACAACTTCCTCATCCCACTCTTCAGTAACCGGTATCTGAAGAGGAAGGCGCGACAGTGCATCAGCAACCACGTTATTAGAACCCTTACAATATTGAACACTGAAATTATAATACATGAGTTTGGCACACCAACGGGAAATGCGAATGGGGCGGCGGCCTTCGGATCCTGCAGAAAGAAGAGCAACTAGTGCTTGGTGATCTATACGTAATGTGAAGTGCCGGCCCCACAAGTAAACATGCCATTTCTCACAGGCAAAAAGACAAGCGAGAGCTTCACGCTCTCCTACTGAATATCTGCGTTCAGCAGGGGTCAATGTACGAGATGCAAAAGCAATAGTGATCAGCTGATCATCTCTGAGTTGTTGAAACACTGCTCCCAGTCCAACATCGGATGCATCCGTCGTGATGACGATGGGAAGCTTCTCATTGAAAATACTAACAGCTGGCTTTGAGGCCAGTATTGACTTAACTTGAATGAAGCTTTGCTCAGCTTCAGCTGACCAGTTAAAAGGCTGTGCTTGACGAAGTAGAGTACGCAGTGGTTCAACAACATCAGCATAGTGAGGAACAAACTTGGCATAATAACCAACAAGACATAAAAAAGATTGCAAGGTTTTAACATCAGTAGGCCGTGGGGCATTGACAATGGCCTGAACTTTAGATTCAACAGGTGTCAAGCCGCGGGAACTGACATTATGTCCTAGAAATTGTAACTCATTCACAGAAAAAATGCACTTGTTATTAAGTTTCATACCACATTCACTGATGCGGTTGAGAACAGTATGCAAGTTAGCATCGTGCTCTTCGCGAGTACGTCCCCATACCAAAATATCATCCAAGTAACAAAGGGTGCCATTACAACCCTTAAGAATAATTGACATCATTTTCTGAAACACTGCAGGGGCAGATGCAAGCCCAAAACACACGCGGCGAAACCGAAACAAGCCTTCGTGCGATACAAATGTGGTCAAGTCTCTACTGCACTCAGAAAGTTCAACTTGGTGATAAGCGGACGCGAGGTCCAGCTTGGAGAAACATACTGCTTCCGGAGAGCTGATGAAGCAGTTCTTCAATGTGAGGAAGTGGCAAACCCATCTACGACGATTGCCTTGTTTGGTTCTCGTAAGTCGACGCATAGTCGAAGGGATCCATCTTTTTTCTTGACGACGACCAGTGGAGAAACCCATTCGGAAGCAGAGACAGGCTCGATGATTCCGCTGGCTTGAAGGCGAGACAGTTCCGCAGAGACTTGCTCACGGAGAACAAAAGGAATGCGGCGCAGCTTGGCACGCACAGGGCACACACCTGGTCGACGCATCACTTTATGCACAAAACCGCGCACACAACCCAGTTCACGGGTAAACAGGTGGTGGAATTCAGAAGGCGCGTTCGCCGGAAGATCATCTTGGACGTCGACTTGAGCACACGTCATAGACGCACCAATGATGTTGATGGACAAAGCCCTGATTGCATCACGTCCCAAAAGCGAGCTGCCATTGGCTGTTACATAAAAAGTAATGGAAGCAGTGCGACTGTGATAGGAAACCTGAGCTGTAAATTGACCTAAATTATCGATCGTTTCCTTGGAATATGTTTGTAGAACGACGTTTGAAGGTAAAAGCCGAATGTTGGAAAAATGACTATGGAAGTCAGCGGCACTGATTAAAGAGACTGAGGCACCAGTGTCCACGAGAAATGACAAGGGCACATGGCCCACTGAAACTATGATGCTGGGCTCGGGCGTAGTGTGGAGGCCATCCACATTTAAAACAGTGACCGTATTGGTTTGTGCAGTGCTCGAAGGAGCGGACGAAGAAACTGGTTCCGGAAGATTTGCTGGACGGGAATTGCATACGGACTGAAAATGTCTGATTTTTCCGCACGCAAGACAAGTGCGGTTTCTCGCGGGACACTGCGCAAAATTGGCTAAATGCCGAGCCGATCCACAACGAAAGCAATGCGTGGTTGCGCTTGGAGAAGAAAATTGCGAACGCGAATTAGGAGCTCGGTGCTGTTCTTGAAAACCCGAATTTGGCGGAATGGGGTCGCCATATTGTCGGCTTCCTCGCCCCCGCGACGCAGAGAGGTTGCCGTGGAAGGACTGTGCAGGCTGGCGTCCATGTTGGCCGCCGCGCCGAGACGAAGGTGAAGGGCCGCCATGTTGACGCGTCTCGTGAAACGAAGAGCCGCCGCCTTGGCCCCCGGCAGCAGAAAGTTGCTGCACTGAATGCAGAGCGAATTGCTCCAACTGGGAGCGAATAAGCTCGTCCTCTCGCGCAATCGAGAGGGCTTCGGATAATGAAATCGAGGAGCCCTTTTGAAGCATGCGGCAGCGGACGTTTTGCGAGGCTACACCGATGAAAAGCTGATGGCGGATCATATCGTCCTCGAGCGCGCCGAAGCCGCACGACGCGGCGAGCGTTCGAAGAGAAGTAATGAACTCGGCGACTGGCTCACCAGGCAATTGTCGCCTTTCTTGGAATTTCACGCGTGCGAGATAATCGCACGAAACATCTTTGAAATGCTCATCGAAAAGAGCAACAGCATCCTTGAAGGCATCGCCCGACGCTGGCGTCGGCGACGCGTTGGTGGCTTCCAAAGTATAGAAAAGCTTTAACCCAGCACGGCCCAACGCGTTGAGCAGCAGGGCCTTGCGACGCTCGGGCTTGCTGGCCTCCTCCCCGACCGCGTCTGCGTAGGCTTGAAACACCAACTTCCAGTCCGCCCACGGAAGTGGCGGGTCTCCGGGCGAATGAAGAAATAGGGGAGGTGGAATGGGAGACGCCATTTCAAGCAATAAGAATGGAGAGGTGCAGACGAGAAGAAAATGACGCCAGTACACTATTTGAAGATGAAGGCAGAGGCGGCGTAGCTGAATGAAGAAATGAAGCGACGCAGCACGCAGTAGCCACCTTGCAGGGAATAAAGAGCGTCTAGGGTTAGCCGGGTAGGTCCATTAGAAGCAAGAAAAAGAACACGGAGAACGAAACGGGTTCTTACATGTCCTCGTCGCCATTGCTGTGTTGGGGGCTGGCTGGTCCCGACGAAGCAGAAGAAGAAGAAGACGGCCGACGGAGACGTACGCGGCCAGCGGGGACGCGACCAGCCCGAACACGCGGGTTGGCGCCAAGCACCGAAAGAAAAGCACAACCGCACTCCACGGCTACCTAACACACACTGGTTTTATTTTACAGTCGCCTTGAAATCCCGGATGCCAGAGCGGCGCCCCCTGGCATCCTCACATGTCAATTCGAAACCGAAACTGAACACAACACAAGTGCTTCGTGCTGCCAACGCCTCGTCTATAGCAACGTATGGGCTCCGATCTCTCGCCCTCGACTTCCGCCTTTGCTGCATTTTCCGGTGGGTTTTCATCATCGCAGACGTGTTTCAACCGATCATCGGCTCGGACTTCCTCTCATACTTCGATTTGGACGTCAGCGTGCGGCGGCGCCGCCTCATAGATGGTAAGACTCGTCTCTCCATCTCGGGAGTCCTGTCCGACATCGCTCCAATGGCCATCCGCATGCTGATACCTTCCTCACCGTTCGAAAAAATCTTGGCGAGTTTCCCGGAGTTAACTAAACCGTGCAACCTCACTCAGCCGCCTAAACATACGGTGACACACCACATCGTCACCCGGGGTCCACCGGCAGCCGCTCGACCACGCCGCCTGTTCGGAGACTGCCTAGCTATTGCTAAACGGGAGTTTGACCACATGCTGCAGTTCGGCATTATCCGCCCGTCGTCAAGCACTTGGGCTTCCCCGCTGCATTTGGCGCCAAAGCGTGATCCTGGTGACTGGCGTCCTTGTGGGGACTATCGAGCGTTGAACGCCAAGACTGTCCACGACAGCTATCCTCTACCTCACATCCAGGATTTTACATCGCGCCTCGACGGCTGCACAATTTTCAGCAAAATGGACCTTGTTAAGGCGTACCACCAGATTCCTGTCGAGCCCGCCGACATACCTAAGACCGCCATCGCGACGCCCTTTGGGTTGTTCGAATACGTGCGGATGCCTTTTGGACTCCGCAATTCGGCTCAAACTTTCCAGCGGTTCATTTCTGAGGTCACACGGGGTCTTCCTACTGTGTTTGCGTACCTTGACGATGTCCTCATCGCCAGCCGCACACCAGAAGATCATGAGCACCATCTACGCGCTCTGTTCCAACGTCTTCAGCAGTACGGCCTCGTTGTGAACGCCTCTAAGTGTACTTTCGGCGCATCTGAGCTCGAGTTCTTGGGCCATCACATATCATCCAAAGAAATACGCCCTCTCCGGTCCCACGTTAAAGCAATTCAGGATTATCCTCAGCCTACAACACTGCATGCGCCAATTACGCCAATTCCTGGGGCTTGTGAATTTTTCCAGGTGCTTCATACCACGCTGCGCCGAACTGCTACGACCGCTCACCGACCTCCTTCGGTCGACCGCCGGCCCGTCCTCCGCCATTTCTTGGTCGTCAGAGGCCCAGGCCGCCTTTGCTGCTGCTAAGCAAGCGGTCGCTAACGCCTTGCTTCTCATTCATTCACACAGCAACGCCCCTACTCGGTTGATGGTGGACGCATCCAGCGTGGCCGTCGGAGCCGTCTTACAGCAGTGCATTAACTCCGAGTGGAGACCCTTGTCGTGTTACTCTCGGAAGCTACTTCCTGCTGAGACCCGCTACAGCGTCTTTGGCCGGGAATTACTAGCCATCTTTGCTGCAATACAGCACTTTCGGCATTTCCTGGAAGGATGCTCGTTTTACGTGCTGACTGACCATAAGCCACTGGCGTATGTTTTCGCACTAACTCATCCAAGTACGTGCCCCGTGAACTCCGCCATCTGGCTTATATATCGGAGTTCGCGACTGACATCCGCCACGTGAAAGGAGCTGACAACACCGCCGCAGATGCCCTTTCTCGTATAGCCGCGGTTGACTCTCCACCGCCAACCATCGACTGGGCCTCATTCTCCTCGGCACAGCGGGATGATAGAGAGCTTGCCGCTTTTCGGGAGAACCCCCGTTCTCTCCGACTACGCCTGGTGCCTCATCCATTATCATCTGAGCGCTTGTGGTGCGATGTCTCAGCTGACCTTCCCCGCCCTTTCGTTCCCGCTTCATTACGACGCACCGTTTTCCAATCCTCACTGTCACCCTGGCATTCGGGCTACTCAGCGTCTTCTCACCCAGCGCTATGTCTGGCCCGGAATCAATGGTGATGTGTGCGCTTCGACGCGCATGTGCCTGTCCTGCCAGATGACAAAGGTCTCCCGTCATACTAAGACGCCGCCCCAACCTTTCCTTCCACCCGGCCGTCGTTTCGACCATGTTCATCTAGACATTGTGGGCCTTCTACCAGTGTCTCAGGGGTACCGTTATATATTGACCATGGTCGATCGCTTCACACGCTGGCCAGAGGCTGTTCCAATTCAAGATATCACAGCCGGGACAGTTGCCCGCATTTTCATGTCTACGTGGGTATCCCGTTTTGGCTGTCCTGGCACCGTGACAACAGACCGTGGACGTCAGTTTGAGTCCTCGCTGTTTACTTGCCTTAATCGCATCCTCGGAGCCAGACATTGCCGTACCACGGCTTATCATCCCTGCGCCAACGGCATGGTGGAACGCCTTCACCGACAACTGAAGACCGCCTTGACTACCCGCCTCAGTAGAGCCACCTGGGTTGATGCCTTGCCACTGGTGCTCTTAGGTTTACGAGCTGTCATCCGGGCAGACCTGCAGTGCTCAACAGCAGAGCTGGTGTATGGCACTTCTCTACGGCTTCCGGGAGACTTCTTCACGTCAACGAAGCTACCAGACCAGCCACAGCAATTCCTACAACGCCACCTCGACTGCATTCAAGACCTCCGGCCCACTCCACCCAGACCTTCCGAACACAAGACCATATTCGTCCACCCTGATCTGGCCACTGCAACACATGTTTTCGTGCGCCACGACGCGGTCAGAACACCTTTGACACCAGCCTACGACGGACCATTCCGCGTCTTTCACCGCACCCCCAAAACTGCCACTCTACTTCAGAACGGCCGTGAAGGGACAGTCAGCTTGGACCGACTCAAGCCGGCGTACCTGGAGACCGCCCTAGAAAGCCTCTCATCTACGACTGATCTTCCGTTGGAATACCACAAACGGCATGTCACATTCCGACTTCCAGTCTACTCGGGGGGCCCTGTAGCGCCCTCGTTCGGGCGGCGCGCAAACCGGAGAGTGCGCGATGGCGATAGAAGAAAAAAAAAGGAGGCGCTAGGCCGTGGCACGTGAAGCCACGGCCCACGTTCCGGGCTGGCATCGGTTATCGTTCAGGCGTGTCTTTCTTTCGCTCCTGTGGCATAAGCCTACACACAGTTCCACTACCCCGGTAAACAGCGATGGCGTCACTCGGTTGCAGCAAGTTGTCGCTTGTGAGTGAGCATGAGTTCATTTTATTAGGTGATCGGTATTCATCGAGCAGGAAAAAACGAAGACAATGATGCGTAGGGAAATATTTTGTTTCCCGCACATGCAATCACCGAAAATTCTGCGTGAGTGAAACTATCAGTGAAAGTGAGACTCTATTCAGTATAGCCGCCTTGAAAGTGACACCAGCGACCTGCCAGTCTTCAGCAATACGAACTGCTTCGAAGGAAAAGTGCAATTAGACACTCTTCGTAAAACCTATGACCCTTTTTCTAAACTACGTTGCATACGTGGCTGGTGTTTCAGCTGCCTAATATTGTTGATACGATAACGCTGAAGATCACGTGCCGTAAAGGCTGGTGCACACCGGCGACTTGCAGCGGTCGCGCGACCATTCGCGACTGGCTACTAAAAAGCGACTGATGCTCACACCGGCAGAGGATGCATGCGAGTGACCGGAAGTCGCAAAACTGGGGAGTTACGTCCGGATCTCGTTATCAGCGAGATCTCTGGGGACCGACGCCGACCAACTGATCGCCACCAGCTAAGTAAACGGAGCGAACCGAGCGCGCTGCATTTATTGTTTTCGTCCGTTCTCACATAGTGTTAAAAAAACATAATTGAGCATCGCTGATTGGTTCCAGCAGTTTTGCGACTGCAGTCACGTGACTGAGAAATCGGTCAGGAAGCGACTAGCCAAGGCAGTCGCTTTGCGACTGTTTGCGACCGTTCGCGACTGTTTTCAACCAGTCGCAAATGGTTGCGTGACCGCTGCTAGTCGCCTGTGTGCACCAGCCTTAAGGCGCGAGACAGACGTGGGATTTTCCCTGTGATTCGGCGTGCGGTGTGACGATGCGACTGCCGGAGTGGTGATGTTTCGTGACGTATCATCGCGTCACACCGCCGCATAGCCGGTGCGGTGAGCGTTAAACCGACCAGATATTTTCGTCGCAGCATCGCACCGCCACATGGCAGCAGCCAATCACTGCGTGAACATACGAGTGGCGTGACGATGCTAGTGGCGCCATCACCCGTGGTTTAAGCACGATCTATAGAGGAGGTCGTGGGTTTAAGGCTCCAGGCGAGTCGATCGAGCGGTGCGAGCGTTGCTTTGCTGACATCGCCGACTGTGGCGGCGTAACAAACATCGAGTACATTTCCCTGGTGACGTGATATTATTCCGGATTTAATAAAGTCATGCTTAAAGTGTCCCATTTCTGCACGACAATGCCCGTTTTGAAACCGCTAGTGAGATCAGAGATTTGCGCAGCGATGCAAGGTCATTTCACAAGTAAACACAGCTACCGGCGTTTCTGCGCTGGCTCGCTTCGCTCCCACCTTTGCTCTTCCCATCGATGGCATCGATAAAGTGATAATGTATGCTAACGCACTACATACGAGCGCAATGCTTGATAGTGTTGTCAAAAACAAGCGCTCGATGACGAGCTCGCGTGTGAACGGCGTAGGTGACGGCTGGTGCCCGCGATGCTAGGCCTACCTGTCGGGGTCGTGAATAATCCGCTGTTGCCGTGGTTACGACGTGCTTGTCGTTCACGAATGTGATTTATAATTATTTTCATAGAATGAAGCGTGGCTATGCAATGTTTGTTTTGAGCCTCATTACAAGGATACCAAGTCATTCGACCCTGCATGCAGAGGCGCGGCATTGGGGCGGAGCCTGCCGCTTTGCCCTCGTGTGTCCCGAAACGTCGCATGCGGCACGCCACATCGCATGGAAAATCGCACTTCTGTCTCGCGCTTAACACCGCTCCTTCCGTACCGTTCCTTGACTTTGCCAGAGTGACAGGCGCTTTCGTGTAAACAGCTCTGTTGACTGTGCAAAAACCGCGAACTTGCTCGAGTAAAGATAGCATTTCAGCCATTCAGGTTTGTGAACGTGAATCTAAATAGCCATTTGGTGAAGATTTCTGCTTCCTATTGTTGCCTTCGCATACCATCAAAATAACGTGAGCGTCTCTAGAAACTTCTTGCGACTCTACAGGACAAAAACAGCGATGTCCAACAAATAAGCACTAATGTTCAAGAAATGGTATCTTGGCTTTGCGTTGTTTTAAATCGTCAAGTACCTGCTTGGCTGTACCTTTAATTTTTTTCTTAAATAAATCTCAACCCTTCAAAAAAGCTTCGTGCTTTTTCTTTTAAAAAACGAAGATTTTCGTTGTTTCCCCTCAAATATATGCAAGATTTATTGCATGGTGGATTTTGCAAAAAGTACATGTTAGATGCACTTGCGAAAGCGAAGTCACTCGCAAACGGACTACTTTGCGTAGTAACACATCTTCAGAAGCTCCGCCTACGTAGCTTTGGCTGTGCTGCCACTGAAAGTTGTCACCGAGTATAAGTGCGACCATTGGCCGCGAGGGCCTCCACTAGAGAGGCCAGCGCAGCGATCGTATTGACGTCACAGATAGGATGCGTAGTTGTAGAATACGGCAGCTTTGCTTTCACGACACCACTTGCCTCATCTCCCATGGCTGCACCGGTTCTCAGTCGCGATTTTACGATGCGAATTAGACACGACTGTGCCACCGGGGGCACCGATTTGTAGTTGCTTGCCCTTATTATCAGGCCTTACCTCTTCTTTAAGCACTGAGTTTCAAAACAAAGAGAAGCACGCATGGTGTCCCCAGCAAAAGCGCAGCAAATGCGGTATTCTAGCAGACAACACAACCCGGCATCCTATGAGTGATGTCATCACACTGCTGGTGCCACATTATGTCCTCGAGGCCAACAAAATGTTCCGCATTTATTAGAGCTGAAAGTAGAAGCACATGCGCGCAGTCTCTACTATTCTCTACACAAGATGATACTTGCTTGCGCTACAATACACACTGCGCATGCGCACACCACGTGTAGTGCTCACACAGCAGTAACACTGATGATTTTCGTCTGTTTTTTTTTCTGGTTTTATTTTTCATACAAACAGGTCGCGCTTACCCACAATACAATCTCACTTGAACGCTATAGCGATCTCTCCAAAGAGATCGCTATAGAGTTTAACAAAAAGATTTCGTAGAGATGGTCATCTATAGCCAGTTTTGTGAATATACGGGATCTCAACGATCACGAACGGAGGCGTGGAGAACATTTCATGTATACACCCTTGAACACAGTGAGTTCATTGTGTGCCCCTTTATTTCGGCAGCGCGTCAAGCCATCTGTTGCAAGCGCGGCAAAGCAACAGCCGGAACTGCCGTGCTTGCGGATGCTTCGCAAGAGTGGAATATCAAAATGGCGCGTCGTCTTCTATTGTACTTCTGGTTCGAGGCTTACGCTTCGCCACTTCAGGGTGCCTGCTGTGCATTGCAGCCGGGTAGGAAACACGTGCAATTCTGCGATGCGTTTGTTACCGCTTGTCTACAGATTGTGTTTTTGGATTCTTTTACCAATGAACACACGATATTCGGCGCATTTCAGAGAACGCTGCGGGAAATGCAAGGGCACGGACGAACATGAAAAATGTCGAGAGGCACTTTTCCAGCACGTTCAGTTTTGGAGGCATGCTGTTATATTTTGCAAAATCACCTCGATTTAGTATTTGCGAGCACAAATGATGGCCAACTAAAAATCACTCGCAGATATGAACATATGCTGCCAAATGTCAACCCATGTTGACAACATAGGTATACGTGTATTCTGTGCGATCAATTACGCCGATACAATACATTTGCCGAAGCAGAATCGCTAGTTGGGCAAGTTGGTGACTGTTCATCGTAGAATACTGTACAGCACAACAGGTTAGATACAAACAGTGAAGGGACACAGCACTGTGTCCCTTCCCTGTCCTTATCTAACATTTTGCGCTGTGGAATAGTTACGATGTACACTATATTTACTTAGCATATTTCTGCATCTCCTGCTTTCTGTCATACTCACGGAAATAGCTAAGCGCGTAAAAGGCTCATATCACAAAACGACCACTCAGCTAAAGGTGTCAAAGGACGTAAAATGATCTAAGTCTCTTCCGAAGCATCTAGATGCATGGTATGACATCTCTATTGTAGGACTTGCAGCCATCAAGCGCGGTGTTGTACGCCGACTTATAGCCTTAAAGGCTACGTTTCTCAAATGTATGTAGAGCATGCATTACAACACCATGTTCGATCGTGTGAGAGAACGACAGGTAGTGGAAGATTCAGAAGAGTAAAAAAATGCGCTAGTTTGGGAGCACATTTCATTTTTAAAATAAGAAAGGGTTTACTGTTTTATTCCTCATATCGAACCAAAGATGGCACGTTCGCAGTACAAAAGTACATAGTTCTGCAAGTGAGCGATATGAGAAGAAATGAATGAATGTTTCATAAAAGATGAAGAAATGACCGCTCAATACGTTATAACTATCTTGCAATGACTGCACATCGCTCTTCAATGTATTACGCAGCAAATTGTTAGAAATGGTTTCCGCGAGTGCTAGTTGAAGCACGCAGAAAGCGACGGCTCTGGCAAGAATGCCCGTCAGACGACACGGCATCTCGAACCAGAAGTCGATGTCAACGAGCGGAGTATCCCACAATCATTTGCGTGACCCACGATTTCGCTATCTACCTATTAAAGCGCGAAACTGCCCAACACAAGTAAAGCTGTGGGCATGTTTCGCGTTTTGACTCTCCTAGAACTTTGTGCTGTTTTCTTGTGAAACGTAGAGAAAACCTCCCTAGACAGTCCAGAATGTCGTGCTATCACGATAGAAACAAACGCGAACAAAGAAAAGGGTGGTGTTCGACTCACTTAACTGTGACATGCCTTGACTGTCACTAGGCGGAATTTGGGCTTTCAGCCGGTGTCACGGTAGCGTTATAATCCCGTTCAGGCTTGCGCTAATGCACTACATGTGTTGATCACTTGCAACTCATTCCTCACAATAGGAACACAAATGTGGGGTAAAGACGCGTTCACACTGAGCGTTTCGGCCGCCGAAAGTGGGCCAAATTCGATTCTGTGGTTGCGAGATCTGCCGAAAGGGCCCTAACCGCACCGATCACTCTCGGACCAATTTTTCCGGCGTCTGCCACCGAATTCGTCGCTGCGAACTAATAGTAGCGATAGCGAAAAAAAAATTTTTAAAAATGGTGCCGAAGCCCGACTCGTTTGTCATTTTGCAGTGCAAGTACCTTTGTGCTGTAACCAATGGCATTTTAACTCACTTGGTTCCTACTTCACGTCCTTATTTTGTGGAAGTGCTGACCAAGCTTCTTGTTGGCGTTGGTCTTGCACAGCCAGACGAACCCATCAACACCACTGGCGTCGGCGGTTTTTTTCTGCTCTTCATGCATTACAAGAGAGCGACTTAACAGCAAACAAAGCCGTACTGCTTCTTCTTGTTTTTGCGTACGAGAATCATCGAAGTATAGACCACTGGATAGCGTGGTGGCATTCGCGACACGTGACAACAACCTGGGGACAGCGCTCTCATCCCGCGTTCGCCCCGTAGTAGATGGCATATTCGTTGGCGCGGGGCGTGTTCAGTGCTAACGATGCTGCGTTTCGCCGGCAGGGGAATTCCGGCTAATGTAAAAAGCGGATGCTCAAGTGGGAACTAAGGGTAAAAGTACCAGCCAGAGCACACTTTCATACTTCTACGGTGACGCTGACTTAAAGCACAGATCCCCATAGCAAGAGTCAAAGCATGTCGCATTTCGACAGAGTCGAAAGCCAAGCTTTCCGATGTTGATGTTTCTTTGCATCGAACGTACGCCATTACATTTGCACTGAACGTGCGCAGTGTGCACATGTACGCATGAGTCGTAATATTGCACCCACACGTAGTGGGTCGACTGCAAGAGCGGCTCTCAGTCTGGAGAAAGAAAAAGAAGATCGCGTGCTTCTTCTCGACTCGAGAGCCAGCCACGACTGACGCATCGTCCCAGCGCTTGCTATTCAGTGGTTTAATAAACTTCCTGTGATTCATTGTGACAAACTTGTGGAGGTGCTGGGTAGTCTCACGTATGCTGGAGACCCTCCCAGGAAGCCGTAATACGAGTCCAGTGCCAGTCAATACTCCCGTGCATCGGACCAGCCGAATCAGGGGATTGCCTCCGGGAGTCGACGATACTGCTCCCACCACGTCAACAAACATGACCAGCACTTCGGTGCAAACCTCGCGCTAACCGGCACGGAAAGCACGACATCAAACCGCTATACGTTGGCCACGGGCACCGGCGTCGTTCCATGGCACGGAGCGCGATGACGTTGAGGACTAGTTTGCGGACTTCGAGCGCGTAGCCATCTTGAATCAGTGGGACGACGTGGTGAAGCTGGGTCGTGTCTACTTCAATCTCGAAAACGGGGCCCGTACGTGGTATCAAAATCGAGAGGAGCAGCTGACGACATGGCGCGAATTCTCTCGTAGACTTCTGCCGACATATGCCAGCGCTGATCAACAAGAAAGAGCTGAACGAGCTATTCTGGCCCGCGTCCAGTCACCAAACGAAACTATGACCACGTACGTTGAAGACATGACGTGCCTCTTCCGACGGGCCAATTCAAGAATGACGGAGGACAAGAAGTTGCGTCACTTGATGCGCGGTGTCAACGACCAGCTTTTTGCCGGCCTCGTGTGAAGCCCTCCGAAGACGGTCACGGAGTTCTTGCCCAAAGCCGTGACAATGGAAAAAATGCTGCAGCAGCGATCCAACCAATACGACAGGCAAGTCAGTGGCATGTCCACTGCTGACATTTTCACCGCCGCTGGGACCAGCAATGACTCCCTACGTGAACTCATATATAATATTGCTACATGCATGTATATTGATATTCTAGGGGACGATGCGCGTGTGTGCCTGACGAGGAAGACGAAGAGTTTTCTCCACTCGATCGCTGGTGAACCGGGCACGCCATTACCGCTGGTTTTTAATATATCTAATCCCCAGTCTCGTCGGTACGGCGTTTCTTCTTTTCCGTAACATATTTGGTGGAGGTGTAACGTTCCCCGTCTTCACCACGAAGCTTCGCAGAGGCTGCAGCATTCAGTCTCCGGCCATGGCTACCAATGACAACAGCCTGTCAGCGTCTCCATCTGTAGCTCCAGCCACTACATACCTGACGATGCCAACCCCCCGTGATCCAGGTACATTCTCCGCACAACCTGGGCTCGACCTCGACTACTGGCTCCGTATGTACGAGCGTGTTAGCCACACACACCGATGGGACCCTACCATGATGCTCGCCAACGTAATACTCTCCTAGGACGGCGCCCCACGGGTCTGGTGCGACGCCCATGAGACCGAGCTCACCTGCTGGGATACCTTCAAGAAGCGACTACGCGACATCTTTGGGGACCCGTCCGGTCACCAACTGGAAGCGTGAAAAGAACTCGCCACTCGTGTGCAGTCGTCAACAGAGTAGTATGTCCCGTACATACAGGATGTGCTGGCGTTGTGCCGAAAAGTCGACGAGCAAATGACAGAGAGTGACAAGGTGGGCCACATATTTAAGGGCATCGCGGACGACGCCTTCAATTTACTCGTCTACAATAACGTCACGACCGTAGATATGAATATCAAGGAATGCCGTCGCTTCCAAATGGCCAAAAGCTGCCGTGTTCCGCCTCAATTTACGCGGCTACCAAACACGGCTGTTACATGCACTTGCACCGATCTCAGTGCCGCACCACCCATGCCGGACAGCGTGACACGAATAGTTCGACGGGAGCTTGAGGCGTCAAGTCCGGCACCATTTCCTCCACATCCGCTCGACCATGGCGCCGCACAAACGCATCCGCCGGTCTCCGTTATTCAAGCCGTCGTGAGGCAGGAAATTGCAAAGCTTGGTTTTCCTGTGGCCTGCTCTGTCTCCCGACCCGTTTCCAGACCAATGACAACAAATGCACCACGCCATGACTTACACTTTATTCCGCGATCCCGCAATGCGGTGGAATGGAGAACTGCAGACGACAAGTCGATCTGCTTCCGCTGCCACCGAGTTGGCCATATATCCCGGTACTGCCGCAGCACTTGGACGCCCTCAAACTGGAGCCAATTTTCCTCTAATCGACCATACGAAGACTTTCGTCGGTATTCGCCCTGTCGTGTGTACCCTTCTTCCGACATCCCCAACAGCCACTCCACTGCTCGATCGCCGCCACCTCAACGCCGCTGTTCCCCACCGCCCCAACCACGCCACTATCCGTCACCGGTCAACTGTGGATCCTCTCGGACGAAAAACTAGATCATGCAGCTCCGGGAGGTAGTGCTGCATCGCTTGCGAATGATCCAAATCCTCCATTGACCCTCCCCACTGATACGAACTTGATTGAGGTGTATGTGGACGGTATTTCTTTGACGGCGTTAGTCGATACCGGAGCTCAAGTGTCCATAATGAGTGCTCATCTGTGTCGCCTGCTCAAAAAAGTCCTCACGCCTGCAGCAACTAAAGCCCTCCGTGTCACTGATGGTGGAACTGTGGCAATCACTGGAATGTGTACCGCTCGTGTTAGTATTGCCGGCCGCCATGTTCCCGTTTTATTTACGGTGCTTGAAAATTGCCCCCACGACCTAATCTTCGGCATGGACTTCCTGTCGACGCATTCTGCCCTCATCAATTGTGCCGCCGAACTTCCTCTGCCTAGAACTTCCTCTTCTCCCGGATTCTCACCTTGAACTCCCGAACAGCTTGTGCACCACTGACTTCTTTCGGATACCGCCTGAAGCTCTCACATTCATCGAATTGGCAACACCCTCTCCCGTGCTCGATGGTGATTTTATCGTGAAGCCGATTACTGATGTTCTCCTGGCACGTGACATTACTGTTCCACACTCTGTCGTAAGCATGGCTTCTAACCGAACATATTTACCTGTTATCAATTTCGGTTTCATAAAACAAGTGCTACCCCAAGGAATTTCCGTCACCACACAAAAGCCTTTAATTGACGACCACGTCACCTGTTTTACGGCAGACGTATGTCCCGAGCACCCGCATCACTCGCAGGATGCCACGTGCCTCGATGCGACCTTACGCTCCATGATCGCCCCGGACCTCAAACCTGAAAAGTCAACCGCGCTATGCCGCCTTCTGGCTTCATACCGCGACATATTCGACATCTACCACCGTCCACTCGGCCAGACTTCACTCGTCAAGCACCGCACTAACACAGGTGATTCTCATCCCATTCATCGGCGACCATACCGCGTGTCTGCCACCGAGCGTAATATAATTCAACCAGAAGTCACCAACATGTTACCCAAAGGAAATATTGAACCCTCTTCGAGCCCTTGGGCGTCCCCCGTTGTGCTCGTTAAAAAGAAAGATGGCAAATGGCGCTTCTGCGTGGATTACCGTCATCTGAATAGAATCACGAAAAACGACGTTTACCCTTTACCCCGCATTGATGACGCTCTCAATTGTCTCCACGTCGCGCGATACTTTTCCACAATAGACCTACGTTCCGGCTACTGGCACAATGCTGTCGACGAAAAAGGCAAGAGAAGACTGCATTTGTAACTCCAGACGGCCTATATCAGTTCAAGGTTATGCCATTTGGGCTACGCAACGCCCCAGCCACGATCGAGCGCATGATGGACTCTCTGCTACAAGGGTTCAAACGGTCAACATGTCTTTGTTATTTTGACGATGTCGTTGTATATTCCCCAACATTTGAGACCCACCTTCAGCGTTTGTCAGCTATTCTCGACATATTCCGCACTGCAGGCCTTCTATTGATCTCGTCGAAGTGCCGCTTCAGACGCCGGCAAATTACAGTGTTGGGCCACCTTGTCGACGCCTCTGGTGTGCAGCCAGACCCCGAGAAAATTCGTGCAGTCACCAGTTTTCCTGTACCCCAATCAGCCAAAGACGTCCGCAGTTTTGCAGGACTTTGCTCCTATTTTAGGAGGTTTGTGAAAGATTTCGCAACCATCGCTCGACCTCTCACAGAGCTTCTAAAGAAAGACGTCACATTTACGTGGAGTACCGACCAAGCTGCTGCTTTTTCTCACCTAATCACGCTACTGACGACTCCACCCATAATGGCTCACTTTGACCCATTCGCTCCGACGGAAGTTCGAACCAATGCTAATGGTCACGGCATCGGAGCCGAGTTAGCCCAGCGCCAACGGGGACACGACCGAGTTGTCGCCTACGCTAGCCGCCTCCTCAGCTGCTGAGCGCAACTATTCCATTAGAGAGCGTGAATGTCTTGCTCTTGTTTGGGCAGTCTCAAAGATCCGCCCATATTTATATGGCACTAATTTTTCTGCGATAACTGACCATCACTCGCTATGTTGGCTTACGTCACTGAAGGATCCTACTGGCCAGCTCGGGCGCTGGGCTCTGCGACTCCAAGAGTATACCTGTACGGTGACGCACAAGTCCGGACGCCTACATCAGGACGCAGACTGCCTGTCGCGCTACCCGGTCGCTGAGTCGAGCACTATTCATGACACCAACACCGAGCCTTGCGTCCTTTCCCTTTCGCAAATCACATGCATAGGTGACGAGCAGCGCTATGATCCGTTCTTGCGTGCTTTCATTGAGCGCCTCGAAACAGCATCTTCCAGTCAGTCCGATCGCTCATTCATGCTCCACGATGGTGCATTATACTGTCAAAGTTTTGAGCCGGATGGACCGGCTGTGTTGCTTGTCATTCCGAAACACCTTGCCTCGGAAGTTCTACATGAACTTCATGACCTTCCGACTGCTGGTCACCTTGGTGTGTCACGCACTTACGACCGAATATGCCGACGCTTCTACTGGCCAGGGCTTGTACGCTCAGTCAGAAGATACGTTGCGGCTTGTGAGAAATGTCAGCGCCGCAAAACGCCATTAACACTTCCCGCCGGACGCCTTCAACCACTTGATATTCCGTCAGAACCGTTCTTCCGCGTTGGCTTGGACCTACTTGGCCCTTTTCTCTTGTCTTCCTCGGTTAACAAGTGGATAGCCGTAGCCACCGACTACGCCACGCGTTATGCCATCACACGAGCTCTCCCAACAAGCTGCGCCACAGATGTCGCCGACTTCCTCCTCAAGTACGTGATTTGGCAACACGGAGCCCCACGGCAGCTTCTTACAGACCGTGGCCGCACCTTTTTGTCGAAGGTCGTAGCCGACATCTTGCAGTCCTGTAAAACGAGACACAAGCTGACTATGTCATACCACCCGCAAACCAATGGACTCACGGAGCGCTTAAATCGAACTCTTACAGACATGCTCACTTAGTATGGTTCTACCAACCACACCGACTGGGATATCGCGTTGCCGTACGTCACATTTGCCTACAATTCTTCGCGCATGACACTGCCGGTTACTCTCAATTTTTTCTGCTGTTTGGCCGAGAACCAACATTGCCTCTAGACACCGTCATACCGGCCCCTGGAGTACCGACCAGTGAATATGCCATAAATGCTATCACTCTGGCCGCTCACGCACGCGAAATCACCCGTACTCACCTTCTGACCTCTCAAGAAAAGCAACGGCGCTTGTATGACCAACGACACCGCGACGTACGCTTTCCGCCCGGTTCTTTGGTACTGCTCTGGTCTCCGACCCGTCAAGTTTGCTTGTCAAAAAAACTGCTTACTCGCTCACTGGCCCATACCGAGTCCTTCGTGTGGTTACGCCTGTAACATATGAAATTGGTCCTGCCACCCCGTTGCCTTCATGTGGCCAACTGGCTACCGATATTCTACATGTTGCGCGCTTGAAACCCTACAAATCTCCTAGTGACGTTGACATCTAAATGCGCCGAAACGGCGCTTGCGCCGCCGGGGATTATGCTACATGCATGTATACTGATATTCTAGGGGGCCACTTGTCTGTGTTCCTGACGAGGAAGACGAAGAGTTGTCTCCACTCGATCGCTGGTGAACCGGGCACGCCATTACCGCTGGTTTTGAATATATCTAATCCCCAGCCTCGTCGGTACGCGTCTCATCTTTTCCGTAACAATATCATAGGTGAAGAGTTGCAAAAGACTGTTGTAACACCTCATCCTACGGCCTGGTGCAGCTAATCAAGGATGAGCTGCACCAGGCCCTCTAGGACACCAAGCCTTCTTGTACAGCTGCGCCAGCTCCTGCTGAATACCGCCATGGGACAACCTACGTGGAATCCTTGAAACGCCCTGCTGCAGCGCCGCCATTGTTCGTACATCCTCTCCCTGCTGTTTCCCTCGAGTCAGCGCAGCACATACCATACTACAAAGGCACGTACACGCCACCACCCCTGCCCTTAGTGCGTGGCGCTTTTGTCGCCCATCATTCAGCGCAACCGGTCCAGTACATCGACGATCGGCAACGTCTCCTCGGAAGTGTGATGTCTGGCGCAAACCTGATCACCGGCCTCTATGCTTTCACTGCGGAGAAGCTGATCACTTGTACCGCCAGTGCCCATATCACCGTCTTGGGCTTCGCGGCTTCTCTGCGTACTCGCTGCCACACCGTTACAGCCAGAGACCACACGACATCGAAAACTACATCTCCCAGCAGCATGCATCACCGTCTTCTGGGTGCCAGTCGCGCTCGTCATCACCAAGGCGATTTTCATCAACGCCCCAGTGGTATTCTACCGCACGATCTCCATACCCGCCGGGAAAACTAGCCCAAGCGATCTCTGGGGGCAGGGTCGCTGAACTTCGAAGCACTGAAGACCTCCTATCAACACAGAACCGTACAGAAACTGCTTTGACATCACTAGCTGCTGCAAAGGATAGCCGGCTTTCACTCGACATAGCAGTGACAATTCATGGTTGCGTAGTTAATGCGTTAGTAGACACCGGTGCAGACTATTCCATACTGAGCGAGAAACTGACAACCCAGCTGAAGAAAAGAACCATGCCGTGGCATAACTCGCAGATTCTGACAGCTGGTGGCCATGTCTTTACTCCACTGGGTGCCTGCACAACTGGAGTACAGATTCAAGGGTATACATTCGTAGCAAGCTGCCTTGTTCTACGTGAATGCTCCCGTGACGTCATTCTAGGAGTTGACTTTCTACAGGAAAATGGAGCTGTCATTTATCTACAAGAGCGCCACGTCACGTTCTCTTCCCAGCGAACAATCAACGTGCAGGATGACGAAAGGCGGGTCGACGTACTCTGTATTTCTGAACAGAGGGTGACGCTTCCTCCACGAGCAAGTGTTCTAGTCGATGTAACATGCTGTGGTTTGAGCGATGGCGATGTGGTGGCCGAGACAAATTTAGAACACCTCCTGCCGAGAGGCATCTGTGTAGCTATAAGGGGCATACGCTTTCGTGATGGCCGATGTGAATTCCTCGTTACCAACTTTAGCAACGAGCATCGACACCTTTTTCGTGGCACCTCGATAGCGTTTGCCCACGATGTAGCACACCTAACCAACTGTTTCAAGTCAGAACTAGTGGATAACGCAGACACGTCAATGAGCAATACTGACATCAATCTTGATCTGTCCACTGATAACCAGACTGCGCTGCGAGCGCTTTCGTTCGAGTTCAGGTCATGATTCGCAAGTTGCTCAAAGATCCGCCTGACGTCCATCACTCAACACAGGCTGAACACGTACGAGGACGCACGCTCAATACACCAGCACCCCTACCGCGTGTCGGCTAAAAAACGTGAAGCGATACGTACGCAAGTCCGCAAGATACTTTACGATGGCGTTATCGAACCATCTAACAGCCTGTGGTCATCTCCAGTCGTGCTTGTCAAAAAGAATGACGGGTCGCTACGCTTCCGCGTTGACTACCGAAAGCTTCACAACGTGACCAAAAAGAATGTGTACGCGCTACCGCGTATCGACGATTCGCTGGATAGACTTTGTCGTGCTCATTATTTCACTTCTCTCGATCTCGAAAGCAGGTACTGGTAAACCGAGGTAGATCAGCGAAACCGTGATAAAACAGCCTTCGTGACTCCAGATGGTCTATACCGATTTCAAGTACTCCCTTTCGGCTTGTGCTCAGTGCCGGCAACTTTCCAGCGAATGATGGACACTGTCCTCATAGGGCTCAAGTGGCAGACTTGTCTTGTCTACCTTGATGATGTGGTGGTCTTCTCTGCCACGTTCGAGCAGCACCTTCACCGCCTGCGCAGCGTGCTGGAGGCTATCCGATCGGCGGGCCTCACACTAAAGCCACAGAAGTGCCACTTCGACTATGAAGAACTAAAATTGCTTGAGCATATAGTTAGCGCCGAAGGAGTCCGGCCCGATCCAGACAAGCTTGCCGCTCTTGCCGAATCACCAGCTCCTGTCGACAAAAAAAGCCGTCCGGCGCTTTCTTGGTTTGTGCGCCTACTATCGCCGGTTCATTCATGGCTTTTCTCAGATAGCAGAACCTCTGACTCGTCCCACAAGGGACGACACGCCGTTTGTCTCGGAAAACAAGCAACAAACAGCTTTTAATGAACTGTGACAGCGCATGCAATTAGCGCCCGATCTCGCTCATTTCGACGATGATGCCGAAACAGAGGTCCATACTGACGCTATTAACGTTGGTCTTGGTGCAGTGCTCGTTCAGCGTCAAGAGGACATCGAAAGAGTGATAGCCTACGCCAGCCGCTCTCTATCCCGTGCCGAAGCAAATTATTCCACTACGGAAAAACAGTGCCTCGCAGTCGTGTATGCAATCACCAAGTTCAGTCCGTACATTTATTGTCGTCCCTTCAAGATAGTGACGGACCACCACGGCCTCTGTTGGTTGGCAAGCCTGCCCGAGCCTTCAGGACGGCTAGCACAGTGGAGCTTGCGGCTGCAGGAATTTGACGTCACCATCGTCCATAAGTCCAACCGTAAGCATGAAGACGCTGACACACTATCACACGCACCCCTTAGTGTCATCAGTCAGGAAGCAGAGGAATATGAAGGCTTTCTGGGCGCCATTAACTCATAAGGCTTGAGCAAACGGCAGAAAGATGACTCAGAGATTCGTCCGATCATAGATCATTTAGACGTACAGGGCACAATCATACCACGTCTTTATTCCACTCGTTGCCGTCGTTCTGCCTTCGAGACAGTGTGCTGTACAACAAGAACGCTCGTTCGAACAACCGTGCCTACCACCTGGTGGTTCCACGACACATGCGAGATGATGTCCTCTTCGCCTGCCATGATGAACCCACATTCGGTCATATGGGCTACTCGCGGACACTTGCCAGAGTGATCGAGAAGTACTATTGGCCAGGACTTTCGGCAAGCGTCAAGAAGTACGTCAAGAGCTGTCGGGAATGTCAGCGCCGAAAGCAACCATCTCTTAAGCCATCTGGTTTGCTTCAGCCCATTGAAGCATCGTGCACGTCATTCGACCAAGTCGGCATGTACATTCTCAAGCCATTTCCCCTGTCTGCGGACAGCAACAAATGAGTGATCGTCGCGACCGACTATTTGACACGCTACGCTGAGACGCAGGCGATCCCACGAGCCACGGCTTTTGAGGTAGCACGAGTTTTCATGCGCCACTCGTTTTACGACACGGTGCTCCTTCCAGTATAATAACGGACAGAGGGACGGCATTTATGGCGCAGCATATGGACGAAGTTTTTGAACTGAGCAACACCAGACACCGAAAGACAACTGCGTACCACCCGCAAACCAACAGACTTACGGAGCGACTGAATAAGACAAACGCAAACATGATCTCAATGTACATCGACGTAGAGCACAAAACATGGGACCGGGTCTTACCTTGCGTGACCTTCACTGAGGAAGCCCGGCAGCTCACGCGATTACACATCGGCCAGCAACAGCAGGTAGACACACGGCGCTATAACACCCGCCACAGAGAAGTGTTTTAGAACCCCGGAGACCACGTTTGGGTGTGGACGCCCGTCCGCCGCCGTGGCCTTAGTGAAAAGTTACTGAGCCGGTACTTTGGCCCATAGAAAGTGTTACGTCGTGTCAGTGACGTGAACTACGAAGTGGTTCCGGACTCAACATCGCAGGCGCAGAGCAGGGCACGACCGAGGCCGCACGTCGTTCATGTGTTGCGCATGAAACCATTTATTGCGCGTTGTTCGTAACTTTTTCTTTGCCGTACACTGTTCTTTGTGTTATTTATTTATTTTTGTGAACTTGCTTCTTCGTTCATTGACTATTTTTATATTGACACGCTCTTTAATTTCTACTTTTACATTATCCAAATCCAATTTCTTTTTTTTTCGCGTGCCTATGTCGTAACATTGGGGTGGTGCTATGTACTTTTCTTTCCTTTTTTTGGGATTTTTTTTACGAAAGGGGGGATATAGCCACCCACACGTAATGGGTCGACTGCAAGAGTGGCTCTCAATATGGAGGGAAAAAGGGCTAGCTATTCTGTGGTTTATAAACCCCCAGTATTTGTGATTCATCGTGACAATATATTCTATTACTAGCAAGCGGCCTGCCAAAGAGTACGGCAATAATTTAGTGCATCGTACTACTGGTCTTGGTGGTGGTATTATCTTTATTTATCCCACTGTAAGCAAATTACTCTTGCAAAGCGAAATAGCGCGCGTCGAGCATGAATACACGCAGTAAGGTACTTGTATACTTTCAAAGACAATAGACTTTTTTGGGTAATTCAACGCAAAATTTTGGCCTGTCAGTACATTTGTCTGTTTGTTCGCCGAAATGATATGCCTAAATGGCAAAACTTGAACCTCATCCGCAACGCACACCGATATTTTTAAGTTTAAGCGTTCATACGTCTGCGATTTTTCAATTATTAAGCAATTATTACACAAAACTGAGGCACAACCACAGTGCATTAATATTGTGACGATGGAACGCGTTTATTTACAAGAAGGGTAATGCAGAGGTGTAGCTCAGCGAAGGATCCACAGCGTCGCTCGCGAGCCAGCCGAGTCTCTTCCTCCTCTTCGTCGAATCTTCGCTAGCGCGTTTCACTTCCCGGTTCGCAGACGATGCCCTCTGGGCGAGTCACTCAGATGGTTGATGGTGGCACGGTTTAAGGTGCGCAACGTGTGTCAGTCATGTTTTGCTAGAGCGGCGACCATTGCTTGTGACACTCGAGATTACGTACGTGACGTCGCTGAGGTGGTCAAGAATGACGAATGGACCTGAATAGTGAGCCAAGCACTTCTGGCACAAACCACGTTTGCGGACTGGTGTTCATAACCACACAAGATCGCCCTTACTATAAGATACGGAGTGATGGCAGGCGTCGTAACGTTTCTTAGAACGCTGCTGGGATGCCAAGGTTCGAAGGCGTGCGATGCGACGGGCTTCTTCTGCGCGGCAGAGCGTCTCGGCTATCGAGGTTTCCACGTCTAGTGTAAAAGGTAGTACAGTGTCGAGACAAAATCGTGGGGAGCGAGCGTACAGCAGGTAAAATGGAGAGTAACCTGTAGTCTCATGCTTCGCGGTATTGTACGCGTACGTGATGTAAGGTAGCACTTCATCCCAGTTTTTGTGCTTAGAATCGACATAAATAGACAGCATGTTCGTGAGAGTCCGGTTCGTGCGCTCTATGAGACTATTGGTCTGCGGGTGATATGGTGTGGCATGGCGGAAATGGCAGGCAGACAGACGCAGGATCTCTTCAACGACGTTGGCAACGAACTGACGTCCGTGGTCGCTAATGACAACGCGTGCAGGACCATGGCGGAGAATTATACAGCGAAGCATAAACTGCGACACGTGCATGGCCGTTGCAGCAGGTATTGCAGCAGTTTCTGCGTAGCGCGTTAGGTGGTCAACACAGACGACGACCCATCGATTTTTACTGCTCGATCGTGGAAATGGACCGAGCAGATCGACACCAACAGTCTCGAAGGGACAGTTAGGAGGTGGAACAGGATGGAGAAGTCCTGGCGGCGTAGCCGTGGGACGTTTGTGTCGTTGGCATTGTTCGCATCCAGCGACGTATTTTTCTGTGTCGTGTCGCATCTTGGGCCAATAGAAGCTTTGCTGGATTTGTTGAAGCGTTCTGGCGAAGCCCATGTGGCCGCAGATTGCGTCGTTGTGTAAGGACCGAAAGACGTGAGCCCGCAAAGTGCGTGGAACAACTAGAAGCAGACGGGCACCTTGTCCGGAATAAGTCTTCTTGTAAAGGACGCCGTCATGAACCACAAAAGAGCTTGGGTTTGCGTGTTCATTTGCGGAGGCGAACATACAATCTAAGGAGCGGTCTTCTTGTTGGGCTGTCCGGAAAGTCGCGAAATCAGGGAACTCAGAGGCAATAGCGCCGATATACTGGTCGAAGTTGTCAGCGTTACACTCAGTCGTCGGTAGAGGAAGGCGCGATAGGCAGTCAGCGTCTGCGTGCCGGTTACCGCTCTTGTAGCGTACTGTGAAGTCGAACTCCTGTAAGCGCAAAGCCCATCGCGCCAGTCGTCCAGATGGGTCTCGGAGGCCAACCAACCAGCATAGAGAATGATGGTCGGTGATAGAGAAGCGACGGCCGTAGATGTGTGGACGAAACTTGTGCACGGCGAAAACGACTGCGAGGCACTCCTGTTCTGTGACTGTGTAATTTCGTTCTGCCTTGCTCAACGAACGACTCGCGTAAGCGACCACTTGTTCAGCATTGTCATGGTGCTGAACGAGCACTGCACCGAGGCTGATTCCACTGGCATCTGTGGGAATTTCCGTTTCAGCAGAAGGATCGAAATGGCGTAGTACTGGTCTTGAAGTCAGTATGAATCGTAGCTGCTTAAAGGCTGCTTCGCAATCCAGTGTCCAGTCGAAAGGGACATCCTTTTGCAGCAAGTCAGTCAGTGGTTGTGCTTTATCAGCGAAATTTAGAACAAATCGACGAAAGTAAGAACACAGGCCCAGGAAGCTACGCAACTCCCTAGGGGACTGCGGCTGCTTGAAGTTGCTGACAGCGGCGACTTTCTGCGGGTCCGGTCTCACACCATTTTTATCCACCAGGTGTCCCAGAACCAAGGTTTCACGTTCTCTAAAGCAACATTTTTTTTAGTTCAGTGTAAGCGCAGCTTCCTCGAGACAGGTTAGAACGAGGTCAAGGCGATGATTATGTTCTTCAAATGTTCGGCCAAAAATCACCACATCGTCCAGGTAACAGGCAAATTTCCCAATTGAGGCCCCGTAAAACGGTGTCCATATATCTTTCAAATGTGGCAGGGGCATTACACAAGCCGAATGGCATAACCTTAAACTCAAAGAGACCGTTGGGTGTAATAAAGGCCGTCTTTTCTTTGTCAGCTGGATCCATGGGGATCTGCCAATACCCGGATCGCAAGTCCACCGATGAAAAATAGGACGCTGAATGCAGGCAGTCGATGACATCATCGATGCGAGGAAGCGGGTACACGTCCTTCTTAGTTATAGAGTTGAGACGTCGGTAGTCAACGCAGAACCTCCAGGATCCATTTTTTTCTTGACCAAGATAACAGGCGTGGCCCAGGGACTTGACGATTCTTGAATTACGCCAGAGGTTAGCATCTCGCTGACTTGCTCTGAAATTACCTTGCGCTCTGACGCGGAAACCCGATAAGGTTTCTGTCTGAGGGGGTGCGCAGATCCGGTGTCGACCTTGTGACGAGTGCTTGTGCTGGGTGTCTGAGGTCTATGCGACTTCCGTGCAAAATCAAATACTTTAGCGTGCCTGGACAGCAGTGTAACCAACACTTTGCACTTATGCGAGGGAATAGACTTGCTAACTATCTTATAAAATTCGTATTCCGTGCCGGATACATCAGCATATTCCGAATATGCCGCATTGCTGAGAGCTCCTATGCAGATACTGCACTGCCCTTTCAACATGGCAAGGCGCATTCCCTCTGGTAGTACAACAGACTCGGATGAGTAGTTAACTACCCTTAATTTAGTTTTTCCCTCGGTGAGAGACACAACGCAGCACGGCAGAAAGATGTTTTTCTTCATGCAAGGCAAAGGCAACGGCTCAATCACAATATCAGGAGAACTGAAACTCGAGTCGGCATTCGAAGCAGCAACGGGCACGCTGGCAGTAGACCATGCCGGTAGAATAGTGTCTTTAACTACAACGAGGTTGTCGTCTCCGCTACACTGAGGCTGCTGGGTGAGTGCGGACAACAGAACCTCGCCTGCCCCGTAGTCGACAGTAGCACGGCACTCTTGCAAGAAGTCCATTCCAAGGATACCGTCATGCGTGGAATGAGCCAGCACTGCGAATTCTGCATTCAACGCTTTATAAGCAACACGAACAGACGCAGTGCACTCACCTACTGGACACAAAGCCGTGCCGCTGACTGCTCGAAAAGTAGAAAATTTATCCCAATAAAATATAACCTTGCGGCCAAGTCTCTCCTTGAAAACTAAACTCATTACAGAAACTGTTGCACCGGTGTCTACCAGAGCCATCGTAAGCACATCGTCAATGAATACATGAACCTTGTTGTGAAGCATGTGAACTAATGGAGGTATACTTGTGTGCAAAGCGGTACGTCCAGCGACCTCGCCTCCATCGGGCGCGCCGGCTAGTTTCCCGGTGGCGGGGAGGAAGGCCGCGGCCGGGGACAGGGAGATGGGGACCATCGCTCGCGCGTAGTAGGTGGCGTCAAGCTCCTCACAGAGGCAGGCGAGTCACTGAGGATGTTCGGCCGGTGCCCGTGCTTCTGGGCAGTTGAATCCGAAGGCCAGTAGGCGTAATCGGGCTGTCGGCTTCGCCGTGCAAGCATCGCTGGTCGGTCAGAAAACGTCGTGCGTGGGCGACGTCGCGATGGGCAAAACCGGGCGATATGTCCGTGAACACCGCACTGGTAGCACACGGGGCGTTCCAGAGGCACATTGAATGCTGTGGAGTGGAGAAGATGCTCAGGGAAATGTTGCCACTCGGACACAAACGGAGGCGGTTGGCTGTCATAGCTATAACTGCAGCGGGGCGCATAAGACGACTCGACGTAAGTAGCCTGTGGTGGTGGAGCCCTCAGCCGTGGACTGCGGGTGGAGTAATTGCGCTCGTCGAAACTCGCAGCATTGGTGCTTGGGGATAGTGTATCACACTGCGGGTCTCCAGCTTGCATGGGAACAGAGACATGGCGACGCAGTTCCTCCCGTACAATCTGACGAATGGTGGAGGAAAGGTCGGCAGGTAGAGAATTTCGGCAGACATTGACTGGGGCAACAGTCGTGACGTTGGCCAGACGTCCGAACTTCGATGTGATGCGACGAGTTTTAAGAGCCTCGAAGGTTCGGCAGTGGTTAATCACGTCGGCCACGCATTCCAGGCTCTCCTTGCCAATGAGGAAGTGGTAGACGTCATCGGTGATGCCCTTCAGTATATGGCCCACTTTGTCTTCTTCCGTCATGTGGGCATCCGCCGACTGGCACAACTTCAGAATCTCTTCAATGTAGGTTCTGCATGTCTCACCAGTGACTTGAGCCCTCTGCGACAACGTCTGCTCGGCACGTTTCTTCTTCGTTGCTGGGTCTCCAAAGCATTTCTTAATTTCCTCCACAAACTGGTCCCAGGTTGTCTATGTGTCTTCATGGTTCTCAAACCATACCAGCGCCGTGAAATCGAGGAAGAGCCCCACGTGAGACAGCTGGCTAGCCGCATTCCAACCGTTCGAACGGCTCACCCGCTGATAGTGGCTTAGCCATTCGTCCACGTCATCGCCGGGTTTCCCTGTGAAGGTTCGTGGCTCCCTGTAGTGGTAGGGCGACGTCCTTGCGGCTGGTTGCTGGTTGTCTCCGTCCGAGCTCATTTCTTGAGGTAATGGTGCCAAGCCCGCTAGTCGACGGCTACGGCGAAGCTCGTGTAGCGGTTCCGTCGTTAGGGGTTGTGCCTCTCCGGTATCACTTGGTAGTAGCTAGCTTACCCAGCACATTCCACCACAATTGTGACAATGGAACGCGTTTATTTACAAGATGGGTAATGCAGAGGTGTAGCTCAGCGAAGGATCCACAGCGTCGCTCGCGAACCAGCCAAGTCTCTTCCTCCTTTTCGTCGAACCTTCGCTAGCGCGTTTCAGTATTTTCTGATGTGTCTCTTTATGCTAGAGAAGGCATACAAGAGTAGTTCTAACGACCGTAGCCTTTATCACGCTCCGCTGATTATGAAAAGGCAAGTGCTTTCAACGCTTTGCTAAGACGACAATGTGGTGGCACCTACCCGTCGCTTTGCGTTCTACATTCTATCACCTCTGAGACAGGCGCACACGCCATTTTTCGATTTTGAAGATAACTGGCAGATAGTGCTCGTGGCTCACATGCCTCGATGCTCTCCTTCCGCTCTGCTGCACGGATCGAGGCACTCTAACGCAGTGCCTTCCAAATACAATTCACCGATTTTCTCGCGCAGAACATCAAGTAAACAAATAAACCAGTCGCAAGGCTCTCCTCTTTTGACATTAGCTACGAAACATGTAGATACGTGACCAATTTGTTTCTCGGTTCATAGTTTTTTCAGCTAACTGCAGTTATCAAATGGTGTTGGAGCCCAAGGTTTATTTCGTTGCGGATAGGAATCTGTGCAATCTGATAACAACGTGCTGGCACAAATTCGACGTAGTGTTGTGATCTTCACAGACAGTGTTGAGTAATATTGTCACGAGAGGAGATAGCTACAGGAATCAAATGACTGTTTACTCGGCCACAGCAGCTCTTTTCTTCTGCCACCAACTCAGCGTGTCATTACCTCCTCTTCCCAAAGAAAAAAAGAAAAAGAAGCATCGTCTGAGGGCTGTAGCTACGAGAAACAGTAGAAGGTAGTAAAAAATGTTAGTGCCCGTTAAGAAACACAACGGCTAGATCAAAAGAAACGAGAAAGAAATGTAAAATAGTCCTCCAGGCGAGTTCTACGTCACAAAGGTCGTAACTTTCAGTCAACGCGAATAATACCGCTTCATTCTACAGACATGAACCACGCCCGAGGAGCGCGCTCTACAAGAACGGTGCAGTGTGTCTGCTGGGACAACTTTGTAGATGACTTCACCGAGGCGATGAAGAACTCGGCAGGGTACGAAGTACCGACATAACTTCTGTGAGCGTCCACGATTACGTATAAGAGTCCAAACCCAGACTAGGTCGCCTGGTTCGAATGTTACCGCGCTGTGATGGGTGTCGTACCAGCGAGTATCTTGAAATTGCCGCAAAAAAAATGCGAAAGCGTGCAAGCAACCGGGCTTCTTCGGCGCGCTTAGCAAATGCACCTACTTACGGGGTAGTCATGTCCGCCAGCGTTAGTTGCAGCATCAGCTGCAACACCTTCCTCTTGTGTTGATCTTTTTTTGCATCCAAAGACAGCACAATGTTGCAGAGACGAGGTTTTGTCAGGAAAATTTGCGTAAGTCGTAAGTAAATTATTTCTCGTATTTTAAACTCTCAGATACAACGCTTGCCACGTCGATTGGGCGCAACCTATGGCCCTGCGTGCGAAATATGCGTGCGCTCGCCTATATACAGCGCATGTGGGACGCGACAGAGCAAGAGACCTATAACACACACAGCACTCTGCGCAGGCTACGTGTCTCTTGCTCTCTCCTGTCCTTGATGCGCTATACATCGCATGTTATGGATAACTAAGAAGCCCACCATGCAACATTAGCGGAGAAGAGCATGTCAACGAATCCAAAGCCTCCCCATTTCTTTTTTCATCAGCTGCTCCTGTGCCATCACTTTGACCATTAGCTGCTTATCGACGATGTCCTCCTCAAATTACCAAGCACACGTTATGCTGCTGTGCAATGTAACTAAACACTCTTCATACATTGTTGTTCTCATTGTTTGCGCTCGTGTTCCGTTAACGCGCGCTCCTACGACGTTGAATAAAAAAACAAATGAGAGATGATGGCTTTCAACAGTGTTCGATGATGCTGATTGTGTACGGCGGTCACTTCTCGACAAACATTTCATGATTCCTTGTCATCAACAGACGTCACCAGCAGGAGGAGAAGGAGGGGGATAGAAGGAGAAAGCATAGGGAGGTTAGCCAGTTCTCAGACCGGCTAACTCCACTGTGCTGGGAAAGGGGGTAAGGGGAATAAAAGATGAGAGAAAAGAGACGTTAAAGAAGAAAAAAAAGAAAAAGGACGACCGTACGATCCACGACGCTGCTTACAGCCTGTCTCCAAGACCACTTGCCCGCAAGAAGTGCAACAACGCTCTCAATATCTTGCTTGCCGAGGGCGGTCTTGGCCAGTGTCCTAATACCCTTTCTTCCGATAATTCGCGATTGTCTAGTCTATTTAAAACCTTCGAAAGTTCTTTTCTTGGCGCACTGTGGCCAGCACACTCGCTGAGAAGATGGGAGAATGTCTCCGCGCAGCCACAGTTGTCGCTTGTTGGGCTGCCGGCCATCCAGATTTGAAACAAATAAGCATTCGTAAATGCCACCCCAATCGACAGATGGCATATAAGTGTCTCCTCAGCTCTGGTTATTCCTGATGGAAGACAGAGCTGTAGGTGTGGGTCCAATTTACGAAGGTGGACTTTGGTGAATGCCATTGAATTCCACAGAGCGAGTGTCAGTTCCCGTCCAAATGATCGAAGCCTTGTAGCGGAGCCCGTTCTTGGTAATGGTATAGCTGCACAAAGGGGCAACATCATGATCAGTTTGGTCTGCTTCATCTGCATGGTCGTTTCCAGTGATACTGCAGTGGCCCGGCATCCATTGATACGCTATGTCATGCTGTTTCTGCATAGCCCGGTGATGAAGCAGTGTTATTTCAACGACTAGATGTTCATTTGGTCTATGACGATATGGCGAGGCAATACCCTGGAGGGATGCTTTGGAGTCAGCGAAGATTGACCATGTCTACAGTGGTTATTAAACTAGGAACTCCAGGGCGGCACGAATGGCAGTGAGTTCTGTAGCCATGGATGATGTCAGATGCGATGTCCTGAACTTTATTGTGACGGATCTCCGGAATTACCACTGCACCTGTTAAGCTTGCTGAAGTAACCGATTCATCCGTGTAAACATCAATGCGTCCACTGTTTTTCTCTTGCAGAAAGAGTGATGCTGCTTTTTATGGTAAATTTGACCAATTTTCCTTCGTTTACATTGTGGGGATGGTCACGGCTTCTAGTGGATGTAGACAACACAAAGGTAACGACTGTCTTCCTGCGTTCGTGAAGTTCACGGGAATCACCATGTGATGTGGAGCAATAATAGTGCAGAACTCAGAGCGTGGCGTGAAAGCTGGCGACGCGATGTGATTGAATTCGGGTGGCGTGTCTTGTGTGCGTTCCTAAAGCTTTGACACGAATGTAGGTTGTGATAGGGTGTTCATGAGCGATTGCGACAGTCGCTGCTGAGGATGCGCATCTCAGAAGCCCGAGGCACACTCTCAGTGCTTGAGCTTGTATTGACAGGAGGACGCGTACGTTTCTTAATCGGGCCTGACCAAGCACAAGTAGGCTGTAGCACATGAAGCCGAGAAAAAAAGGGTAGTGTACAGTTGAAGCATGGCTCGTACTCATGCACTCCATGATTTTCCCGCAGGAAAACTTAGGACATCGGTGATCATGGTGAGTATCTTTTTCATGTGAGCGATGTGAAGGGTACAGGACAAATCATGATCTATTATTACTCTTAGGAAATGGTGGGTATTTTGATAAGTGATCGTGTGTCCATTGATTCTGATGACGTATGGGGTTAGTGCCTTGCGCGCAAAGGCAATCAGTGAGCATTTGTCAGATGACAGCACCAGTCCTCGTTTTTGAAGGTAGTTTGGCATTAGTGTAGCCGCTCTCTGAAGCCTGGCTCGTACGTGTAGAAGCGTGACCCCTGATGCCCAGATGCAGATGTCGTCGGCGTAGATCTATAGATGCACTGAGCACGGCAGGACGTCACGAGGCCGATGAGCACAAGGTTGAAAAGTATGGGGCTTAGGACCTCAGCTTTGATGTACACCATGATAAGTGTAATGGTACCTTGTTACACCATCTTCTTTTTGAACAATTAAGGTTCTGTCCTTCAAATAGCTGTACACCCACTGGTAGACGCGGCGCCCCGTCCAATGTTCTTCAAGGTGTCGAGAATGTTTTCATGCAATACATTGTCATATGCACCCTTAACATCCAAGAACAGTGCCGCTGATAATCTTTTTAGACGTTTCTGCTGTTGTACAGATAGGACAAGGTGAACGACACTGTTTATAGACGACCGTGTACGACGAAAGCTGGTCAGAGCATCGGGGTATAAATTGCTATGTTACAAGTACCACTCTAGGTGAGTCAACACCATTCTCTCCATCACATTTCCAAAGCAGCTGGCAAGCGTGATGGGGAATAGGAGGTCATGTCCAGAGGCGATTTGCCTGGTTTGAGCAAGGGAACAAGGCGGCTGCACTTCCACGTAGAAAGGAACGAAACCGTTGCTCCACCAGTCATTGTATACAGCTTGAATTGCACGCCTAGCTATTTGTCCTAGGTTAGCAAGGGTCATGTAAGTGACTCCATCGGGTCTAGGAGATGACGAGTGCTCTCATGGTTCTAATTCTACCTGAAGCTCCTCTAGAGAAAACATAATGTCCATATGAGTGTCTCTGGACATTGGCGCGTTTCATAGGTAACTCACGGAGATCCAGCACCTCTTGTATGTAACAATGGCGCAGATGTAGTCTGCTACATTGATTTCACGTTGGCTTTGGTGAAGAGCAAGACATTTGAACGGGCGATGTTGTTGTGGCAATGTTCGTAGGCCGCGAATTATTCTCAATATTTGGGAAAGAGGTTTGTGGGGATCGAGCGACTCGCATAATGACTTCCATCGTAGTGACTGTAGTGCCTTTATTTGACGCTGAATCTTCTTTTGTATACGTTTCGCCTCTCTCAAGTCGTAGATGGATTTCGTGCGTCTATAACGTCGTTCGGTGCGATGACGGATTGCTCGAATTTGCTCCAAATCCACTTCATATTCGAAAAAATTTGGCATAGATCCGCAATTATTGTTGCCTCTAGGATAGCGGCTTTTATTATACCTTCTATGCTTTCAACAGAACCTTCTTGGTTTCCCTCGCACCGCTTCTCTGTGGATGACATGTACTTTGACCCGTCCATCCGTAAAGAGGAAGTATTTGTGACTTGCTTAGCCCCTTTATCTTTATATAGGTGGGGATGTGATTACTGCCATGAGTTTCATTGTCCGCGAACCACTGCACCTTGTTACTCAGGCTACTTGCCACAAAAGTTAGGTCGAGACAGCTACAATTGTCTTACCCCTCAAAAATTTAGGAGAGCCGTCATTTAAATAGTATAGTTGGTGGTCAAATGCAAAGGAGGACGCTTGTCTTTCCCGACGGTTTATCTTCTGGCTTCTCCAGAGCGGGTGATGAGCGTTAAGATCGCCAGAAATGATCCATGGCGCATGTGTCGCTGATATAACGGCACTTAATCTTACAAGGTCAAAGGGGCCTGAAGGCGAAATATGTACTGCAACTAGCGTGAAATTCACGTTCTTACGCCTAACTGTCAGGCACACATATTGGTTGCTGTCATCTGGTGTTACTGAATGCTCAACATATGTGAGTTCACACCTGATGTAAACAATGACTTCACTGTTTTCGTTACAGGTTAAAGATCTGAAGCTTCATATTTGGATAATCGTATAGCATTGTGAAGGCGTGGTTCACAAATGACAATAATTGGAAATTGATTCTTGAATACAAAAGGCCGAAAATCTGAAATGCGGGATTTAAGGCTTTGGGCATTCCATGGGAAAATTGATACCTCTTTCACTTGTTCACGAAAGGGCTGCAAAGAAAGAGCTATGGTTATTCAGTAGACTTCATAGCACCAGATACAAAGCGTTCAATATTTGAAAGCGCTGTGAGCAGCCGGAGTCTGAATATTATTCAGGAGCACTCGAATGGTCTTCATGAGGGTCTTAATCATGTCTATTACATCTTTATTTTGACAGTAGCGTCTTACTCGCTCTGAAGTAGCTTTCAGTGGGCAATGCTGCAGCTCTACTGGTGGTGCCATGAACGGCAGCACATGGCCATGCGTCGGGATTAATGATTCTTGCGTCTTTCTGGGGAGGCTTGTTGTTGGCACTTGTTGGTGCTTGCGGTGAAAAGTACATGATACGAAGTAGTGGTGTATCCCTTGCCTTGGCAAAAGATGTCCTTGAAGTTCTTCTGTGGCGCGAACACCGACGTCGCACTTTATCAGCAGCCTCCCTGTAGGTGTAACTACCTCTGGCCGTCTGCCTCAGCACTTGCATCTCCTTCTTCACATACTCCTTTGAGGACGCATCATGCGGCCTTTGGCAATTGCCACATTTGCGATTTTCTGCTTCTGTGTTCTGTGATTCCAAGCCTCGGGAACACACAGCAGAGCTTGTGACAACAGCCCTTACGTGTCCAATTTTACAGCAGTTCCAACACTGAAGACGTCTCGGCCCGAGCGGCCACACTGTGTGTCGAAAATGACCAACTCTTACTTGAGATGGGAGACTGTCATCTTTGAAAACAAGCTTCACGCATCGTGAGTTCCCGAGACGGCGGGCTTGCAAGATGGTAGTAGCTTCCGTCACTGGTTCGATTAGAATGGGAAAATCAATGTCGCATATAGGCGAGTCGACACCTGCCCTAGAGCTCTTGCCATCTGGTATGTACGAACATCCGTTGATGTTCCCCAGCACATTGACCTTGTTCAATGCGTCAAGAGCAGCACGTTGCATAACTTCTATCGCCGGAACGTTCTTAAGGCCATTGATTTTCACGTCTGCTGTTTGTCCCGGAACGAGCGCCTCAAAAGACACAAACGTGGCTTGGCAATTAAGTCGGTTGATGCTGTCAGCGGCATTCAGCGGGACAAACAAAATAGTGTGAACCGGTGGCTTTTGCATATTCGTGGTGGCCTTACTTTGAGAAGGAGATGTCGTAAGTATCCTCCTCTTCGCCTTGCGCCTTGCCACGGGCACAAAGTCACTTTCATCGGAGCTGTCATCACTGGCCGTAGACTAGATCAGCGTATGCTGACTGTAGGCGTCACCTTGGTAGTCGGAGTGCTTTCCTATAGTGGCCACAGACGACGTGAAAAATATGAGTGGAGGCCCTGGTGATTCTACGTCCATTTCCGCAGGCAGAAGAACGGCGTCTTCTACAAGCACCAATGAAAAGGGGGAAAAGTAAAAAACTGAAACCAGCGTTCAACTCAGGAAACACTTCATAAACAGTCTTCATAAAACAGGCTCCTATTGGAATGACTATTTAATGACGTTTGACAAGAGTGGCGTGGCGCGATTGTCAGCCAGAACCTAAAACCTGGTGCAAGCGGGTGTTCTTGCGGATTCCTTTCGTGATACTTTTTTCTCTTTATTTATTTTCATAAAGTAGCCACCCAAATTTGTCAGATAGGCTCTCATAGAAAACAAGCTCAAGAAAAACAGTTCTGTACACGCCATATAGAAAACCATCCCGGTTACTATTCGCAGGTTTATTATAGCCTCTAACAACTATAACAACGCTTAAGTGAGGAGAAACAACATTGAGGTATTGAAATCACTGTTGTTCACAGGATATATGTTACTTCTTGGAGTAACTTGGGTAATGTGCACGTCAGGTGGTCTATGCACGGGACTGATTTTGCCTGCTTACTTCTGACATTACCCTCAATGGTTTCTTCTTCTTGTTCAGGAATGTATAGTACACTACCTGCGCCCAGAAAAAGAAGTGTTTGGCCTGCATTGTTCAAAGTGGGAGACACGTTTGTGAGTCACGCCTTTTAGGGCAAACAAATTCTATCTTTCCTTAAGCAGCTGTATAATAAAGTAGCCATGTTTTGTAGCAGCTGCCTGTAAACCTAGGTCATGGTCCATTCCAAGTGTGCCATTGCTTTGTTTTTAAATCAAAGCCAAGTCTGTCAGTGCTTTGTTTTTACTGCAAAAGCATCGGCTTTTGCAGTAGCCTCAACAACTTCTGTATATAGCTGGCCTGCGTTCGCAGCTTAGCCCAATCCATGGTCGTTTGGGGTCCGGAAAGAACGCCTAATACTTTAACTTTTTATATAATATGGTAGGAAGTATTCAGAGAGGGGGGTGAACGGCTTAAAGATAGAAGAGGGGATACAGTCAGATGAAAGCGACATTTCAGCAGAGTGTAACCATGATCGGGGGACAACCTCAGAACATCCATGAAGAACGCGTCTGATCTTGTTAGTGCTAGCGCAACATGGCCGTTCTGTCAAAAGAATTTTCCCAACCGAATGAAGGACAAGTCACCCCTTTCCATTCTCGAAAGGGATCCCGGCCACTCCGGCATCTCTCTCTGTCGGAATCGTATTACTGTAAGTATCCAATTCAGACTGAGAGCGTCGCCTACGAGTGTACACTTGAAGGGATTGCCACGACAAATAACTCTGATTGGAACCGAAAGGGCTCTCTCTGGGGACGTTGGATTTGCACCACTTATCAAGCGGGTGGGAAAGCGCTAACTCCACTCTTCAATTATCCCTGATGTCAGAAGGAGATGGCCCTAAGAAGATACAACATGTTACTTTGTACAGCGAGTGTCACACACAGGAATGTAAAAGGACGTACGTGTCATAGACCATGCTAACTTCTAGCTAAGGGCTTACTAGAATTCTGGGTTGAAACTCAGGGTTGGCCGGGAATAGGCTTTTACGAAAAAGCGTGCAAACAAGTACATTTTAAAATTGTATTGTCACATCCATACCTGTGACGCAATAGGTCTGCTCGTTCTTCATGGTGGTCTGGCAGTGAAATTCGTATGGGCAAAGAGCAGCCATGAAAATTTGCCAAGTTATTTCAGCTTCACGGGTTAAAATATATTTATACAGAGAGATACGAATGACACCTTCACTTCTCGAAGAAAGGCTGTTTCTTGGGAACCGCCAGATGTCCACTACAACAAAAGCCACACAATACAGTCTAAGGCTTTACCTCTGGGTGTTATACTTTGCTAGCTATCATGTCGTCGCTGCACGCTATTTTTCGGAAAGTGTAAAGTTAACTTTTACCTGAAGAAATAGATAAGTATATTATGATAATGGTGCAATGCCTAGAATGTCTCAAATTGTGAAGCCTTTTTGTCTTCCCGTCAAAGAAGCCAAAATGCACCCCCCCTCCCCCACACTGAAGTATACGTCGCTGAAGTATATCGACATAAGCAAACGAAGCTTTATTTAAAGGAGCGGTTTTTGTAGTCCTTTATTTTATGACGCCATAAGAACATGTGCCGCATTATCAAGAGATGTCGCTGAACAACATGACTGCGATGAGCACTTTGCAGCGGCACCTACGTTCATATGCTAAAGTTATTTCCTAAAGAAAACAGCGTCATTCTATACATGAGGTTTGATGCTGCAGCACCTATGGAATGATTAAGCGTATAATTAAGTCTACTAAAAGTACCCTGCCGAGGGCATTGTTAACTAGAACGGAAACAGTGCCGAACGAAGCGACTCACAGTCATTTCTCATTTGCACTTTGGGAACACGGATGAGTCGGCCATCCCACTATGACAGTTCTAATGAGTTGGTTGCTGAAGATAAAAAAAATCACCGCCATATCCACAAATTGAATGCTGCTAAAGCAGGTTGCTCGGAGGTGAAGAGGCGTATGTTGACAAAATCATTTCTGTAGAAAGCCTTGTTACCGAGATAGCGCACGATGTGTACGCCGAGGGCAACGTTGTTGGGAACGTTCCGCCGACGCGGCACTGCACGGTGTTGGCCACGTCGATCAGCACGTTAACAGCTTTGCCCTTTACGTTATACTGGCCGCAGCGGTGAGTGAAATGCCTAACGATCATAAATAGCAGACGTGAAGCTATCAGGCTTTCATCAACGGGGCTGAGAGCTGCCAAGTGAGGGGGCTTGGGAAGATGTCAGCACCCCTAGGTAACACTAATTGTAGGAAATTCTCACGTGCTGCAGCGCCTACTAAGTGACGAGAACAATGTGGACGTGCTCGCGAGGAGGCTAGAGCGCGGACTATCAATATTGACACTTTGGATGGCGGCTGCCATTTAGTGAGCACTGTTGGAATCACGGGAGAGTCGACCAGCGCAGCGACTGGTGAAGTGTACACTGACAACTCTGGTTTACACGCCGGCGACCACCGCTGGACAAGAGAAGCTTGCCAACCAAGCTCCTATATTATATTGGGTGTCTGGCTTCAAACATTGTCGGTGCCGAAACCCACATGAGGCATATTGCAGTAGTTTAGGATAACGGACGCAAGTCGTTATGTAGAATCCCACACAGTGCCTGTGAAACACTTTGGTAAAGTTTTCAGTGTGTCTTTCTCTCAATTTAACATCATTAGTCTTCACACGTGCCGGCTTGCCAACTGGTCATAGCATTATTAACTTGTAAACATTTCCTTCTATCCCATTGTTTATTTCAAGAATATAATTCAAACAAGCACAACCAACCAACAAACAAACAAGCAAACAAAAAAACAAATAAAAAAACGAACGAACGAACGAATGAACGAACGGACGGGCGGTTGTGGCCTACTTTCACAGAGCTGAATCACTGCGCGAGGCAACTTTGTTCGCCGCCTACTGCCATTGGTAAAGTTGTATTCCTGCCATTGGCAGTTCGCGGGGTCCTGCTGTTACACTCCACACTAGCGTTCAGTGATGTACCGCTTTGTGAATTAGGGCCCCGTCTCTTACGGATCATGAATCGCGCGTTACACTGCCCCTGAAAAACAAGAGAAGACGTCGTGAGGTGTCGGCCTGCGGCTACAAGTCTTCGCTTCCAGCCGTTCTCTTCTATAGTTTTGAGACCACAATTCACCGCCGGTCGTCCCCAACGATGTACGAAAGTCAATGGAGTGGGGGAAACTGCCTTCAGGCATTTCTTCCCATTAGCAGCGGCAACCACCCACAGCCATAAGCGAAGCATAATAACCAAGATACAGAGGGATGAATAGAGTGAAACATATTCGTAGTTACATTCATTGAAGCTCACCGAAGTTCTTTTCCTTTCATTTTATTTCTTTTGCTGTAAAGTGGTGTAGCTGTGGCCAACGTTTTGTGATGAGAGCTACTGTCATTTTACAAAAAAAAGTTAAGCCACACGTACAAATATTTTTGGTGCGTTAATATTTTAATCCAAAACGTTGTACCTTGAGCAAAATCCGCGGTTATTTTCGGGGAGTAAATAAGAGACACGCAAGCAGTGCAGTCGAGTTTGTATTCATCGCCAAGGACGGCGTCTACGAAGAATGGTCGAAAGGCTTTCTTTAGTTTGTGATGTAATAATCTCGATGGCCTTGGGCCCAGATATGACAAACAAAACAGTTCGACGTGCATGATGAAGAAAGAAAACTTGATTTCATAGAGTGGGCCAGCAGTTTGGTTTCGGTGGGTTCAGGGGGCGGCTCGAAGTAGCTGGACTTGGGTGGCATCATCGGCCTGCAAGATGGTTCAGAGCTGGTCGTTTAACTTCGACATGCATGGTTTTTTTTTGTTTTATTCAGGGTGGATAAAATAATCGACGGCAGTTCTTCACTTGTAAGGCCTTGGTACACGAGCTCACCGACACAGAGTTACATAGCCTTCATAAAAACACAAAAATACGTTCGATCATTAAGGCTTGCTTGATATTACAGGAATGAGGGAGTTTCCTAACATTTCCTGTAAGTAAAGTTTAGCAAAACCTTCTCGAATTACTGTCTTTATTTGTATTTTTCTTGCAACCAGTGAAACCATACGTTACTTCTTAGGAGTGGCCAGCCTCTGTAGTCGCTAGTTGCATTCATGACGACAGATCTGTGCCATTTCTTTTCTTCAGGAACAGGCAGAGAAATACAAGCGCTAATAATTTAATATTTCTTGGAGCTTTGTTTCCCAAAACAAAGCTTTAGTTACGTAGGACGTCAGAGTGGAGATGTCTGAAAATGTCGACCAGAGTTATTAACCGAGTACCTGATTAGAAAAGCATAGGCGTCTACCACTTCTTCTTCATCGAAGTGCGACCGGTGCGGCTGGGATTCGATCCCGTGACCTTCGTGTCAGCAGTCAAGCAACGTAAACAGAACACCATGCACCACGGTGGCTCCTACAAGCACTTTACTGAAAAACTCAGGTTTGGGATGCCTAAATTCTTTCTTTAACTGTTTACTAAATACACTACATTAACACACACACACACACACACACACATATATATATATATATATATATATATAGAGAGAGAGAGAGAGAGAGAGAGAGAGAGAAAGAAATTAAGAGAGAAATTAAGAAAGAATGAAAGAAAAAAAAGAAATACACGAGCATTGATTTCCCTCAAATGGCCAAAGCTCCTCGAAAATGTAGGCAGAAGCGCGACATTGAAAAGAATACGCACACAAGGATAACAGCAACTGTTAAACATTTTCAATATTTTTTCTTGCCTTTATGGCGAGACTTGTCTATAGTTTCAGTACTGGCAACCAAGCGTAAGCACTGTTTAATTTCTCACAGCACCAGCATAATTTGTAATTATAACGGAGATATTCCAACTCTCAAGAACAGAAGCCACATAAGAACAGAAGTATGGTTGTGCCTAACAGTAAATGAACATCAAACCGGAAATGGTAACAACACAAATCTGTGAATTGAGTGAAAAAACGTGATGCTTGATGCTGGGTTGCTTCTTGCTTCGTGCTCTTTGTAGAAAATGCCTCGTAAAAATCGTGGCGCACACAAGCCGAACCCCGCACTCGCGTCTAGAAAGACAGAATCCAATGACCCGGCGTGTGAACAATTGGGGCCATAAAACCCACCGAGCTGTGGGTGGCTGGGGCATGGACCGATGCGTCGTGGCGTTTTCACACGCACAGACAAGGCTAGTGAGGACTGCAGAAGCTTTCTCCTACGAACCATATCGATACTTAGACCCTTGCCATTCCGGCTTGCAAGGCTGTGATCCGGCTTTTGATGCACTACGCACACGCACCGCTCTCGTTGATTCGTTGTGTTACGTTCAGTGAAAAGGAACGAAAGCAGCCGCTTGACATCAGGTGCAATATCTGCAAACCACTCAATAATGCCACGAAGCTATTAATTTTAAAAAATCCAAGCTCCTTACCAATTCTGGACACCTGCTAACATAGTTTTGTGTTTAATTAATTTATTTGATATTTTGTTTTATATTTCATGACCGGGTGGAGGAGTACAAGACAGGATGAGTAAAAGAAGTGAAAACACGCTATTTCTGAAGGAAAAAGAAGAGATTGAGATGTCAATCACAATGTTGTCATATCAAGAATTCAGCAGGTCAATTGAGTCGGCAGGGGTAATCAACAATAATGGAAGTGCATAGTAATCACCAATAGTGCGATAAAAGAACAAAAAAAGCAAAGAAAAGTGTCAGCAGAGAAGTCGTTTTCTCTAAAAGACCATTGAATGGTGACCAGCTCATTGACCTACTTTGTGCATACTTAGGGCCTGTAGTTACTGCACTGATAGGATATCTGCTTGCCACGCAGAAGGGCTGCATACGATTCAGGCTTAGATATATTTTCCATTGTTTGCATCTACCGCCATTTTTCGCGGATGGCCAACAGCTATCTTCCACTCAAACCAATGGAGCCGACCCCAACGAAATTACGGCGAATGCAGTTATTTAGCACTGTTAAGTAAAAACGTTAGCCTTTAAGTCTTTGTTATTTTTGTAAAGGTCGCACTGAGTTCGTGAAGTGCAGCCATACTACACACACAAAAAAGGACCATTCATGAGACGGACACAAACACGTGTTATCGCTGTTGAGTGGCGTGGCACTGCACGCATTTTACCATGACTTAAGCAAGAAAAGCGTAGGCGGCCATATAAAACGCGACACCCGTCAAGAGCTGTCGTGAGGAACTGGTCGTTACTTAGGCCAATTATAATCCGGTTCGCCGACCAATGCAACGGGGAAATTATTGGGGCATCCTTCTCCACGCTTCGTCGTTGCTAAATGTCCGCGGGAGTACTTCTACACCAGTCGAAACTCCATTTATGTGTTAAGCGCCATAAAAGAAGGTTCCGTGTGCGCCATGCATTCTCGCGTAAGTCGCACGACCACTTTTGATCACAAGGCGTGCAGCCACTACCCTCGCCGTTATGATTGCATGCTCATCATAATGGTGCACGTTTATGTCTTGTGACCTACCCGTGACATCAGGATATAAAAAATGACAGCTTATCCACATGGTGAATAAGGAAGAGTGCAGTGAAGCTGGGTCCGCACGCGGCTGCCATGCTGTTTCGGCCTCCTGTTCTCGTACGCCATGATCTTTCGAGCTTCACGGTACGTTTCTGACTCGCACGCTCGCCCATCGGGGTTCCGTCTTCAAGCGCGAGCCGCCGCCGCCTTGCGCACACGCCGCTCTGCATCCTTTTTCCATCCGCCGATCTTCCGACTGCGCGCGTGCCAAAACGGCTTTTATTTTACTACACCGTGCCCCCTAGCGTATGGCTCCGCCGACGAACAAGCCATCACCAACGTCTTTATGTGACGTCATTTCTATTTTCTCGTGCGTTCACACGTCGGAGTTCCGTCTTCGAGCGCGAGCCGCTGCCACCTTGCGCGTATCATACTTTGTAACATCAAACCATGAATCATCCGCTTGAGGCGTCTGTCCGTCGTCTGTCTGCCTCTTTAACGCACTAATGAACGAACGCGCGGACAGAAGGGCGCATGGACGAACGCATGGCGCACGCACGGTCAGGTGGACGTATGGACGAACGCACGAACGGACGCACAGGTGGACACATGGATGAATGCACGTGAGGACAAACGGATGGACGGATGCATGGACGAACGCAGGGACAAACGCATGAAAAGATGCACGAATAGACTGACGGACGGATGGAGGAACGCACGCAAGGATGGACAGTTGGACGAACGAATGTACGCATGGACGGATGCATGAATGAACGGATGCACGTATTGACCGACGGATGAACGCATGGACGAACACAGGAATGGTTGCACGGATGGACGGACGCATGGACGGACGAAAGCAGGAACGAGCTGACAGACGGAAGCGCGGACGGACTGATGGACGTTTCGCACCACTCATCATCATTCACTCCATAAATATGCTGTGATTTTTAATATTTATCATACCATAAGTAACGTACTAGTACTTGTACAAGTAAAGTACTAGTACCGCCATCTGGCATCTCTTTATCATATATTCATCACTTAGAAGTGCCGCCATCCAGTGGACGTTAAACGACTAAAACGAGAGCTAGATACTACATACGGGAGACGCATGACCTACGCCCTAAAGAGCTTACCCCTAAAAAAAGGCAACAACATAATGAAGGGTGAACAGAAGTGCACGGGGAAAAAGGATGTTAGTTTTGTTGCTGACAGATGTCAAAAGCGCTGAAGTGTGATTTGGGAGGTTACGATGCGATTGCTTGTTGCCACATGTTACAGCACTTAACTGACAGTGACTGCGCTTCAGACTTTTCGAGTTGCCTCATATTATTTGCATGGGTAAGTTGCTGCTTGTAGGTATAGTCTACTTGTTCGAGGCCAGAAAGTTGAGGGTCATCGCGATTTTACGTATGTACAGCAAGACACTTCGTGTTGCAGCTTCTAGAGTAGTATATCTCATGATGACTGAACATTATAAAGCAGCAAAAAATAGAGGAATTGTGGCAAGTGGTTACGTAATTCTTGTGGTTTCTTTTCAGATAAAAAAAAATATTTCTACATATTATGAAATGTCTCATATGAACATTTTCCCGTACCCCCTATGACGACATACAAAACAGTGCGTAACATCAGGTAGGTGGACGCTCGAAAAAAACCTTCTGACGTTTTGTTCCTGGTTGTGTGTGTGTGTGTGTGTGTGTGTGTGTGTGTGTGTGTGTGTGTGTGTGTGTGTGTGTGTGTGTGTGTGTGTGTGTGTGTGTGTGTGTGTGTGTGTGTGTGTTCTCGTAGAAAAAGTCAGGCCCACCGAGCACACCCTAAATTTATGAACCAAATGGACCTGGCCACCTGTTTATAAACGGTCTTTTGTTCTTTTTTTCCATTTTTTTGTTTGTTACTCATACTCTTTAAAGTCTTCATCATTTTTTCCCTTCCTCATCTTCTTTCGTCTTTCTCCCCTCTATTTTTTCTTTCCTCTGTTTCTTCCCTCCTCCCGTAAGAGTGAGCAGGCGTTGTGCCCCTCAAGGTGGCAGTTGTCAGCTTGCTCTCTCCCTCTTTCTTCTGTGTCTTTGTGTATCTGTGTATGCAAATGAAATAAAGAATAATAATAATACAAAACGATGTGAAAGGCGACGTGTTTCAAACTATTGCCCCGCCAGATACAGATCAGCTGCGAGGGACATTGCACTTAGTTGTCCTAATAACAGCTCTTTTCGTCTAGCTGAAGTCATCAGATGACGCCATCAACCTTGTCATTCACACTTAGGAATACGATAGACCCGGCAAGCGGAAACACAAAGAAACTGCCAACAAACCAAACACCAATCAAACAAAAATATATCACCTATAGAAGTTTAACTTTGCCTGTGAACATCAGCGGTTACGTTTGGCAGAGATGAATACGCACGTATGACCTCATTTATAGGAGTGGTGTCATTTTCTTCACTCCTCTTTCAGAGAACCGAGTGATAATCATGAATAACTTTATCACCCCTTCTTTGTTTTCAAGACCTTTTTTCATGTTTTCGCTGTCAAGTCGTAACACAACGCATAATACGGGAACGTGATGAAGTCAAGAGCACTCATGGCCGTGAATGGATCAGGCCGATCAGCAGAAAGAAAGAAAAAGAAACATCGTTGAGCGGTACAAGAATAATGACTTCGCCACAAAAAGAGAATGATTGTAGCTGTGGATGCCATGGTATTTATTTCACTAGAGTTCCTCTGTCAAATGGCTGACAAGTGCACGATGACAGGAACGCACTTCCGATTGCAGTTCTCTTGTTTCCCGTCTGACGACCGAAGTTGGTTCCCTCGAACCGGAAGGCCGCAGTTCAAGACATATTGACTTCCCCCTCACTTGTCTTTGTATATGCCGTAGTGCTCTCACACGATCAAGGCCTCACTATGACGACACTGAGAGGAAGCGATGCGATTGAGACAAAAGTGACTGTTTATTTCCTTTCTTTGTTTTATCTCTAAGTATGTCTCACTTTAGCCGCCATACAAAACGGAACATGTGATACGATATGAACATATCATTGCTCCTCATTTGAATTGACCCTGAAGACACTATCTTCATTTATAAACAAAACGAAAAAGTTGAGGAAAACGTTGGCATCTTACGCGCAACTTTTAGAGTAGAAAATATACACTAAACATGGTACACATTTCGTCAATAAACAACGGCTTATAAAAGGAGAGAAAAAAACAAAATACCGCTGCCACTTTCTATATCTCCTATTAAACCACTGTGAAGTGTACAAAATATAGTTGAGTCTTCACTAGCATTTTCGAATGTGTTGGAAGGGCTTACAGACAAGTCCTACTTCATAGTACATGCCGAAAGGCTTGTACGCGTTCAGAATCACTACGGCGTCATGTACAGCGAAGCTCTGGTATAAGACATTAGAAAAAAAAAAGTGTCAAAGAAAACCAACCATTTGACCACGCGCCAATAAAGAGGCTCGAACTTCTCAGTTCTCTCAAAATCTCTAAACAGACTATAACCTTAATTCCTGCAAAATTTGAGAGTCATTTATCGCAGTAGCGTTCCTCAAGCGATACTCCACGGAGTCGTAAAACGACGGGAAAGATTTAGCATTCGACAAGAATACTTTTCGCAGACTTTTCGCTAGAGGAAAAAAACAGACGGAGGAATGGGCGGATGGACAGATGGTCATATATACATACATACATACATACATACATACATACATACATACATACATACAATACATACATACATACATACATACATACATACATACATACATACATACATACATACATACATACATACATACATACATACATACATACATACATACATACATACATACATACATACATACATACATACATACATACATACATACATACATACATACATACATACATACATACATACATACATACATACATACATACATACTGCGACGGGGTGAGGACTAGGCTTATAGGATAGCGTCCACCGAGAATCGGCAGCCGAAAAAGATGTTTGAGTTGCCTCTCGCGCAAGCGCCTAACACACAGGCGTCTTCTTCATCTTCGCAAAGTGCCACGCTTGCTCCTGTCGGTGATGCACCGTAACATCACTCCCCTGCGGCGGAAGCGCCGTCACGGCGCTTAGTACGGCGGCGACGAACGAGGAGGGTGATACGGTTTGAGTCTGGCAACGTGTACAACGTCTATCTGGAGTGAGGGGGTCGAAGAGGCATTGTTTAGGGGTGCGATCGCGTAGCTCACGTCACTAAGTTGTTGTAACACTTTGTAGGGGCCATGGTAGTGTGATAGTAGCTTCTCTGATAAACCGACTTGGTGGTTTGGTGTCCAGAGAAGTACCAGAGACCCCGGCGAGAATTGCACGCTTTGGTGGCGACTGTCATAGCGGTCTTTTTGGTGCGCTTGCGACAAGTGCAGCCGATCACGGGCAAGCTGATGGGCTGCATGGGCTCGAGAAACGACATCGCTGGCGTACTAGCAGACAAGGGGGCAGCCGAAGGAAGGAGCGTGTCAAATGGTAATGCTGTATGTCGGCCAAATAGCAAATAAAACAGCGAATAACTAGCTGTGTCGTGCCGTGAAGAATTGTACGCGAACGTGACAAAGGGGAGTGCTCTGTCCCAGTCACGGTGATCTGGCGAAACGTACATTCACAGCATCTGCGTCAGCGTTCGGTTCAGACGCTCCGTCAATCCATTTGTCTGTGGATGATAAGCGGTGGTAAGCTTGTGCTCAGTGGAGCAGGCGCGGAGAATGTCATCATCGACAGGAGCAAGCGTGGCACTTTATGTAGGCATCGGCGAAGGTTCGCGCTCATTACATAAATGTGCGCTCCTGTATCTATAAGGGCAGAAATAGTCACACCGTCAACGTCAACGTCTAACAAACTTTGTCTCGTCGGAAGCGTCAAGAGAGGATTTGTGAAGGGAGTCGAAAATGCAGCGCCACCTCCGGGCACTGCACCGTTTAGTTTTCCAGGTAGACAGGAGCGAGGGTTGAATGGGGACGACGGCCTCCGAGTCTGCGGTGAGCGAGACGACTGGCGACGTCCTGGAGGCGAACGCGACTGACGACCATGCGGTGACGGAGATCGGCTGTTGAACCTTCTGTAGTTGTTTGGCGGAGAAGGCTGCTTGGCAGATGCGAAGCGGGTGCTGTCCTGTCGGTAGCGAGGTTGAGATGAAGTCCGAGGTGGTGAGGACCAGTGGTAATTGCAGTAACCGACGACATGACCGATACGGTGGCAATGAAAAGAAATTGGTCGATTGTCGACGGTTCTCGACGGAGGAGGGTCGCGAGATCGGGCCGTAAACTGCTGCTCGTGATAGGATGAGGGTGGACGCCATGGAGCTCACTGCGGGCTGGGCAAAGCGCACACTGAGGGAACACCTATGCTGGTGAGTTCTTGGAGGACGATGGCTTGAACCATGTTAGCAGTGAGTGGGGTCGTGTCACTTGCAGCGGTGTGAGCCGGAGCAGAGGCAATGGCTTCAATGTTCGCGCCGTACAATTCGGGTCACCTGATCAGATGAATCTAGAGATGGTGGCTGTGTTCTTGCACGGTCTTCGCAAGACGATGTTGCAGCCGTATTCGGAAGGCGGGTAAACACGCTGTTAATCCGCCGGCTCCTCGCTTGCTCAGAGCGCCGACATTCTTTTATAATGGCGTCCACTGTAGAAAAATGTTTGCAGATGAGGAGGTTGAACGCGTCATTCGCAATTCCCTTAAGAATATGTCCGACTTTGTCAGCCTCCAGCATCTCGGCATTGGCTTTGCGACACAACGATAACACATCTTCTATATAGGAGACGTAAGACTCGGTCGAGGTCTGCGCCCGAGACGCGAGCATTTTGTTCGCGGCCATTTTTCTTTCAATCGGCTTTCCGAACAGGTACAACATTTTTTCCCTACACACAGCCCAACTCCCAAGTTCTGTTTCATGGTTCTCATACCACGATTTGGCGGTTACCCTAAGATAGAATAACAGGTTCGCCAGCATAAGAGTCGGGCCCCATCGGTATCGAGTACTGACACGTTCGTACTCTGCCAGCAAATCTTTAACGTCAACTTCATCTGGATCGCCGGAACCGCTGAACGTGCCAGGATCCCGCGGGGGTTCGAGCACGAAGGTTGTGGTCGCAGAAGGAGATGTAGTTACCGCATCATCTCCGGCCGCGGGAACACCAGGAGCCGATGCAGACGCCATACCTTCCGTCATCGTTGTAGAATGACCCTTCAAACGACGGCCGCTGTGAAGTTTCGTTGCTAGGTGGTTACCCAGCACCTCCACCAAATGTGACGGGGTGAGGTCTAGGCTTATAGGATAGCGTCCACCGAGAATCGGCAGCCGAACAAGATGTCTGAGTTGCCTCTCGTCCAAGCGCCTAACACACAGGCGTCTTCTTCATCTTAGCAAAGTGCCACGCTTGCTCCTGTCGATGATGCACCGTAACAATACATACATACTGCCACGCTGTGTTGGTGGCGGAAGACGAGAGCGAAGAAGTGAATGGCAGCTGTGGCTGAGTAAAGAGTCCTCTACTTCGAGTTCCTGCCTATCGTTTCCTCTCGCGACAGACTGGTGGAGGTGCGGGGTACTGTACTGCAACGTCTTATGCCTGCTGGTCCTGAACCAGAAGCAACCACCGCCAGTGCACCAGGGTTGCTGATATCTATCGAAGCAGCCGCCGCCTTCAAGGACTACCACCACAGTACGGCCCCTTGGCAAGTTCCGTGAGGACAATGTTTGCCACATCCGCAACCCAAACCAAGCATGACCCACTCGCTAGCGTACCCTGTGTCGTCAACACGCCTCGCACACCCAACCCATTCTATTGTGATGCCGGTGAGGATGTCGAAGACTGGCTTGACCATTTCGACCGTGTCGCTGCAATCAACGACTGGGACAATCGCCGTAAGTTGAAGAACGTGTATACTCCCCTCTTAGACGCGGCAAGAGTGTGGTATGAGAACCACGAAACTTCATTCACAAGTTGGCAGGAGTTCCATCGGCAGCTTCGCGAGGCGTTCAGTAGCCCCGAATGGAAAGAGAGAGCGAAGCAGGCACTTTCTTCGCGATTTCAAATGCCGAACGAGAGCGTCGCCATGTTTGTCGAAGAAATGTCGCGATTGTTTCGACGGGCTGACCCCCACATGCCAGAAGACAAGAAATTGCGCCTGCTATTGCTAGGCGTAAAGGAGCAACTTTTCGCGGGCTTTGTGCGGAACCCTCGTATGATTGTGTCCGAGTTCATACGTGAGGCCACAATTATGGAGCGCACGCTTCGGCAGCGGGTGTCGCAGTATGAGCGTCAGACGGCCATGTCCGCTGCGTGCTCGCTTGTACCAGGAGGTGATAACAGGAAGGTCCTCAGAGAACTCATACGGCAAGTTGTACGCGAAGAACTTCGGAAATTTTATACAGCCTCCCCTCTCAGTAGCGCTGCTCTTAAGGACGTCGTTCGTAACGCAATCAGGCAGTTCGTTCACTCCTTACCACCATCGCCAGTCGAACCTCCCACGCTTTCCTACGCGGATGCCCTATGCGCCTCTACGCTGTCGATGGCACATTTTCCTCATCAACCTACTGGGACCCTCAGACGCTTTCAAAGTCCAGCCCATCGCCTGCCTTCTCAGGCCGATTTTCGTCCTGGCCCGCGGAAGTCCACCGTCTGGCGTGCGCCCGACAATCGTCCTTTGTGCTACCATTGTGGCGAAGTTGTACACATGTACCGCGACTGTTACTACCGACGAATAGGCCTACGCGGATTCCACCCAGATGCACGTCGTCCACGCTATGGTGAGTGCCCACAAGAAATTGCGGATTAGTTGGAAGGTAGTCATCACGCTGCGACGACAGTCACGGTCACCATCAGCCCGTACGTCCACATGAACGCACCACGCCCAACCCGCCTTTGGGTCCCCTCGTGTCAGTGGCGCACGCCCACTGCCGGGAAAAGTGAAAACGGCGACCTCCGGAGGTGAGGCCGCTGTCACGCGAACCGACAAATACCCTCCACCGCTGCCTTACGACGTGCCATTAAAGCTTGTTTGTGAAACTGCCAACAGAACGTCCGCTGCCATTACCGTTTCCGTCGATTGTTATCCGGTGACTGCGCTTGTCCACACGAGAGCTGATTACTCGGTGATGAGTGCTTGATTGACCACCCGTCTACACAAGGTGATGACAACGTGGGACGGCCCCCAACTAATCACCACTGGAGGACACCTCGTATCCCCTATAGGAAGGTGCAACGCCAGGCTTGAGATTTGTGCGTCGGCTTTTGTAGCATCATTCCTTGTACTGCCCAATTGTTCTCGGCCGGTCATTTTGGGCATGGATTTTATGCAAGAGTATGGAGCGATAATTAATCTGCGTGATTTGTTCGTCAGTTTTGTTAACTGTGCTTCTCCAGATTCCGACATTGAGAACGAACATCGTGGCGTGGCCTTACGCGTAGTTGATGATTGCGTCACGTTACCACCTCACAGTAGTATCTTCGTGCTTGTTGAGTGTCCATGGGAGCAGTCGATTACGGGCACCGCCGAAAGTAACCTGACGTTGTTGCTTGATCGGGAAGTGGCCATTGCTCGAAGTCTCATTCAACTTCGAAATGGCCATACTACGGTTTTAGTTATGAACTTCAGTGGCAAACACAGGCATTTTGCGAAACGCACAATCATAGCTTACTTGGAGGCATTAGATGATTTGGACGCCTTCCCTATGATTACGACGATCTCGACTGAGAACAGCGATACTGACGTGACTAGTCGCCTCAACGTCAATTGCCAGTTGGAAGAACCTAAGAAGGCAAGGCTCCTCCGTCTCCTCTCATCCTTTAGTGACTGTTTTGCCACTACTTCGAAAGACCGGCAGACTCATCTAATGAAGCACAGAATTATCACTGAGCCCAACGTGACACCCGTGCGCCAACTTGCTTACCGCGTGTCGCAGAAGGAGCAAGATGCTACCCGTCATCGAATGAAACAAATGCTCGACGACGACGTAATTCAATCATCGACTAGTCCATGGGCGTCACCAGTTGTTCTGGTTAAAAAGAAAGATGGTTTATTACGATTCTGCGTCGACTACCGCAAACTGAACAAGATAACGAAAAACGGACGTATTTCCTCTTCCTCGCATTTATGACTCTTTGGATCGCCTGAGACAAGCCCGTTGCTTCTCTTCCATGGATCTCCGTAGCGGATATTGGCAGATTGAAGTAGATGAACGGGACCGAGAAAAAACAGCGTTTATTACACCGGACGGTCTCTATGAATTTAAAGTTCTCCCTTTTGGCCTGTGCTCCGCTCCAGCCACGTTACAACGAATGATGGACACAGTTTTATGTGGCTTGAAGTGGTACTCTTGTTTAGTGTATTTAGACGACGTAGTCGTTTTTCCTACGACTTTTGAACAGCACATTGAGCGGCTTGAGGCGGTTCTTCTGGCTATTCGCACTGCCTGGCCTCTCTCTGACACCGGAAAAGTGTTATTTTGGATGTGAGGAAATGAAATTCCTTGGCCACATTGTCAGCAGCAGTGGTGTTCGCCCTGATCCTAACAAGGCTATGGCAGTAGCTTTGTTCCCGATATCGAAAACAAAGCATGATTTACGCTGCTTTCTGGGACTTTGTGTTTATTACCGCCGCTTCGTGCCGAACTTTTCGAAAATCGCCGACTCTCTACAACAACTCGTTAGGTATGACGTCGCCTTTGTCTGGGGCCCCAAACTATCCGGCGCTTTCCGCGACCTTCAACAACGCCTTCAAACGCCACCAATCCTAGGTCACTTCGACACCGAAGCAGACACAGAAGTCCGCACTGACGCGAGCAACCTTGGCCTCGGAGCTATTCCCGTGCAATATCAAGATGGCGTGGAACGCGTCATCGCCTACGCTAGCCGCACGTTGCCATTAGCGGAGAGAAACTACTCGACGACTGAAAAAGAAAGTCTGGCGGTTGTATGGGCCATAACGAAATTCAGGCCCTACTTGTACGGATGCCCTTTCCGAATCGTCAGCGACCACCACTCACTCTGCTGGCTAGCGAATCTGAAAGATCCTTCGGGCCGTCTCGCAAGATGGAGTCTTCGGTTACAAGAATTCGATATAACGATGGTTTACAAGTCTGGTCCGAAACACACCGACGCTGACTGCCTTTCCCGCGCACCCGTCAAGGTCACTGAAGAAGACAATGATGAATACTTCAGCTGCCTTGCTATTCTCGCATCATTAAACGTGGCTGAGCAGCAACACGAAGACTTAGAATTACAACCACTGATCGAATACCTTGAGGGACGTCGCCCACAACCCCCACGTCAGTTCGTGCGTGATTTGTCATCTTTCTGTCTACGCTAAGGCATCCTCTACAAGCGCAACTTTCATTCAACGAAAACTGTTTACATCCTCGTCGTTCCTGCGGCTCTCCGCCATGACATTTTGCGTGCTTGTCACGACGAGCCAACGTCAGGACATCTTGGCTTCGCGCGTACTCTGGCGCGGATTAAAGACAAATACTACTGGTGGAAACTTATGAAAACCGTCCGGCAGTACAAGACATGCACACCCTGTCAGCACCGCAAAACTCCAACGACGAAACCAGCCGGTCTGCTTCAGCCTTTGTGACCCCCTCACTCACCTTTTGAAAAGGTCGGGATGGGTTTACTCGGCCCATTTCTGGAGTCTACGGCTGGTAACCACTGGATTGTGGTTGCCACCGACTACTTGACCAGATACTGCGAAACGGAAGCAGCCCAGCGAGCAACTGCTTCCGAGGTGGCTGACTTTTTCATCAAAAACATCGTTCTCCGCCACGGTGCTCCCACTGTCGTCATCACAGATCGTGGTACTGCTTTTACGGCACAGTTGCTCCGACAGATCCTGTTGCTGAGCGGCACGACGCACCGAACAGCAACTGCGTACCACCCGCAGACTAACGGGTTAACCGAACGCCTTAACAAAATGATTGCAGATATGCTTTCGGTGTATGTCGCCAAGGATCAGAAGAATTGGGATGAAATCCTCCCGTATATAACATTTGCCTACAATACGCCTTTGCAGGAAACCACTGGCTTTGCTCCTTTTCGTCTTGTTTACCGCCGCGACGTCACCACAGTACTTGACACCATGCTGCAACCAACTCTGCCGGACACGATTACCCCAGACGCAGATGTATTTGTTCAGCGTGCCGAAGACGCCCGGCAGCTGGCGCGCTTTCGCATTTTATCGCGGCTAAACCAAGATGCTCGCCGATACAACACCCACCACAGAGCAGTATTATACGAACCCGGTGACCTAGTCTGGGTTTGGACTCCTATACGTCAACGGGGACGCTCAGAAAAATTGTTATTTCGGTACTTCGGACCCTACCGAGTTCTTCATCGCCTCGGCGAAGTGAACACGAAGTTGTCCCAGCAGACGCGTCACAATACATACATACATGCATACGTACGTACGTACATACATACATACATACATACATACATACATACATACATACATACATACATACATACATACATACATACATACATACATACATACATACATACATACATACATACATACATACATACATACATACATACATACATACATACATACATACATACATACATACATACATACATACATACATACATACATACATACATACATACATACATACATACATACATACATACATACATACATACATACATACATACATACATACATACATACATACATACATACATACATACATACATACATACATACATACATACATACATACATACATACATACATACATACAGATCGATGGATGGATGGATGGATGGATGGACGGATGGACAGAGTCGTTTCATGGTTCACCGATAAAACTCTCCGAAGCTCTGCTCCACTCATTATCACTTTCTCCGAGGACATGCTGTGATAAATGCCTTTCTTTTTTGCCTTATCAACTGCCTCCTTCCTCCATCTGTTTAGCTTATTAGTCCTCTTTCCAACTTGATGTTCATTCTTGACGTGTGAATCCCGTTTCGCTGAACAAAACGCTTATTTAGGGCAGTAGCTTTGTGCAAGTACTATGAATACTGACACATGTCCAAAAAGAAACATGAACCCGCTCCACGTACTGTAGAAAATACTGAGTACCGTCAGCGTTTCAATAAAAACTGCTACGATCGTTTGTCCTCTACTACGGATAAGTCTGAGAGGTAATCGAAGCAGACGAAGCTATTCCTTGAAAGAGATTCCCTGAAAGAAATATTCAGATATATTCAGATTCCCTGAAAGATATCCCTGAAAGAAGTACAAGATTGAAACGAAAACATGCCGTTAAGCCGGTGCGTACAAATCAAAAGTGCTTGCTACAGGCATCAGTGAATGGCTGTCTTTGGGGGTTTTTTAGTACTCATGATTTGACTTTGATTTATTATAAGGCCGAAATCAAGACGTGTTCTCTGTTTCATTAAGAGGAAACGGCAAAGCACTTCAGTAGTGGAAGGTATTACCAAAAACTGTGTGCGTGCTCTACATGCCATGCGGCAACGAAAGAAAAATTCTAAGTAAAGTGGTGGTACTGATTTCCCGTCTTCTTTTACATAAATTGGCAGTTTAGAACACTCGTCGAGTAAGGAATTTACAGACGATCACGATTTCATTTTAACTTGTTCTTTTACATTCTGTTTTGGCATACTTCACATCAAAAAAAAGAATGAGCAATTGGGTAATACAAAGGTTCTGACATAGTTCAGATGCCCAAATTGTTCATATTCTAAATTTCTATTGTTGTGAGTGAGTGAGTTAGGGAGGGAGGGAGGGAGTGAGTGAGTGAGCTTCAGCCAGCGAGCCAGCCGGTCTGTTGGTCGCTCCGCCGGGTGGTCGGTCACGTCATGTGCACAGGAAGTTTATTATAATATAGCTAACAAATCAAACTTGCTGTGCTTTCTTTTGTTTTTGTGAACTAATACCAAACTCAATCATTTTTCAATTCATATCTTGACAAGTAAACTCACAAGGTTACTGCACGTTTATCTATGTACATAACTACGTTCGCCTTTGATTTTGCATTTTGTTCTGTAAGCTGTACGTAAGCTGTACATAAGATGAGATCACTCCCTTGGAGTCTTCTAGTCTTTTCAATGTGCCCCGCCGCGGTAGTCTTGTGGCTAAGGTACTCGGCTGCTGAACCGCAGGTCGCGGGTTCAAATCCCGGCTGTGGCGACTGCATTTCCGACGGAGGCGGAAATGTTGTAGGCCCGTGTGCTCAGATTTGGGTGCACGTTAAAGAAGCCCAGGTGGTCAACATTTCCGGAGCCCTCCACTACGGCGTCTCTCATAATCATATGGTGGTTTTGGGACGTTAAACCCCACATATCAATCAATCTTTTCAATGTTAGCCTAGGGCTTCTAGTGCAGGCATTCATTGTACACAAAACACATAAACAAACGAAAAAATAAGTAACTTAATAGAAAATCAATTGTATATACACTGCTGTTTCTTCGGTTGACAGAATATTTTTTGACAAACTGCAGACTGGCCAAGTATTAGGCTTAATCGCTTTACTTCACGAAACATATTCACCGCCTCCCTACTCCCAGTATACACTTGTTCCCTGAAGAACTGTAATAGCAAAATGAGACATCCCAGAGTTACGACTTGCGAAAAAGATCGTGTCCATCGGAGCCCCGTCACGGTGGTCTAGTGGTTAAGTTACTCGGCTGCTGACCCGCTGGTCGTGGGATCGAATCCCAGCTGTGGCGGCTGCATTTCCGATGGAGGCGGAAATGTTGTAGGCCCGTGTGCTCAGATTTGGGTGCACGTTAAAGAGCCCCAGGTGGTCTAAATTTCCGGAGCCCTCCACTATGGCGTCTCTCATAATCATATGGTGGTTTTGGGACGTTACACTCCACAAATCAATCAATCGTGTCCATCGAAGCGCGTTGACAGACACAATGTACCGTTCGCCATATCGGTGCTTTCTCCTCACAGCGATTGCTTAGGCCTTCTGAACCTCTCATGACACCAGCACTCCTGAATGACCGCACGCATCGCCTGCTTCGGGAACCACAAATTCAGGGACTACGCGCAAAAACACCGCATACACGCAATGATCAAAAACAAAAGGTAAAGGTCTGAATTGTGCAAACCAAACAGTCACACGGACTCCGTGTAACAGCAGGCAGTGCTTTTTCTTTTTGGTTTTAATTTTTTGTATTTTCGCTCTGACCACCCACATTTCATTCTGATTGCGGTCGCGTGCCGAAACCATCGTGTGGGTGCCGAAGGTATTACGAGCGACGACGAGAGAGGGCGCTCTGTGCTTTATTTTACGATCATGGCGGCTTCCGGAACCGCGTATCTCCCAATCTACTGAACCCCACCTCAGCCTATTCATTCAAGGCACTGTGTGGTCGCGCACGAACACAGCTTTTCAAACTGACGACCCACAAAATAAAAACCAACGAGAGAAACCAATGAAATTGCTAAAGAATCTTGTTAACCGGGGACCATGGAAATAATCGCGCGTAAAGACGATTGGCGGCGGCGTCGAGCCATGTTCAGAGTTCGACGCAAAATGGCCGGCCGTGAATCATGGGTAGTCATGAATTACGCGAACAAACTTGCTGCTCTTGTGCAGTAGCGCTGCTTGTATTAGTATTTCAGGTTCACGGCACCCGCAAAACATTTATGGCCTCTTCGAGACGTGCGGTTACAGAATGCTTCGCTGAATAGGTGGATGTGAGGAGATATGGTACTTCATAGTATTTCTATAGATTTTTTTGTTTCTTTTTTGCCTTTTCTGTTCGAGTACTGGGTCCGGTGATGCACCGAGAACAAATTTTGTCCCCCGCTGTGCGAGATTATGTGTAGGCTTTTATTTGGCGGGGGGTGTATTCATATGTGTTTATACGCATGCAAATACCTTTGAACCAAGGCCAGAAGCAAGTCGAAAGCTAGCGTGCGCGCACTGATGCTACAGCCTATAGCCTTTCACTGTGCCTACAAAGGCATTGTGTCCACACTGATCAGATCGCAGCTGGTCTGCAAGCGCGCTTACGTGAAAGCCCCCAAGGATAGCAAAGGGCGAACTCTACACGCTTTGTGTGCCTGGTCGTTTTTGAAGCCAGAATTTGACGGAGCTTCCACAACTCATATATTTTAACAGTAGAAACTTTTGACTAGTTGGTTACATGCACTTTAAGGAATCATAGCACTCGTTAAAGTGGACCAGGAAAACGAGCGAGTGCTTACGTCATATATCTTTCCTGTTCGTGTAGTCTAAAGGTATGACTCCAATTCCGTGCATTTTAAATCATAAAAGTTAATTTCACTCTATATTTGTGGTTGTTTTTTTCTATATATTGCGAAATGTTTGCCTCACAATCACTTATTCGCATTGTGTTCATTTCTTTCATTATGCAGTTCTGAGGCAGGGTGGTAGCTCAAGTTCCAACCCTAGGCAAAATAATCATGCGTGTGAACCAATGATTGAACGAATCAATGAATGAACCGAGGTGTGTAGGAGGTGAGTGCATGGGCAAATCATAAGCGGACAGAGTTTCCGAATGCGTGACTTTGTGATCGAGCTAAAAGACACGAAAACAAAAGTAATATAGTGGTGTCAAATGATGTACATGTTTAACGTAGACCAAAATTGCTTTAACGCCTTTTTTAGCCCATTTGGCCTATTTGAATCATTGAAATTTCCGGAGTCCTACTCTAGAGCCTCAGCTAAATCTGCATTTCGCCTACATAGCCTTTTGTTACAATATGTGCTTATGTGGCCGGCACGTTTCGTTGGCGCGAGCACGATGAACACATGAAGGCAGGTGCGTTTAAAACAAACACAACCTTCATTACATACAAAGATATGTTTGTACATGGAAAAGGCCGGAAAACGTGACACCTTTAACGATAAATATGTAGGTCCTTTCTTTCCACAACGCTACTAACGTCCCTCACACCACTTCTAGTTAACGTCTGTCTAGAACTGGAGGTGGCTTACGCATAGTTGGACGCTGTCAGGAGGTCGTCGACTGGTGCATCGCTCGGCGGTGATAATGTGAGGTGCCTTCATGGTGAAGCCTATTGCTGGTGAGAAGAAGCGTGCCACCAGGCACTCCTGCCACACCCAGCCTCCTATGGACCGTGCACCGTTGATGTAGCAGACCAGTGTCTGCGAGCCCGGGCTTGTTAAATGTCGGCGTCGCACGCACTGACCAGTCCCGGGAGCTCAACGCACAGCAGGCCAGATGGACGGCTGCGGTGGGTGAATGGACGACAGCTCACCGAGGCTGAAGCTCAGGTGGGTCCCGAGGTTTGGCGATGCTGGGACAGGACCGAGGCTGCTCGGACCATTCACCGCTTTATCCGCTATCTAGGCCCCTGTTCTAAATTGCGTGTGCCCTTTGAAAATCGTCTCCCCACGTGCACTTCTTGCTTCTTTTTCTTCTTTCACAAGTATTTCCTCTTTCGCATCTCGCCCATTCACTAACTTGTCTAGCTCTTGTTTTGTTCTTCTTTCTTTCCTTTCCTTATCAACCCTAACAAGACAGCCTCCACCTTCTTGAGTTTCTGCTTCCCAAAAACTTCCTTCACAGCAGCACCACACTTCACGTCATACCTCACCTCGTTGCACGTAGCCGACACTTCACTACACCAGCACCGCACTTCACCACCACACTCTGTCACTACGGACGTCACTGCTGTATTGTATGGCACGAAGACTTTAGTACGCACCCATGAACACTTCAATGCACATCACCGACACGTGCAGCCTCAATATCCACTATTTCACCATTCACCGATCCGCACACTTCTCTACCCCCTCTCCCTGCAATGTCTGAATCAGTCACAAGAACTCATGCACTTCACATAACTATTGTCAATTTGCAACGTACACCAACCGTTACTGTGTATTTCTCCATACCATCGCTGTATTTATACCCTACCGTCGTACGGCTAATTATTCTGCGTATTATTTAACTTCGTCCAATTCTTTCGGCGTGCTCGTCCTACATCTCGCACATGACCTGACAGACCATTTCAGATTACTTTGCATGTATGGCCACAAGAACTGTTCTGCAATTATGCTAGCCGTCTTTCTCACTCCTTTATGGTCTTGGCTTCAGTGCCATGTGCCCTATTGATAATTACCCTTCGCACACACAACATCACTACCAGATGGTGTCTTTCTACTTTATCTGGGCATATTACTATTCGGTAGAACAGTCCTCCAATCTTTACAAACTTGTTCTTCCGTTGGCTCTTCTTACTATCAGTCCACTTTCCTTGTGCATTGAAAGACGGGCGCAAAGTACTGTCCGCTTCTTATTTTTTTTATCTATTCATCAGCCGTTCCGTCGCATTAGGTATCTGCGTTATTCATTATACACTATTCTTTCTTGGTCTCATTCCTTGCGATTTCCTCCGTTGAATGTACGGTAGCTTCTCTCGTTACTATATCCCAAATTTTCTTGTCGTCTTTATTGTTAACCCCACTCTCTTCTGTCTTCCTTTTATTTGTAGTCGTTTTTTGTGCGAATGCTCCACAAGAGTCTGAATTGCTCACTCTTCTAACACCCGGAATATTCCCTAGAATGTTGTCATACGTCGCATTCCTAGCACACCGTGCCTCGACCCATTCGCAGTAATATGGTGTCAAGATAAGGGCTCTTACCGCAGGAATTTTCCGCATCGTTTCGTTCACAAATCGGTCTGGCGTTTGTTTACCTTTCAGATCTTTCTCAGATACAAGGGAATTCTCTTACCAGCACAATGATAGATCCCGTATCTCTGAGTACCGTTACTGGTCGTCCCTGCATAATTCTTTCCAGCACTGGCATAGCACTTTTCCGTGTCTAGGCTGCACTGCCGTTGTGAGAACACATGTCTTGTTCTTGTCCTCTTGTGGAATACTCTTGGTGCTATGACCCCCAACTGCGCTCTCACTCGCAACAATGCAAGCCGTCTCTTTCACTGGTCAGCCTCTGTGGAGTGTCTCGACGTCCACATCATTTGCACTGCAACGAGGAGCTGCGCGTACGGCCCAGCTGACAACTGGAAGCTCGATGTCTTGTTTGGCTGCAGAGAAAGCATCCGCTACCATCTCGAGTCCGTTCTTTCTCCTCTTTATCTTTTTTTTCCAATTCCAAGATTTTTCTGGCCTTCAGCTTCTAGGTTGAGGCCCGCACGTTCTGCCAGCTCAGTCACGGTCTTCAGGTCACGCTGTTTGAGGAACACGGCAATTTCCTATGACAAGAGGTAAAACTGTTTCGCTATCATGTGGTCACTGAAGTTTTCAAATGTTCTTTCTATCCTCCTCATCTCCAGCAACGATAGAAGTAGTTAGAGATGCGGGCGACAAACTGCTGGGCAGTCTAGTTTTTCTGTGGCTTGTAAGTTCTAAACTTCTTCAGGAAGCCTTCAGCAGGTAAGTCGAAACCGCTGCAGCAGCGCGACCTTCAACTTCAATTAAGAGCGTGAGCTGCTGGCATCCGGCTGAACACTGCCAACACTTCCCCCACAAGACACACCCTGATCCCTGTGGACCCCATCGCATTTCTGCCTCTCTTGTGTGGTTGCGTTTCTCTCGAAACGCTGAATATACGCGTGAAGATCATCTCGGCTCTTGTGAAAGGGCGTAATATACTTTTGAGGACATAACTTGTCCACCATCTGGGGTGCAGTGTAAGATACCATTCCTGCCCCTTCGCCATGGTTCAGTGCGCACAACTACAATTTCTTTTCAGTGAGCTCTTTCTATAGCAGTTCTGAGGCACGCTCATCTGCTGCCTGAGCTATTTCTTCTCTTTCTTTGGCAGCCTTTCAAGCCTTTACTCGCTCATCCCTAATTTCTTCTTCTCGTGTTCATACAAATTCGTAATATCCTAAGCCGATAAACCCGTGACGTGTCCCACTGCAAGAAACCGATCCAAATCCATCTCGCCGCTCACAACAGTCCAGGGCACGTGACAAAAATTAATGTATCCTGGGCAGGCTCGCCAAATATCACAATATGTGCTTGTCCACCCGGCACGTTTCATTGGCGCGAGCACAATGAACATATTGTCAAGACGTCAAAACAGAGGTCTTGTCGCAGTGATTCTGACACCAGAAGCAGGTCGATCTTGTTAATTAGAACGCGCAAGCGAGTTGTTCTTCGTCCATTTCGTAGTCCTTCGTGGCACATGCACAACTGCCATCGTCTTTCTTGAGCAAGCACGTGACCTTTCCCTCCCTCCGAAAGAAGCATCGTCCCGATGCGTAACTTAGGTGCTCTACGAGGCGTATGAAGTGGTCGTACGAAAACAGTGACCAGGAGCTAATTAACTCGATACATACAGTTTCGTACGCACGGCGTGCACGACTTCGGGCCAAATGCTTTTGGCGCTTAGAACTACAATCAGTGTCGGGAACAACTTCGTAGTTCACGTCGTTCAAGCGTCGCGTGATGCTTTATGAACCAAAGTACCGTCTTAGCATTTTCTCAGACAGTCCACGTCGACGTATCGGAATCCAGACCCACACTTTGTCGCCTGGTGAGTAGCTAATAAACTTGTGTCGGGTGTCGTAGCGTTGTGCATCTTGATGCCGCTGATGACAGATGCGCACGCGCGTGAGCTGTCTGGCTTCTTCGGCACCCTGAGTGAATTCTTCGGGATCTACATGGATGTCGTCACACTAATACGGCAACATGGCGTCTAATGTTGTCGTGTACTTCGTGACCATACATCAGACTGAACGGTGTCATTCCAGTGGTTTCTTATCGAGCGGTGTTATAAGCAAAGGTCACGTACGGATACATCTGATCCCAGTTTTTATGTTCCGTGTCAACGTACATGCTGATCATGTCTGTGAGTGTCCTGTTGAGACGCTCCGTCAGTCCGTTTGTCTGCGGATGGTATGCAGTTTTTTTCCGGTGAGCTGTACCGCTGAGTCTGAGAACCGACTCCAAAAGCTCTGCGGTGAAGGCAGGTCCTCTGTATGTCATCACTGTTGTCGGAGTGCCATGCTGAAGGACGATGTTTTCGAAGAAAAACTGAGAGGCTTCTGCTGCTGTGCCGCACTGCATAGCTTTAGTCTCCCCATAACGGGACAGCTAATCAATGACCACAATAATCCATCTGTTCCCTGTCGTGGATGTTGGAAAGGGACCCAGGAAATCCATTTAATCTAGGTGAACGGATTTTCTGGCGCATCGACTGGATGTAAAAGACCAGCTGGCTTGCTAGGAGGCGCATTGCGTCTTTGGCAGTCGGTGCAAGTTCGCACGTGATGATTAACAGCAGCAGGTAACTTTGGCCAGTTGTACTTGCATCGTAGTCGGCACAATGTTCGGGTGTAACCTAGATCAGCAGAAGTTGCTTCATCATGGCACGCTTCCATAATTTCTTTTCGAAGAGATACAGGCATGACGAGCAAGTGCGGCTACCGGTTGGTGAGAAGTTTTTCTTATAGAGAACATCGTTTCACAAGCAAAAAGATGGCTGTCCTCTAGCAAATAACCGCGGCACGTCTTTACGTCGTCCTTCTAAGTATTCAATAAGTGGTAACAGCTCAGGGTCACTGCGCTGCTCTCGTGCAATAGTGGCCGTGTTGACAACTCCCAAGAATGCCGCGTCGATGTTTTCGTCATCAGGAGCGACAGTTTCCACTGGCGACCGTGAGAGACAGTCGGCGTCGGTGTGTTCTCTTCCCAGATTTCAGAGACGACGGTCATGTCGAACTCTTGAAGCCTTAGGCTCCAGCGTGCCAAACGACCAGATGGATCTTTAAGGTTGGTGAGTCAGCACAAAGAGTGGTGGTCGCTAGCAACCTTGAAGGAGCGGCCGTACAAATACGGACGAAATTCGATGACTGCCCACACCACGGCGAGACACTCCTTCTCGGTGGTCGAGTAGTTCTCCTCTCTGCGAGACAGAGTTCTGCTGGCGTAGGCTATTACTCTTTCACAGCCGTCTTGCCAATGCACCACAACGGCACCTAAACCTATATTGCTGGCGTCAGTGCGAAGCACATAAGGGGCGTCCTGGTCGAAGTGCGCAAGGACTGGGGGTGTTTGAAGGCGTTGTCGTAGTTCATTGAATGCTATTTGCTCCTGTTCCCCCCAAAAGAAGGGGACGTCCTCACGTGTGAGTCATGTCCATGGCACCGCAATAGACGAAATGTCCTCGATAAATCGCCGGTAATAGGCGCACAACCCTAAGAAGCGCATCACAGCCTTTTTGTCACGGGGTGCAGGAAATTGCGCTACGGCGTCTATTTTGGCCGGGTCAGGTCGAACACCCTCGTGACTGAGGACGAGGCCTAAGAAGCTGGGTTTGTTGAAATCAAAATGACATTTCTCCTGGTTTTGAAGTCAGGCCGGCCGAGCGTATAACTTGGAGTACGGTGAATAGACGGCTGAGATGTTCCTCGAATGATGCTGAGAATACAACAACGTCGTCCATATAGACCAAGCATGTTTTTCACTTCAGGCCCAATAGTACGGTGTCCATGAGAAGCTGAAAAGTGGCTGGCGCCGAGCACAACCCAAAAGGAAGCACCTTAAACTCATAATGGCCATCAGGCGTCACAAAAGCCGTTTTTTCAGGATCTCTTTCGTCGACTTCTATCCGCCAGTAGCCGCTTCAGAGGTCCATTAAAGAGAAATAGCGCGCATGACGCAGCCGATCGAGTGAATCGTCTATGCGAGGCTGTGGAAAGACGTCTTTCTTTGTGACTTTGTTCAACATGCGATAATCAATACAGAAACGCAAGCTGCCGTCTTTTTTCTTGACCAAAAAAACGGGGGACGCCCAAGGACTTTTCGAAGGTTGTATGACGTCATCCACAAGCATCTTCTGTACTTGCTTCTTAATCTCTCGCGTTCTTTCGGACCCACACGGTAGGGGTTCTGCCGAATCGGTCGCGTGTTGTCTTCAGTAATGATGTGGTACTTGGTCAATGGTGTCCACTGGACCTTTGACGTACGCGAAAAGCAGTCTTCGAATTGGTGTATAAATCAAAGCAGGCGCTTCCTATCAGAGGGCGGTAGCGGGGAGCAGATGTCCACCGACAAAGTTGTCGAGACAGGGACTGTCGCGTCATCTGGTTGCAAAGCACAGCATTCCCCGGCTTGGTCTATATTGTCGAAGAAGGCAATTACGGTACCCTTCTGGATTAGACGGCGCTCGTTTCTGAAGTTTGTGAGGAGCACTTCTGCCTGTCCACCAGTAAGCGTTAGGATGCCTCTCACAATGGAAATGCCATGATGATGTTAATAACAGCGCCATGATCTCGAAGAAAATCCATGCCCAAAATTAGCTCTTTACAGCAGTCTGGCTACATGACGAAAGTGGTCACGAAGCTAGAATCCCCAATGTGAAGTTGAGTGGTGCAGTTACCCGTGGGAGTCATCAGCTGACCACCAGCACTCCTTATGTGCGGCCCTGTCCATGGTGTCTTGACCTTTGTAAGGCGGTCGGTGAGTTCGTGTCGCATGATTGAGAATTCGGCGCCAGTGTCGACCAGTGCTGTAACGTGATGTCCGTCAATGAAAACGCCAAGATCAGCACGTACAACTTCACCGGCATTATTATTCGTCGTCATATTCGTCAGTCGTATTCGTCGTGGTTGTCGTCATATCTTCTTGCGATGATAGGGCGAACTTTTCGGTGTCTCGACGATTGGCAACCTTGCCCCCCGAGGTCGCAGCAGTTAGTTTTCCCGGCGCCGGCTAGGCGAACGGCCTCTGGTGACGTCCGCGTAGCTCTGAGGGAAGTCACGGTGACGCGCAGGAGATGGAGACCGCCAGCGACGCGGTGTAGTTGCTTGGCCAGTCGACAGTTGATCGGCATCGTGAGCACGACGGTCTTCAGAGCGGAAAGATGCGAGACGAGAAAAGTTCCCGAACCCGGAATCGCTATGAAGGCAATAGCGGGCAATGTGACCTGGTTCTCCACAGCGGAAGCAAATAGGTCGACGGTCGGCCATGCGCCACCAGCCAGCTCGGCGAACTGGTGGTCGTCTCATGGAATCCCGTTGCCACCAAGGTACGGCCACAGGTCGTGGCTGGTAGGGTGTCGCCTCAAATGAGGGTGCAGGACGACGGACCGCATCAGCGTAGCTCGCTAAATGTGGCTCAGGATTTGGCGCGGGTGGTGTAACGGCTAGCCTCAACTCCTGGCGGACGATTTCGGCAACACATGCGACGAGCGGTTGAGTAGGAGGAACGCAGAAGGCCCGAAGTTCCTCACGCAGTATTTCCCTAATCATTCGTCGCAGGGAACTTTCACTCACGGCAGTGTTCTGAGCTGCAGCACTTACTGCCGTGTGGTTCGGCAGGCGGTCAAAGTGTCGGTATCGTTGTCGCAGTGCGCGCTCGATCACAGTCGCCTCTTTTATGAATTCTTCTACTGTTGCAAGTGGATTTTATACGAGGCCCGCAAACACTGGTTCTTTGACACCCTGCATTAGGTGACGCACCTTCTTCGCCTCGGGCATGTCAGGGTCAGCTCGTCAAAACAGACGGATCGTACCCTCTGGGTACATGGCGGCTGTTTCGTTAGGTTTTTGTACGCGAACCTCAATCACTTGCTATGCGCGATCCAGTCGGTCCGTGTTCGAAAATGTGGTGAGGAGCTTTCAACGGAAATCTTCCCAAGATTGGAAAGTAGCCTCGTGGTTCTCGTACCACGTACGAGCGCTATCTTCTAGGGCGAAATATGCATGGCCAAGTTTGTGCTGTTTGTTCCAGTGGTTAGATACAGCGACTCGTTTGAACTGTTCGAGCCAGTCCTCGACATCCTCGTATTCTTCCCCATGGAAAACTTCAGGAGCGCGAGGATGTTCAAGAGTCACCTGCGAGGGAAGAGTGGTCTGTGATGGAAGGGTAGCCTTGGAGCTGCCATGCTGGTTAGAGACGGAACAGGTGCGGACTCCGGACTTAGGCCAAGAAGGCGCCGACTTAATCGGTGCATCAGAGTCGTTACGAGGGGCTGGGTCTCAAAACTAGGTGAACGGGTCCGAGCAAGACTGTCGTCCATCCGGTTGTAGGCACCAACATCTCCACCAGTGTCACGACGTCAAAACAGAGGTCTTGCCGCAGAGATTGAGACCTCAGAAGCAGGTCGATCTTTTAAATTAGAATGCGCAAGCTAGTTGTTCCTCTTCGTCCACTTCGTAGTCCTTCGTGGCACATGCACAACTGCCATCGTCTTTCTTGAGCAAACACGTGACAATATGAAGGCAGGTACGCTTTAACACAAACACAACCTTCACTTTATACAAACATATGTAAATACAAGGAAAAAGCTGAAATACATGCACGTCAAACGCTAAATACGTACATTCCAAAGTGTGTTCGAAGAAAGCCAATGGCCATAATACCGACTATGCCTACTTTTTCTTGTGTTTGTGTGTGTTGTCGATGTGCCATGACGTGATTGCGGAGAGAGTATGAGGGCGAGAGGTTACACCTGACACCGCTCCAGGGCGTGGACGTACGCACGTGAGTATAAGATTTTATTGACGGCTTTCGTTTTAAATTATGTCGGCATGCTTTAACATGACTGTCACGTATTGCTGATATTGTTCATATCTATGTGGCAACAGTTGGAGTGCATCCTTGCGATATTTGGAAGAGGAAGTGGACATAATCATGATACGTAACGTTGCGTCACGCTATGATGCCAGCAAACACTCTGTAATATGTGACGGTTGGAAGACGTCATATGGTGAAGTCATCAAATCGGAACCTCTGATAACGTGGCCTATCGCTCGCCTCATATTGACGCTGACGATTAGTTTTCGCATTTGCTCAGGAATTTAAGCAATAATAATCTAGACTGAATTATACCTCTGTTTCAATTATCCGCATTCAATTATATTTTTACCAATACTTCGATACTTTAATTTAACCTTCCGGCAGCTATGACTCTCCTAATATGGTTCTATAGTATATAATTTGTCTTCTGAAAGTAGCATCTTGTTAAATTAGTATGGTTTAACGTCCCAAAACCACCATATGACTTGAGACACGCCGTTGAGGAGGGCTCCGGAAATTTCGACCACTTGGGGTTCTTTACCGTGCACCCAAATCTGAGTACACGGGCCTACAACATTTTCGCTTCCATTGGAAATGCAGCCAGCATGTTGTTCGAAGCACAAAGTTTATCTCCACTTACAATTCGACGCAGAAAGGGCAAAAACACAGAGTACCACAAAGTACGTTGAATGCCTTTAATTGGTGCCGATAAAGAGCTAGTTATTTACTAACTATTAGCCCCGAGAACGAACACAGGTGGTGTGCCAGTCGGCGTAAAGTGGCGTCACGGCAAGGATTCACTTGCTCCACGGCCAAGTATCACCTTTTTTGCGCCCGCCTGTGCCCTCTTTTCCGCGATGTGTTGGTGATCACTGCTCATTGCTGCGATGCAAACCAACCAAGGTAAAATGCGGCTATTTACACTGCTATCGAGTGAGCTGCAGAAAGTTGCGATTATTTAAAGAGCAAACTGCCGCCTAAATGGGAGATTCACTGTGAAAATGGTGGCGCATTACAGCAAGGCATTCGTTGTTTTCACTACTCATGCCAACAAACTGATGCTAAATGTCTTTACGCTGGTGAATATAACTTGGCTTGCATTCCAGGGTTCAAACACATTACAAACACAACTATTTTTACAACTATATATTACAATCACAACAATAATGTTTTCAAATTCACTAATACATCGCAGTTTTTATGCACATTATTCGGGTGATTTGACAAGGTTGCGCGTTTTGGTAAAAGACACGTTATCTTATCAACCATAAAATGTTAATATATCTAGAATGTATACGGTCACACAAAAAACGTTCAAGGAAATGCTGAGATGCTATTGTAGTTGAATTCTGTAAAAATTTCTTCAAAACTGCTAGTCAGCAGGCATAATGTGGCTGTATATTCTAATTTGCATGAACTGCTGGCCCGATCAAACACCTCGTCATAAGCGTTAATGTTTAATTCACCTGAAAGCACCATTGATAACAATCGTTTTTCAAACAACTGAAACGCGATATTATCATACTTAATGGTTTCGATGGTGCTCTCTGAGACGTGACATACGTAACATTTAAACGGTGTTTGCCTCAATGAGACAATGTTTGGTCTCACATGTCATATCCACGTTCACGTTAATGAAGCACGCAGTGTAAGGTGTAAAAGCGCCGTCGCAAGGATGCTGCATGGAGTTTCCGCAATGAATCCTAACTTCGTTTTAGTGAAACAAAGCCCCGAAATTACTGCGAGGAAAGTGTGAAACTACATTACGAGTGAGCGAGTACATAAAAAATTACACCTGCTGTGATGGCGTTCTCGGCCAAGCGCTTTCAAGATGGTTTACATGCCTCAATACTGCATGGGCTTTCGAATTTTCGCAACTGAGCGTGGAGCTTGGTACACAGGCAAAAAGAAACACTACGCAGCCACACAGTTGCTAGCATCCAATACACATAAAGCTTCAGGAAGTGAGAACATCACACCTCTAGAAAAAAACTCTCGGGAAGAAAGCAACCTATTATTGTTAATGTGCTGTATTATGCGTAAAAACTGTGACTTGAACACTGGACACACTGAAGAATAACTTTGTATTGAAGCACAAACATGTTCTTGCTCTTCAATCACGTTAGAGTTTGGCTGCTACGGTCGAGGATCGAACCCAACCTCAAGTTTATCAGCGCGATAACACAAACCTGATAAAAGTGTATGGTGGAGCGCGGTAACCGTAAACTTTTTATTGTACGGCACGAAAGCTTTAGTTAATTTACTAGGAGTATTTTCGATGCTGTTTTGGTCATTCATCTCAAGTTTGAGTGAAGGTAAAAGCGATTGCGTAACAGTGTCAGCGTACGATGCGAGCACATGTTATGCAGGTGGGCCACGGCAGGCGTCGAAGCATCCTTGCCAGGATGTCATCGAGACATACCACTAGGAGGTGCCACCCCAGCTTCGCTGGTCTAATACTATTGATTATAACCCTAAAATAGATGCTAGCTCCGTCGACAGCCACCTTTGTCCCACCTTTTAAGAGACACCTTGTACGGATACTGTAGTAATTGCACTTTCTCATTTTGATGCCATCAAGTACCTTCCAAATATACAAGAAGGGTGGTTTTTTCACACCAAGAGAGCGAGAGCGAAACAACTTTATTAGAGGTCTGACTATGATCTGTAGGTATTCTACCGCGAAGAGCACCATGAACAGCTGTTCAACGAAGACCGCCAACACCAACCCCACCCGCACAGTGGGAAGAAGAGGGGGTTAGAATGACGAGGGAAATTGTAGAGTAGCGGGGCATAAGAAAATGATGTGTTCTATTGAAGTGTTCACCCATGGGCTGTTGTGACACGACAGATAGGAGTGGTAGCGACAAAGGAATAGGCCTGCTGGAGTGATCATAGTATTACGTAGAATGGCTAACAGACACAATTTCGTGTCGCTGGTTAGCAGTCAAAAACTCAAACTGCATGCCAAACTAAAGAAAAGGTTTTGCCATCCACGACCAGCAAAATGCAATATTTCAAGAATTGACAACAAAGTTTAAACCGTCACTAAGAAAAGTGTATATATTAGCATTTATAAAACATAATATTATTATTTGTAAAGATGAATTTAGTGGCCATGCGTACTTTACCTAGGAAGAAGAGAAGGACGATGATGAGCGATCGCTATCCGCCATAGAGTTTCTCACTAGTTAGTGTAAGAAACTCTATGCTACCTGCGCTGCTAGTTTATCTTTGTGGTATTAAAATCTGTGTCCATTTTTCAAGACTGCTGTTTTAACACACCCTGGTTGAATAATAATAGTAATAATTTCGTATGACGATCGATTGTTAACGCAGAGACGATTGCCAGTCAGGGTAGCACCGATATGACATAGATGCGAATCTCGTGCACAGGAAAGCCACAACAATCTCTTCGTCTTCCTACCAACAACAGCAAAAAAGCACTGGACAACTCAGGATACGAAACTCTCCTACCTGTTGGAGCGGAGTTCCACTCAAAGCATCTAAAATTCCATGTTTGTCACCAATCTTTCATCTCCTCCGCTCACTGATCGGGAAACTTCTGTCCTGGCAAAAGGACACGGCTATAACATGTCAACGACGCCCCGCCTACCGAAACTTGTCGCGGTTGTAGAGGAAGCAGTCCAAAGCGCGAGGTCGGGCGCCAGAGAAGAAATAAGGCTGAAATTAATTGGAATCCTTTCGAAATTACTGTTACAAAAAAAAGAACTTGACCACGAAGGAGAACCTGTGACTTCGGGAACTCCGACGGGATCGAAGCATTGTCATCTGGCCCGCGGACAAGAGCAATTCGACGGTGGTGTTGGACAGTGGGAACCACGATTGGAAGGTTTGAGCTCTTTTAGAAGGGGACGCATACACGCAGCTAGTAAACGACCCAACGAAGCAAACCTAGACACAGCTAAACAAGCTACTCGCGGAAATTTTCAAGCATTACCCGGATCTCAGAACACATTACCTGCGACTAATATGCCGTAACGAATCCGCACCGAGTTTCTGTAGACTACAAAATATTCACAAGCCTGAGATTCCCCTCCAACCGATTGAGGAATTCACTTCCTTCCCATGCCGAGCCCTTCCAAATTTTCTACACCGAATCTTCACCCCACTAACCCGGAAGACACCAACTCATGTCCGTGACTCCAGCCACTTCGTGCAGCTAGCGTCAGATGTGAGCATCGGGGATGGATGAGAGCATGGTCTCATTTAACGTCGTTTATTGTTCACCAACGTGCCAGTTCCCTTGACTGTCTCCGCTGCCCGATTCTGTGCTTGAGGGGGACGCAAGCCTAAGTTAAAATACTCCTTTGGCGGTTGACGAGCTCTGCCATCTACTGGAGTGCTGCCTGTCCAGTACGTGCTTCTCCTACAAAGGAGCTATTTTCAGACAGAACAGTGGAACCGCGATGGGAGCTTTCATCTCCGTCACTATGGCAAACCTGACCATGGAGTACATAGAAGAGAAAGCACTCAGCTCCTTCTGGCTGCGACCCAAGCTTTTTCTGCGTTATATGGACGATTGCTTTTGCGTCATTAAGACTTCTGAAGTTGAAAACTTCAGACAACACCTGAAATTCGTGCACCCAGCCATACAATTCATGACCGAGTGTGAAAGCGACCACTGCCTGCCCTTTTTCGACATCCAGGTGGCAAGAAAGCGCAACGACCTGGAGTTCTCCCGTTCATAAAAATCCAACGCACACTGGCCGCTACCTTCGAATTGATTCTTCCCACACCGCCTACCACAAGGCCTCTCTTGTGACCACGCAACTTGAGAGGGCTAGAAACTCATGCTCTAATGACACAAAGCGGAAGAAAAAAAGAGGCCCGCGTAATTGTGGACCTACGAAAAAACGGATACCCAAAAATGTTCATTCGAGTCACCACCAGCCACGCAGAGCAACAGAGGATCCGAAAACCCCCATCGACATTAATTGGCAGCCCCCCGAAAACCGTACCGGTTTTGTACGTTCAGGGAGCGAACGAGATGTCGTCGTGGATCTTCCAGAGGGAAAAGGTTCGCATCGCGCACGTGCCTTCGTGTACTCTGGGCCGCCTCCTCACCCGCTCGAAAGACCGGTCAACAATGAACAGGGCCCCCTGTGTCGTTTACAAAATTCCGTGCACCGAGTGCCCCTCATCGTATATCGGCGAGACGAAAAACCTACCGGAATGACTGAAGCAACACGCCAACGTTGTGCAGAAGTTCTACAAAAAGCGCAGCACAGTCGCCGAACATGCTGAGACGTTGGATCACCACATGAATTTCGAAGCAACAGCCATCCCTGAAAGCGAGCCGAACTGGAAGAGAAGGTTGTTATTCGAGTCGTGGCACATACAGAGGACAGCCCATAACATCAACCGCTCTCTGGGAACACTTCTCGCCGTGTATACACACGGACTGTGCTCTACGACAAGACGAGAAAGAGAGAGGGGGTCATCATCCACCCCGCGAGTGCTTTGAAGACGCCGCTGCTACGTAGCCCCCTCAGTCACCCTGCACAGTAGCCCCTTACTGCACAGTAGCCCCTTAAGTAGCCCCTTACTGCACAGTCTTAGCCCATTTCAGTCACCCCTGAGGAAAGAACAAAGCTGGTTTTGAAACGTCGAGTTTCTTCAAAACTTTTGGTTGGAGTCTAAGTTTTATACCTAACCAGACATACTTCTATCATATGTTTACATTCATGCCAAATTTCGTATTACGTGACGCCAACAGATGACAAAGGTATGCGACTGGTGTAAACATAATAATCATGAGATGCGTGTCATGTAATAGCATGACTACATGCCACAGCCCAGGCGCCAATACATTTCGACGTGATGCAGTGCTCCTGCTCGCCGGCGTTCATTTCGTCGCGTGACGCCGGCGTTGCCATGGCAGGCGCTGGTCCTGCCATATATCCGCAAGCGCGTGCCGCGCTGCGTTGCTTTGACGCATACGCATTTCAGCATGTCAGGCATCCCTCCGGCACGAAAAGAGGCAGACGCAGTACAGTCTGGGTAACGTATCGGTGTGAAATGTAGCATGTCACATTTCGCGCAGGTCACCGTCGGGCCGCGCGGACGGACGATGGTCGTGCCTGGCGTAAGACTATAGACTGCTCGCGTTTTGCTTACGTAGCATCGCTGTGCCCAGTGTGCGCGCGCGTCAACGCTACATATGAGTATATTGGGTCCTTCATGATGCGCTCGCCGCCGTCTTTCTGTCTCCGCATATACCAAATTAGGTGTTCCATGAGGTCGATGAATGACAAAATATATGACTCGTGCAAACATGATAATCTTGATAAGCGTGTCATGTAAGGACATGACAACATACCGCGCTCATAGCGTGCTCGCGGCCGTTTTGCTAGCTCCTCAAATACTAAAGTTTTGATTAATTATATGGGGTTTATTGTCCCAATACCACCATATGATTATGAGAGGCACCATAGTGGAGGGCTCAGGAAATTTCGACCACATGGGATTCTCTAACGTGAACCAAAATCTGAGCACATGGACCTACAACTTTTTTGCCTCCATCAAAAATGCAGTTGCCACAGCCGAGATTTCACCCACAACCTGCGGGTCAGCAGCCGAGTACCTTAGCCACTAGACCACCGCGGCGGGGCCATATACTAAATTTTGTATCACGTAGCGTGAATAGATGACGAAGGTAAATGACACATCCAAACATGATAATCATGACAAAGCAGTCATGTACGGCATCATTTACCTCCACCTTGTAACGTTGCGCAGATTTTCAAGTGACATATTAACATTTTTTATTCGTGCTTTGCATATCATCGATTGCTACTGTACGTTAAATCTTCACATTTTTTTCTGTTTGTTTTCTTTCTTGAGTTTTCATATATATAGATACGTATACATATGCGGCGCATGACATTGACGCGGACGCTGGCGACGAATTCCAGCTGAGAGTGTCCATATAATTGCTATTGCAATAAAACTGGTAAAAGCACAGAGTTTCTCACAAATACCTAGAGGGAAGTGTGGCGCTACTATCTATTCGAATTTCTTAAAGGGAGATTTTGGAGCATTGGGAATGACGGTATATGTGTCTGCGAGGCTTGTGTTCGCTTACTAGCGAGGCTTCGGCGCAAAAGCGAAATACGACTGCGTAAATAAAAATTTTCTAAAACAAAACCTTTATAAGCGGATCTCATTCACGCATATTATATTCTGAAATAAAAGTCCATTCACCTTGACGGCACGTTCTCACGGCGAAGGAAAGAAACAAACGACATAAACGTGGTAGAAAAAACGTTCACTTTGACGTCTGCCTGCTGTTTAGCGGCCGTTGGTTACTTCTTACTCTACGTAAAATTGTACGTCGACGCAGGAGGTTCCAGCGGTAAATAAAACACGTTTCCGTGCAATGACAAAAATAAATAGCTTATCACGTGCCCTTTTAGTAAAAAATCTGTCATTTTAACTTGAAGACAGGACCCGTCTTCGATGTATAAAAATTCCGAGTCAAGTTCGAAGATCACCTATCCCGTCATTCCCTTGCTCCAGCAGCTTCCTTAGCGCAGGATTTCTCTCTAGTTATGATTGTGAGAAAACTGTTGGTTAGAAGAAGAAGAAGAAGAAGAAAGAACGAAGAAGAAGAGAAGAGAGAAGAAGAAGAAGAAGAAGAAGAAGAAGAGAAGAAGAAGAAGAAGAAGAAGAAGAGAAGGAAGAAGAAGAAGGCAGGAGGAGGAAGGGGGAGGAGGAGGAGGAGAGGAGGAGGAGGAGAGGAGGAGAGGAGGGGAGGGGGGAGGAGGAGGAGGAGGTTAAAGTGCAGCCCATCCCCAGTGATGGTATGAGCCAAGTTATTGGAGTGTCATCATCATCATTTCTTAGCCAACGCGTTATGACTCTCACGCAGCTCGTGCATGGCTCGAGCTGCGCAAGCAACACACCGACCTCACTCGCCTGGCGTGTGAGACCCTGGTAGCCACCGCCGCTCCGCTTCAGCCTACTAATACAGTGGCGAGATTTGCACGGCACCCTCGGCCGCCTTCACGATGTCATCTCGCGTCTCTCCCTCACCCGCTACAGTTATCTTAAACGACAAATGAAGGCATTAAGATTATCGAAGCATGGGCCACACAGGTTGCTGCATTACACTGGGGTACTGGTAAATCATATCAGTGACAACTATTCGTTTCAGTCTATTGCGTAGGCAGAAATTTATTTCAGGAGTGCATGACCTTGGCTCCAAGTGATGGCTGGGCAAGCAAACTGTAGTGATTGAGTGTCAATTCGTGCTTGGTATCACAAGGCCATGGTGTAAAGTTTGCGGTGAGGCAATGTGCCAGCGCTGGCTACGCCAGTGATACGTTACCATTAGTGAGAAATGCGGGTAGATTGTCGTCACAGCAATAAAGTAGCCGAGTTGGCAAACTGTCGAATAATGCGCAGAAAGGCATAATAACACTACCGCGTTTATTATGCATACGTCTCTGCCGGACTGTCTACATGGACACAGTGACCAGACACTCCATCGTGGAAAACTCCTTCATGAACCATAGTCACTTTCGTGCCTGGGTTCAAGAGCAAAAGACGCACACCCGCATTAGCACTCAGACATTTCACTCTAGAGCATTTGGAAAACTGCTACAGAGCTCATCGTCATATATACACTGGCGTCTCTGTTACGTTTATATCATCCGCCATTGGCGTCTGAATTCCATCTGCCAATGTCACCATCTCTGCCACTCTCAGTCCCTGCACCTCATCTACAGCCACTGAACAGGCTGCACTGTGGGCTGCCATTAATTGCATCGTGCCCAGACAGCCGAGTCCTGGGTCATCTCCACTGACGCAAGAGCAGCGCTGCAGTCACCAACTCCTCATGGGCATCAAACGCCTATCCAAGAAAGCCTGTGGCGCCGCCGCGGTGGTCTAGTGCCTAAGGTACTCGGCTGCTGACCCGCAGGTCACGGGTTTGAATGCCGGCCACGGCGGCTGCATTTCTGATGGAGGCGGAAATGTTGTAGGCCCATGTGCTTCCGATTTGAGTGCACGTTAAAGAACCCAGGTGGTAGAAATTTCCGGAACCCTCCACTACGGCGTGTCTCATAATCATAAGGTGGTTTTGGGACTAGAAATAAAAGTATTTATTGCAGTTTATATATAGCTAAAGCATGCATATACTTATAATATTCTAGGTGCATGTACAATTGTTTAGCCCTGCAAAGGTACAGGTATGCTCTACTAGCCCCGCCGCGGTGGTCTAGTGGCTAAGGTACTCGGCTGCTGACCCGCAGGGCGTGGGTTCGAATCCCGGCTGCGGCGGCTGCATTTCCGATGGAGGCGGAAATGTTGTAGGCCCGTGTGCTCAGATTTGGGTGCACGTTAAAGAACCCCAGGTGGTCTAAACTTCCGGAGCCCTCCACTACGGCGTCTCTCATAATCATATAGTGGTTTTGGGACGTTAAACCCCACATATCAATCATCAATCAGGTATGCTCTACTATTGAAGCTGGCATCTTAAAATACTTTGAGAAATAATAGTGGATTTATGACCATTATTACTATTCTCAGATGAGCTGTGAAAACTCTATGGAAATGTATTCACATTTTAATTGTTTAATGTATTCACATTTTAATTTTAAAGTTAATTGTTCTTATGTTATTTCACTGTAGTTCCTGTTTCATGCAAATGACACATATTTACTTTGCCGTGGCATAGTATTAGTTGTGATTTTACACATACGTGCTGAACAACATCGCAGTTGAGGCCAGCAGCAAGACATACATGCAGTGCACTCGATCATGACCTCACATATTTACTGCACAGTCTTAGTCCACCAGTGAACTGAATATTTTTCAAGCATACTTATAGACAGCTGTATAGGAACTGTGTTGATGTGCAAACTTTGAAGTCTTCTTGAGGAAGACTTCAAAGTTTAGTCCAAGTGAACTAGCTACCCAAGGCAAACTCTGATGGGAATGTGGTGGTTCCCTCTCTGCAAAACCACTCCTACCAGCTGCCTCAATGTTAGCATGGGGTGAATTCACGAACTGTAAAAATATTTGGTCTTTGTTTTCTTGGCCGAAAAAGTCAATTCTCTCGTTGAACCACCACGACGTGCCAGAATAGAAACGTTTAGCTAAATAAAGTTGATTCTAATTTTGAGAAGAGTTTTCGGGAAACTAAATGGCGCCTATAGCTGTCAATGTGAGCACTGTTCTCACCAAGGAGCTTAGCAGCGTATAATTGTATTATTCATGTATTGTCTAGAATTTCTTTGCACTGTGCCAACTTTCAGCCCAAGTGTCCGAACATGCATTGTTGGTGTGTTGTGAATGAGCCAAGCTATGTAAGTAAACAGAGTGATATTGCAGACATGTAAAAAATATTGATGCACAGCCTTTTTTTAGCATGGCATTGTCAAGGGCTTTATTCTTGTGTTTCTTATAAAAACTGCTTGTCACTGGGCAGCAGCAGAAACTATGCATCAAGCTTTTGCGAGATGGTTCGAGAAACACCGTGTTCAGACATAACAGTGCTGGAGGATTTCTCTCGTAAGTTACCTTCTGTATATTCAAAATCAGTGTAATATAATTGTTTTATAGCCATTCGTTTTAATATTTATTCCTGAGTGTATGTGTGTATATATGTATGTACGTGTGTGTGTGTGTGTGTGTGTGTTGTGGTGTGTGTGTGTGTGTGTGTGTTGTGTGTGTGTGTGTGTGTGTGTGTGTGTGTGTGTGTGTGTGTGTGTGTGTGTGTGTGTGTGTGTGTGTGTGTGTGTGTGTGTGTGTGTGTGTGTGTGTGTGTGTGTGTGTGTGTGTGTGTGTGTGTGTGTGTGTGTGTGTGTGGTGTGTGTGTGTGTGTGTGTGTGTGTGTGTGTGTGTGTGTGGTGTGTGTGTGTGTGTGTGTGTGTGTGTGTGTGTGTGTGGTGTGTGTGTGTGTGTGTGTGTGTGTGTGTGTGTGTGTGTGTGTGTGTGTGTGTGTGTGTGTGTGTGTGTGTGTGTGTGTGTGTGTGTGTGTGTGTGTGTGTGTGTGTGTGTGTGTGTGTGTGTGTGTGTGTGTGTGTGTGTGTGTGTGTGTGTGTGTGTGTGTGTGTGTCTTTTAAATGAGAATCTGATTATCATTGGTGAGTAAGTTTGGTAATGATATGGCAGAATTTGTTTCTAGTTCTTTTTCTTCTGAGCCATTATACATTTCAATTTGTTTCGTACTCCATAAAAATAAATGTAACCTTACACAAAATATGTGTGTTCGAAGAAGTTGTTTCATTTGCCAACCTACAGTCATGGGCAAGAAATCAGGTAAAATGGAACGAACCTGCGAAGATTAGTTTAGAGCATAGCTACTCTACATGGCATATCTTGTACATATTGCGTTGGTCGAATATGTCGATTTCAACATATCAATTTTAATCAGAATAAGCAAGCTATCACCCATGGCTGCATATGTGTATAATATTTATGCATATTGTAATTCCGGTTGACAATTACGATTAATGTGGCAAACCTAGTCAAGCTGAATACACGAATATTGTCCATGCACCTTTTATCTGCACTGGAACTGTTGTTAAAAATATAAACTTCGGTTTATTATTTATTCCAGTAACCACAAGAAGAGTGTCTCTCTATGACATAGAACGAATTGCCGTTGTTCTGTTCCGCTCTGGACAATAGGGGACCGTCTCAGCAGAACTCAATTAACTTCTATAGTTCCTTTTAACCATGGACGGTGGCATTACTCTGGAGCGCGCAGCATGGCAGATAGCGGGAGAGAAGACACAAACTTATCACTTTGTCTGTGTCTTCTGCAAGTGTCCGTGCTCTTTTGCCTTGCTGCATGTAATGATGCCCACCAAATTAGCACGAAAAGTTGTCAAGACAGGGGCAGTCAACTTGGCCGCAGGCAGTTAGCTCGCTGCATGTGTAGATTTTCTTCAAAACACCGTGACGACTGATCGCTGCCGAATATCCAAACACGTGAAAAGTAATATACCAGGTATGGTATTGGTATTTCAGCATTGGACACTTTTGCGATAAGAGAGGATGGAGTAAAACATTATGAACCCTGAAATATGCAATATATGAAGGAGCATGGGACAGTTCTTTTGGGTGAAAGGGGGAGTGAAAGAAGCAAGTGCGAAAACCACCTTAAAAAAATTAGTACCCACCACCACGCATAATATCAGGCCGGGCAACCTCTTGAAAAAAAAGTGCTCGGTGACTCTGCGAATGGAAACAAGTACCTCCTAGATTGTAGCTGAGCGCTGTAACCACTCGTCCACTGCAGCAGTGCTTGCATTCACCCTATTGCTGATATATCGTCATTCCTTCGAATGACGCCAAATACAAAAACGTCCGGTGAAACTTGGTCAAAACTAGAAAAAATAGTTAGAATGCGTTTGCCCAAGGTTACTAGAAAATAGAAACCGCCACGTGTGGCTGTATAACCGTGCACTATTTACCTTGTACATTACTGTCATGGCGTTGGCATAGCCGGTTATAACGTAGGCTACCTTCTCATAGTTTGCCAATTATAAATAAAAAAATAAAAATATACATCTTCCTAAGACAACGCTAATCAACTATTATGAATTCACTGTCAGTAGCGTCATCTTTACTAGATGAATACTCAGTTTGTTTCCATTATTGTTGTTTAAGGAAGATTTGGCTCTTTAACTCACAACTTTCCTAATTAGCATTGATTCTCACATCTAAAGACAGTCGCACTTCACCTAGCTTTCTGTGTGGCTGTCGCTCCCATGAAACACGTACTCCATTTTTTTATGCTCTCCAAGCATCCGACGCTGCTTTGCAGAAACTTTCTCTGACGTCTGCTGGGCCAGAAAATTGTCTTTATTATCTATCGATTTCAATCTTTCACGAAGCTGAAACGAGAGTCTCTCTCTCTCTCTCTCTCTCTTTTTTTCATCCTTTTCGCCGTGTGATAACGTCTCTCGACTTCAAGACTCATATACATGTCCCTTGCTTTGTTTTCTCACTCAAAAAACCCTGGACAAAATCTTTGCAACGTGTTTTGTGAAAAGCATTAGCACTGAAACACTTCCCGACGAGTCTCCCTCGTTTTACATAGACACGTACCTAAGCGTGTCTATGTAAAGCCGGAATGCACGTTCTCGCATTCCGGCTTTATAAAAATTCTGCGGTGCATGGAACCAGCGAAATTCCGCTCACAATTTCATTTGATTACTGCTGTTATCTATTTCCGCACAAATCGTCTGCAGGCACAAAAGTCGCTCCTGTGTCTTGTAATAAGAATATTGTAACAAAGGCTACCTTTTACTATAGGTACAAAACACCCTTACGTTCACCACTATACCGTGCCCGATTGCACTGAATTTGTCAAGTAGTAGTGCAGCTTCATTAAAATGTAAGGTAACCGGTCGCGATTAATGGGGGAAGATATTTTAGGCACATTTTCAAACATTGCATGCTTTGATTTATGCGTGCTTTCATTGATGTGGGGCACCTGGAGTGTTGTTTACTTGTACTTGGCGAGATAGTGCATGGATTGCTTGATAGCTTAAGGCCATTGAGCAATTTCTTTTTTAGCTACAGTCGTTGATGAAAGGCGAGTGCTTGGCTTTGCACAGCCCACCAAAACGTCTATTACAACGTACGCGGCATCCCGTAAGCGCTGTAGCAGACGCTTGCGGAACTGAAACTTGGATGCACCAAATCATTGGCTATCATCGTGTACTCTTCATCCTAGACGCTTTGCGTGCTACATTCATATTATCGGCGCACACTTCTTTCTTTCCTTGTTTCAGCGGCTATCGTGTGTCCTCCTCGCCCTCTTAAGTGCCAAATAAGGTAAATTCATACCCGCGCTATAGTAATCCTTCCAGATAAGAGAATTCTTGGCTAAGAAAATGCGTAGCCAAGAGAAAGCTTTGTGAATTCGGCCCGAGATTAAGAAGCTTGCGGGTATAAATTGGCACCAGCGGGCACAGGACCGGGCTAACTGGCGGAACATGGGAGAGGCCTTTGTCCTGCAGTGGACGTAGTCCGGATGATGATGATGATGGTGTTGGTGGTGGTGGTGATGATGATGATGATAGTGATGATGATGATGATCAATCAAGAAAGCTTATGACCTCCGTCATCGCATTGTTCTGCAGTGAATAACTGCCCACTGCGGAATACAAAGTAACGTCCAGGCTGATGACGCTGCCAAAGCCATGGTGGTCCAGCAGTTATGATGCTTGACTGCTAACACAAATGTGAGTGACACTATCAATTAGCCGCTTGGCGACTGCATATTCCTGGTGGCGATGCGTTAGAGTTCCGCATACTTAGGTTTATGGTGACTCTAAAGAACATCAGGTGCTCTGAGTTTCCGCAGTTCTCATCTGTGGCGTCCCTTATAAACATGTCGTCGTTTTTGGACGTTAATTCCCGAGGATTATAAATACAACTGTATGGTAAATAGACTCCCCAATCACACCAATTTTACAGTGTACCTTGACAGCGTCTGGCAGCTAGAGTGGACCTGTTCTATAAACACCTTACCGCGTCACTTTATGTTACGTAATTGTGCATAGAATACATTTAAAGATGAAGTTACAGGACCATTTATGCCTTCACACGTGCATACAATGCGAATGCTTGAAACGTCATGTCATGCTACAGTATTGCAATAACCACGTGGCATCATGACTTTGTCACTTGGCTTTTCTTGTGTCATTGCGCTGTAAGGCAGGAGAATGCAAGACTTTCCGTTCCATTGGACATACGCGGAAGCCTTGATACTTAGCGATGTCCGCCGTTATCGGCTGAAAGAACACTGAAAAATACTTTTATCGCCGAGATTCCACTAATGGTAATATCCCTTAGACGTCCTAAGACCACGATATTATTATGAGAGGCACCGTAGTGAAGGTCTCCGAAAATGTTCTTCTGGCGTTCTCTTGCGTACATTGAAGTTACACAATGCAAGGGCCTCTGGCATTTCGCCTAAACTGAAAGGTGACCGCTGCGGCCGGTAATCTAATTCGCGACCTTCGGGTTACAAGCCGAGCAACATAAACACTGCTCCAGACGCAACCGAAATTTCCAGCCTGAACGAAAATCTGGGGGCTGTGAGCAAGAACATTCACACAGTTAACCTCAGGAGAAACTATAGCGGAAAATTATGAATGCGTTTTTCACGAACTTCAGCGGCTATTCGCAAGTTTCGTAGACTGTCACGCAGCCCCGCGGCCACTAGCGTACTTTTTTTAATGAGTATCGGAGTAGCGGTGGGGCAGCAGCGTGCATAGCATATGCTTGTACGTCTCAGCTGGCTTTACTAGAACGATTCTGTTGCAGTTACCAAGTGCACAAAGGTCACTGCAATAGTTGCACAGTCTCCGTTTGCGAAAATGGTGCGCTTTTAAGACACAGCGAGGTACAAACTGAGATGTTTATTCGCGTTCAACTGTACTTGTGAGTACGTTTCATGCGTCATTTGTGCATAGAAACGCGTAGCACGTTTCGATCTGCTTGCCGTTCGGCACATGACCATTGCACTTGTTGCTATCGTGTTTTTTGCTTCGCCTTTGCGGTAAAGCTTTGACTTTTCTCAAAAATGCGTCAGAAATATTAGCATTGCGATAACTTAGCGAAATCTTGAATCGGTGAGTATCCGATGAAAACTGAGGACGTGAAAGGAAGTACAAAATTTTAAAGCACTATTGGGGGTTTTGCGTGACAAATCACGTAATGGTCGTGAGGCACACCATCAGTGGAGCGCAACGTGCATGGACATCAGACGCCACAACAAGTGATGTGTTTGGCATTCAGCACCCGTTCGCCTTGAACAAGGCATCGTATGCGACTTTCTGAAGCGTGTAGTGGGCGCATATTATGTGACTGCAGAAAGGGTACAGTCATCGTGAAGCAAACAAATTACTGCAGTGCGAGCCACACATGTGCTCAGTGACTTCGATACTCTCTGTGGGCGCCACATTAAACCACCCTTTACAACCCCTATAGGTGACGAAACTTGCGATTAGCGGCTGCGCTGTGAACTATAAGAGGTGCGTGTTTACTAACTCGCTGGAAAAAGGCATACCAATCGAGCTCCTTGCATAATGTACTACCCAGTTACTCAATTCGCCACTTTTCACCCGAGTTTCTTAACCCACTCTTACCGAATCGACGTTCGAATTTGCGCTAGTCTGTCTGATACTTCGAGCAGGAAAAACGGTGGTAAACAAAATGGCCAACAAAGGACAAGCCTGTGGGACCTGCAATCTTTATCCGTCCTAGTGAAACCAACGCACAGTGTAGTTGAGTAAAGTATATAGGAAACATTACTTGTATGCTTCAAGTGTAGTTAAGCAGTAGATGGAAACGCATCAAAGTGGGTAAAGAAACAAGTGACAAGGAAACTTATCATACACTTTATATATTTAGTTTACCATATACTCTATTTCTTTGTTTCGGTGCCCTTGGTTTCATTAGATTGTGTCTAACAAATAAAAAACGAGCCCTCCATAAACCTCTCCTTCTTGCGTTGTGGGGCCTTTAGTTCAGACACACGGTGACGGAAAATGTGCAGCTTATTCAGGCTCACTCAATATCTATACAGTTCTTCCTTGCGCTCACTTGGACTTGACTCGCCAAATTTTTCGTCAAGTGGATTCACCCAAACTCTGCTCACGAAAAAGTTTTCTCAGCCCCATTAACTCAGACTACATCAAACACACGGCTCCATTTCAGCTTGAGGGAGTCGACTGACTAGTCCTTTGGCGCGAACTTGGTGTTTTCAGCCATGGTGTCAATGCTTTTTAGCATCAATATCTCGCATATTTGGCGCCCTACTTGGCGCCTTTTGATCTCGCATCTTCAAGAAGAAATCTGAAGAGGTTGCCATGTGTCAAGGACATTTTTAAGTAGTCGACTCCCACAGGGTTCTTTTTACCAAATGTGATAAAGAGCACGGGACGAGGTCAGAGAAGTTCCTCCGCCTTCTTGCATTAAACTTTATAGCGTATGTTTAAAGTATGTGCTTGTTCTTTGCGAGAAAGTGTATTTTTCAGCGGCATAAGTATGCAATCGCTCTGACGGAGGCCGTCATTGAGCTTACCCAGAAGCAGCATAAACACTTCAGGAAAACACATCAGTCACACCCTGAAAAGCAAAGAGAGAAAAAGGAAAATTACCAGTAAAGAGTGAAGCTGTAAAATACTATCTGCGGTTTTATTGACGAAAACCATGATATGTTTAGGAAGCACGCTGAAGTGAACGGCTTCTGGAAATTTCCGGAGCCCTCCACTACGGCGTCTCTCATAATCAAATGGTGGTTTTGGGATGTTAAACCCCACAAATCAATCAATGAACGGCTTCTGAAAAATGAACCATGCGGTGGTTTTTCACGTGCACAAGGGCCTATTCTATTCCAAAAATCTGGAAAACCGACAAGTGCCCGACCGGAAATGTTTGGAGTAGAAACGAGCATATCATTCAGGGAACAATAAACAATTTATTGCGCCCGTCTTATCTGTTTTCTGTGCGCGCTTTTCTTCACGTGTGAGGCTCCCAAGTGCTGCGTCAATGTTCTTGGCTCATAAAATTCTAACTACACACTCAGTTGCAGTGTCAAAACTTCTATAGCATTGGCAATTTTTAGGTAGAGGTCTCGATGTCAGTTCGGGTCTACAGTAGGATAAGAAGAACAAGTTTATTGATATTTAGGGTTTAACCTCCTAAAAACACCATATGATTATGAGAGACGCTGTATAGTAGAGGGCTGCGGAATTTTCTACGACCTAAAGTTCAACGTGCAACCAAATATGAGCACAAGGCCCTACAGTATTTTTGCCTCCTCCGAAAACGCAGCCGCCACAGGCCGGGATTCGCTTCCATGACCTGCGGGTCAGCAACTGAGTACCTTAGCCACTAGACCACCTATTCGGGGTAAGAATCAGTTTATTGATGAGTGTTCTATGATCCGTAAGTACATACTCATAGGCTTGCTCATAGGCGGAACAGAAGGGAGGGCACTGCGATAAACGTTCGACTAAAGTGCCTCGATGCACTCGTTCGCCACCGCTCCATTCAAGGTGAATACAAATGCGTAGTCTGCTAATTCGGTCGCCACTACTTGGCCGACTCCTCAGTGCGTGCACTGCAAGCGCGCAGTTTTGCAGCTTATTGCTCTCGAGTAAAGCCACCTTGTGCTGGAATAGTCTTCACAAACGCAGAATTGTTCACGGATGTTGCTGGTTATGAGTTCGTAGTCAAGCATCGCAACGAGTGATCAAATGCTTTGCGTCTAAAAGCGTTGCAGAACATAATTACCATCACTGGCGCCACGGCCACTGGGCTGTTGGCTGTGGTTGATTGGTGAACAGCTGCAGACATCCCTAATCACATTTATACTTCAAGGGTTGATATGTTCGTTTTTTTTGTTTTTAAGAATGATATGTTACCTTTATTCAGGCATGTTAAAGATGTGGTACGCCGTGTATTAGAAAACAGTAAGGGAAATGTATGTTCCCGGGCCTGTTGAAACAAACAGTGGTGCAATGATGCACCTATCATTATGCACAGATTGTTAATAGCGAAGATTCGTGGTCGTCGGTCAGGAACACAACGTTTACTCGAGCACGGCTAGCTCCGCATTTCCAACTTCGTTCCTCTCTTTCTATGTCTCTCGCACCTCCACTCATGCCCATGCCCCATTTCTTTATCTTCAACATCCTACAAGGCGAAGGGAACACGTGACACAATCCATGCTGCCGCTTACAACAATGTCCAACTTGTGTTCCGGCTGCTTCACCCAAAGCCACCTAGAAAAAATATCAAGGCCTCCGAATCACCTCCTCTAATTGTGAATTGAATTTGTGGTTGCTTTAAAAAGGAAGAAGGCACTTTTTTAACGACTCAGCGCCTTGTAGGGGATGAGAGGAGGGGTGATACAAAAGAATGTGGGAAAGATATAGTTCAATAAAGAAGTAAGACAGGGAAGCCACAGAAAAAGAGGGAGATAGCAAACTTGGGAGCCGGTCCAGGAAGTCCGAGGATGGGACACCACACGGCAAGGGCTCCACGGCGTCAGGAGGTCGCGGAGGGTGAACCAGTCGGTGAGAGCTACGCTGGCGTCGGAGATCATGGGCAGTAAAACTGCTTAGCTCGAAATTCTCCGAGCAACTCAGCTCCTCCAATCGTCAATACCTCACGACAGTGGGATGACGGCGGTAGATGTGGGAAGGGGAGGGGTTAGGCAGTCAAAGTGATGCACCCCGCGTGCTGAAGCCAAAAAACGCGCGCCGCGTTGTGAAAAAAAAGTTTTCTCCTTTCATTGTAACCCTACAGCCAACTACAGAGGTCGCCTGTAGAGCAACAGCTGGACTGGAAAGACGCGCGCGTTCTGTGACGCCCCTGTTCCGTAGAAGAAACGCGCACATCTTTTCCAGAGCGGCCGTGGTAGAGTTTGCTGCATCACATACGCCCTTGCTATCTGTCGCGTGCGCTTGGTCAATCATTCCTATGGTCCCTCACTGAAGTGCAACGATGCCTCACTGTTGTTGTGCACCAAACTGCAAGTCAAATTATGACAGAGGGCCAAGTGTACAAGTGCAAAGATTTCCTTCAGACACAATTAGGCGGGCAGCATTGACCAGAGCTGCTCCCCGGAAGGACTTCTTGCCAACGAAGTACAGAATGGTAATCATTCATTCTCTGCTTTGTTTATGAGGGTTTTCAGCTATATCGATTTCGTTAGCATAGTGTCCAAAGTATCAGTTGATGGCTGCACGCTAGATAGGAATTCCGCACTCATCGGCATGATTGTTTTGTGTTATTGGTCGAGCTCACGTTTGTAACATCTTTTTATTTTGTGACATCTTACACAGATGTCAAGACAGAAAAAGCTGTCGAAGTCACCCTGAAGGACAGTCCTCTGAAGCAAACTGCTTAACCAAGCTTATTTCCAAACTGCCTTGCCTGCTATCGCGTCCGCAACCATGCGTTCGGGAAGCACCGGATGTGAAAGAACGCGATTGGAAGCCGCTTGTTTGCACAATGCAATAATACTTTCGCTGCAAACGCAAACAGAACAGAGTCAAAGCTGAGCTCAGAAGTTCTGCGGAGTTGCTCAACGCTTTGCCAGGATTTGAGCATTCAGACTTCTGGATTGTAAACCACAAGGGCTCCAAGGATTACTTTTTAGACTTGGCTCTCCATTCTGCTCCAACCATTCGCACTTCGATGTTTTTGTCTACTGACCTTCGCATAGAAGTATTTTTATGAAACGGTCGTGAGAAATTGTGGTGATGTGCTAGTTCCTGAAAAGATATCTGACTTAAGACATTTGGAAAGAGTGAAAAATACTGTTTTGTATATTATTTTGCTTTTCAGACGGCGATCATCAACAGAAAACGTCAACACCAAGAATGACACCGTGCCTTTCAAAAAGATGGGTCCTCCTATCTAAACGTCTGCCAGCCAGTCTGAGGCACTTCACCTGTTCATCTCATGATTATCCCGCTTGTGTCAATAAGGCAGGAACATTAATCTGAAAGCTAACTGCGTTTCCAGAAGGTTTTAGACTTGCCAGGTTTAGGACACGCTACCAGCACTGAGTGCGAATACATGGAGGACATGTGTGCTGTCAGAGCATGGTCAGTTTGACGTGGCTGTGACTAATTCTGACATTCAGAAAAAAGCATCAGGGCATCCTGCAGTAACATACGTTGGTGGATGTTGTGCGCATGCAACTTTAAAGAAATTGGCATGCGGATCTTGCAGGGAAAACCTTGTACTGCGAAGACGTCGGTTTAGACAACACTGAGAATGCATTAATCACAAAGATGTCGAGGAGTGTGCTGAAGTTTCTACGAGCAGCTGTAGTTAATGCTATGCTGTTTACTGAAATTACATTAGACAAGTTCAGGGCGCCGGAATACCCTGCGAAATTTCTCAGGCTTCCTATGCAGAAATACTCTTGTCAGTCTTCTGTTCCCTGCCCTGGCAGACTATGAGGACCTAGATGTGTGTGGTTCTGCTCATTCTACACAGGAAGTAATGAAGCATGTTTAAGTGCTGCAGAGAATACACTGCTGAAAAACTTTTGCCGCACAGAAAATGACAAATTGCGTAATGCCAAAAATGAGCGAATTGTAAAGACCTTGAAGACCTGAGAGCTGTTTCTCATTCTTTATGTTTATTTCATTGATGATCTGTTTTTGGAAGATATTTGTAGGCTTTTGTTGTTGTAAAAATTGTGCGCCGTAGCTAGGCTTCACTTGCGCACAACATAATCATACGAACGATGTATTTTGCCCCTTTTAAATACTATCGTTGAAGCGCATTAGGATAGTTGTTTATAATTGGAGCTCTCCGTGTTACCGCATTTCACCATTGCGTGCTTCGTTTTGCACTGAGGGGGGAAGTATTGTTTTGTGTGAGTCTTCTCCATAATCTCAACATTTTATGAACACCAAAGTGACCAGTCAACACATGAAGGAAATAATAAAAATTGCAGCATCTCCACGGGGTGAATGATGGACAGTGGGGCGAAGCATTCATCCGTCCATTCGTTCTTGCTTCCTTCCGTCCATGCGTCCGTCTGTGTGACCGACCATGCGTCCATCCGCCCGTCCGTGCGTGCGTCTGTTCATGCGTCCGCACGTTCATCCGTGCGTCCGTCCCTGTGTTCGCACATGCATCCGCGCCTGCGTCCGTCCATGCGTTCATCCGTCCGTGCAGCCAGCCAGGCGTCCGTCCATGCATCTGTCTGTGCGTCCGTTCGTCTATCTAGTCAATGCTCCAAGTACCACCATCTCGCATCTTTTCATCATATATTCCGCATAGTAGAAGCACCGTCATCCAGGGTACATTCCAAGGACTAAACGAGAGGTGACACACACACACTTTCTTACGGCTTGCGCGTCGTGTCTACTTCCAACCTTTAACCACATCAAGTACATGGTATATACTAGTTCACTGTATTCATGGCACTGAGGCCCAACGCTCTCTAAACCTTTCTAAAACCTAGGAGGTTATGCCAAGTGAGTATAACGTAGCAACACTTTTTTGTCAGATAGTGCTCAATGTACATTTCAAAGGCTGCTAATGGGAAAAGAGAGACAGGAGAATACGGCTTTTAGTTAACGCGCACGCTGCGAATTTTTTATTGTTCAACAACGCACAGGAGAAATCTCCTGCAAACACCAACGTCAGTGAGCTTGCGCTGTACAAGTGGGTAGCGGAGCACGATGAGCACGGTGACGTACTTTCACCCAAGACGCTGTCACGCGCTGGCAGGGGCCGCGATCGAGAGCAGCTGCTGCACAACTTCGGCCTTGGTGTGTTGCGCATAGTCATGCAAGGCTTCCATAAACAACGGGAGATTCCGACGGTGTGCAAGCTCACCGCATACTTCAAAAAAGATGACTCGCTGCCGTCCGTGTCAGTGACAACTATGCACAGGATGCTGCTCAAGGTGATAATAAACTATAACGGAATACATCGAAGCACGGCATTTTCGTCCAATTCCTAATTGCGGGCTGGCTCAGGCAGGTTCTGGTTTTATGCCTGCCAACTCCGCTATTGGCTAACAGGTACACATGCACCAATGGCATTAAAAGCCACGATAAGTCATCACCTTAGATACAACTACACATAAGCAAAGCGGAGCGTGATCATCGAACAACTCTATCTTCGACCCCCACTCCCAACCAAGAGGGAAACCCTGTTCATTTCCATGTGTATACTGCTTACTTGCAATAATTCGGCTCGCGTTTTGCATTGTGAATTTTATATAGAACACCTCCTTACGTCATTACGTGCAACCTCTAACAGCCAGATCAATTGTGAGACTTTTCTCTCTCTCTTTCTCTCTCTCTCTATGTATATATATATATGTATATATGTGTGTGTGTGTGCCTATGTATATATATATATATATATATATATATGTGTGTGTGTGTGTGTGTGTGTGTGTGTGTGTGTGTGTGTGTGTGTGTGTGGTGTGTGTGTGTGTGTGTGTGTGTGTGTGTGTGTGTGTGTGTGTGTGTGTGTGTGTGTGTGTGTGTGTGTGTGGTGTGTGTGTTGTGTGTGTGTGTGTGTGTGTGTGTGTGTGTGTGTGTGTGTGTGTGTGTGCGTGCGTGACGTATTAAGCGATGGTCAGTAGAAGCCGATGAGGAAAGAGTCAGAATGGAATATACATGGGGTATGAGCCAGGCCACGTCTCCCATTCATCATAGCGTCACACAAATCGACAGGATGAAGACCTGCCAGCCCCTTCATCAGTCACTCATCATCTACGCAGTCCTCCGCATCACACCCTGAACATACATGGAATACCGTAGAAGCGCCTAACATTATGCATCGACCAGCATCATGTCAGAAGCATCTACTGACCTTCCCATTCCCAAGTACACCGGAGCAGCGGACGATGGACCCGTACAGGACTTGTTCGACCTGTTCGAGTTCCCCGCTACCGCTGCATCTTGGTCGGAACGGGAGATGGTTACGAAGTTGAGCGACTACATCACCGGTGAGGAATTTAAATTTTACCTCACCCACATATTCCACAACGACGAGTCTTGGCAAAAGATAAAAGAAGAAATGATTGTCTGGTTTCAAGACTATACTGAAGATTCGATTCGAACACATACTCTCAGTGCATTCGAACTCAGTCATCGCAGTCGTAAGCAACCTTCAAGCATTCGAGCACAGAGCATGAATTCTTTCAATTCCCGTCACGTGAAGTTAGCCACATGCTCATCGAAAGACCACGCGGTCGTTTACCCAACCTTCCACCTTGTTCCTCATCCGCGCAAATATCGCCAATGCTTAACTCTCTGCTGCATAAAAGAATTGAATTCTTTATTGATGACCCAGATGCATTTAATACTTCTTGCCACATGCGTACTTTGCCAACTGACTTGGCATTCAGCTCAGCAGTTCCACAAAGACAGAAGCATTCACAATCTGCATCTTGTGAAGGAAAGTCTTCTGCAGAAGTATCTAGTGTTCATCAATCCCAAGATCGAAGCGACGTCAATCCAGTGCACGTCCTCACTGCCAACACTGAAAACAAAAGCGTAGGTGCGACTTCTTATGACACAAGTACCCTACAGGCAACGACCAACAATGAGCGGTTTATGAATACAGAAGATTCAAGTGCGCGAACCCCCCCCCTATTGTCTTGCGCCAGAAACAGCTACATTGGTTGACGTTGTAGAAGCCTGCGGAGGGCTTGCTAAGAATCCAGGCACACCATGATCAATGTCACACCACAAGCAAGTCGACAAAACTAAGAAACTACAACATCAACGTATTCTTGAGCATTGGCAACGACGAAAAAAACTTCATGGAAACCACTCTTAAGGCCCAAAGAACATTGCGAAAAGACCCATCGTCGTGGATACATTCTCCACCAGAGATTGAAAATGTGCCTTCGATGAAAACATCTGCGACATCGCTATAGTAAAATCTCTGAAAGCCACAAGAGCACCCCTTGTACTCGGCAGGAACACAGGCAGCGCCCAATCAACCTCGATCAACGCGCACGCAAGCTGCCGGCACGGCCTGTGTATCACCCAAGACGAGGCATTCGATGCCTACAATATCAGAACTGTCGATTCTGCAAGATGTTCGAACCTTGTTCGTTCTTCACAAGAATGCCAGCTGTGATTACCCCTATCTCTAAGTCCAAAGCATTTTTGCGTTGTGTAGAACGCAACCACCAGCCTCGCCCACCAGAACCCTTGCGTTAACCGGGGACTGCTGCACTCTCCCCTGAAATCTTTGAAACTTTACGGAACTCCCCTGGGGCATAGAACAAATTGTGAATTTGCACATTTGTGACTTTTTAACCTCTCCTTGTGTACTTTTTCTTGTTCGTAATTCATGCCTTCTTTCGGGGGGACGGGAATCGTGTAACGTATGAAGCGATGGTTGGTAGAAGCCGATGAGGTAGACGTGAGAATGGAATAAACATAGGGTATGAGCCAGGCCACCTATCCCATTCATGATATATATATATATATATATATATATATATATATATATATATATATATATATATATATATATATGTATATATATATATATATATATATATTTGATACGTGTATGGAACTGTCGCACCGACACAGCTGAATTGGCACCCAAATGAAGAAGACGACAACGTGGTTGTAGTGGGTTGGACTCTCAAGCTTCTCCCGTTGGCCTGCTTGACTGTGCGCTCTCTAAGCCGTTAGCAAGACCAGCTCTCGGTGAATAAATCTTTCCCGTAACATCTTTTGGTGGAAGGTGCTGGGTCTTCACACAACCCGGCTCTGGAACTCCGCAGTGGACGCCAGCTTTGTCCAGCCGCGATGCCTGAAACTGGCACTCAGGCCTCGCCATCCGCGCCGGCTCCATCGCCTGTGATTCCCCCCCATCTTCTCGACCCTGGCACGTTTTCCGGGACGGACAGCACGGACGTCGAAGAATGGCTCACATTATTCGCGCGCGTCAGCAAGCACTACAGGTGGGACGAAACGCTTATGCTGGCAAATATTCTATTCTACCTACGTGGTACGGCACGCGCCAGGTATGAGACGCATGAAGAAGAATTAACCAGCTGGGACACATGCAAGCAAAAGCTTCGCGATTTGTTCGGTCGGTCAGTTGCTCGTCAAATGGCAGCCAGGCAGGAACTCGCGTCGCGTGTTCAATCATCGACGGAGTCGTACGTCACGTACATCCAAGACGTACTGGCACTGTGCCGGAAGACTGACAAAAACATGTCCGAGGCGGACAAGATCAACAACGTGTTGAAAGGCATTGCTGATGATGCTTTCAACATACTAATGTGCAAGAACTGCACCACTGTCGACTCCATCATATCTGAATGCCGGCGATTTGAGCAAGCTAAAAGCAGGCGAATCACCCACCAAATCGCGAGACTACCAAACACTGCTGCGACTTCGTCTTGCGAGGATTCTGCAGCACCCCGTTCACTTGCGCCTCCTGCCAATATCGCAAGGATTGTTCGCCAGGAGCTGAAAGCCATGGCACCCGCTTCCTATCAGCCCCCTGCGCAAGACAACTGGGCAACAGTCTCGCTTATTCAAGCCGTCGTACGTCAGGAGTTTGCTAACCTGGGCGTCCAGGTTCCCCAGCCCGCCAGACTTATGCCGCAGCCCATGAGCACTCCCGTCCACAACGCTGACCACCACTCTGCTCCACTTGTCGCTGCGGCAGCTTCGACTCCTCGGTTTCCACCACGCTACCGAAATCCATCTGAGTGGCGCACGCATGATGATCGACCAATCTGCTTTTCTTGCTCTCGAGTTGGGCACTTCTCCCGCCATTGCCACAACAGGTCGTATTTCCCCCGCCATTGCCGCAACAGGTCGTATTTCCGGCCAAGCTTTCGTAATGTAGATCGCCGTCAGGACCGCGGACACTATTCGCAACCCGGTTTTCCGGATTACCATATTCTGGACCCTTCAGCTCGCCGTTCATTTCCACGCTCCGAACCGTCCTACGCTGACGTCGTCGCTCAGAGAAACTTGTCTAGCCGCTCGCCGTCACCTCAGGGTCGGCCGTCACGCTCCCCTCAACGCCGCCGCTCTCCGTCATCGGCTTATTCTGCTCATTCCCCGGGAAACTGACGAGTGCAGCTCCTCGAGGTGGCGCTGCGTTGACGACTCGGAACGAAAACCCTCAACCGGCTACAAATTCAAGACGCAATTTACTTCGGGTGTTCGTTGATGGCCACGCCGTTACTGCTCTAATTGACACTGGTGCCCAAGTATCTGTTATGAGTTCTACACTTCGATCTCGCCTGAAAAAGGTTCTCACACCAGCTATGTTCTCTACTGTTCGAGTTGCCAACGGAAGTCGAACATTGGTGCTTGGTATGTGCACTGCCCGCGTTACTGTTGCTGGCCACCACACTTCCCTTTTCTTCGCAGTCCTCGATGCTTGCCCACACGACGTCATCCTTGGAATTGACTTCTTAACCGCCCACTCCGCCCTCATCGATTGTTCTACCGGTATCTTACAGCTCGAATTGCCTTTGTGCTCTGATTTCACTCCTCCAAGTCGCACTCGGCTACGATCCGTGGAGTCTCTACGGCTACCGCCCCAGGCTGCTATGTACATTCCTCTGTCGCCCTTCCCGTCCGTTCCTGATGGAGACTATCTGGTAGCTCCCCTCATTGATTTGACTCTTACGCACCACATCGCACTACCACATACTATAGTGGTTGTTGCTAACAACACGGTGCTACTTCCAGTTCTGAACTTCTCTACGTCGACCCAAGTGCTTCCCCAAGGCATCACTTTAGCCGAACTTTCCACTCTTGATGAATGTTGGATTTGTTCTTTTACACCTGACACTAAGACCATGACGAAACCTGTCATCACGTCGCAAAATAAGGCGTTCCTCGACAAAATGATATCCAGTGACCTCTTACCTTCCCAAGTGGCGGCGCTCCGGGGTGTTCTATTTTCTTACCTGGATATTTTTGACATTGACGACCGTCCCCTGGGCCGCACAAGTGCCGTAACCCACCGCATCGACACCGGCGACGCCAGTCCACTTCACAAACGACCTTATCGCGTGTCACATGCTGAGCGCCAAGTAATACAGACGGAGGTCGAGAAAATGCTGAGTAAAGACGTCATTGAGCCTTCATCGAGTCCTTGGGCCTCCCCTGTGGTCTTAGTTAAAAAGAAGGACAACACCTGGCGTTTTTGCGTCGACTATCGCCACCTGAATCGGATCACCAAGAAGGACGTTTATCCTTTACCTCGAACTGATGATGCGCTCGACTGCCTCCACGGCGCCAACTATTTCTCGTCCCTTGACCTTCGATCCGGATACTGGCAAATTTCGGTCGACGACCGCGACCGCGAGAAGGCGGCATTCATCACACCCGACGGCCTTTACCAATTCAAGGTCATGACTTTTGGTTTGTGCAATGCCCCGGCTACTTTTGAACGTATGATGGACTCTCTTCTTCGCGGTTTCAAATGGTCGACCTGCCTCTGCTATCTGGATGATGTAATAGTTTTCTCGCCCTCCTTCGAAAGCCACCTGTCTCGTCTCTCGGCAATTCTTGACGTTTTTCGTTGCGCTGGTCTCCAACTCAATTCGTCGAAATGCTCATTTGGACGTCGGCAGATTAAACTACTCGGCCACCTTGTTGACGCCACTGGTGTTCAACCCGACCCTGACAAATTCCGTGCAGTCCGAGAATTCCCGGTTCCGCGTTCCACACAAGAAGTTCGCAGTTTTATTGGGCTCTGCTCATACTTCCGCCGCTTTGTCTTCAATTTCGCGGATACTGCTAGGCCCCTAACGGATCTCCTCAAAAAGAATGTGGCATTTTCTTGGGGAAGGGACCAAGAACATTCCTTCGCGTCGCTAATTACCGCCTTCACATCACCACCTGTGTTGGCTCATTTTGATCCAGCGGCTCGAACAGAGCTTCGCACTGATGCAAGCGGCCATGGCATTGGTGCTATACTCGCTCAGATACAGAACGGCACCAACCGTGTGATAGCCTACGCTAGCCGTCTTTTGTCGCAAGCGGAACAAAATTTTTCTATCACTGAGCGGGAATGCTTAGCCCTCGTTTGGGCTATTGCGAAATTCCGTCCGTACTTATACGGACGTCCGTTCGCAGTCATCACGGACCATCATACGCTTTGCTGGCTGTCGACGCTTAAGGACCCTACAGGAATACTCGGCCGATGGGCACTTCGATTACAGGAGTACACGTTCTCGGTTGTTTACAAATCTGGAAAGCTGCACAGAGATGCTGACTGCTTATCCCGGCACCCTGTTGATCCACCTAGCTCCACTGATTTGGAATCCGATGCCTGCGTTTTAGCCATCACTGACTTTCTGAACGTGGCTGACGAACAGCGCCAAGATCCATCGCTGCTCACCATCATTGACCGCCTTCAATCGCGTTATGCTGACCCTTCTCTTAGCAGATACCTCCTTCAAGACAACGTTTTATACCGCCGCAACTTACACCCCGGCGGCGCGGAACTTTTACTCGTCGTACCGCATCACCTGCGAAAGGATGTTCTGCGACAATTCTATGACGCTCCAACTTCTGGACATCTAGGAGTCTCCAGAACTTACGACCGCATTCGACGACGAGTATTCTGGAAGGGTCTGTACCGCTCTGTTCGCCGTTACGTCACATCTTGTGACCTCTGCCAGCGCCGAAAGAAGCCTACGACTCCTCCTGCCGGTCTACTTCAACCTATTGAAGTTCCAGCCAAGCCACTTTATCGAGTGGGGTTGGACTTCCTAGGCCCTTTTCCTACTTCTACAACTGGAAATAAATGGATTGCAGTGGCCACAGACTATGCCACTCGGTATGCAATCACTCGAGCGCTACCAACCAGCTGCGCAACCGACGTTGCCGACTTCCTGCTGTACGACATTATTTTCCAGCATGGCGCTCCGACTCACCTGCTCACAGACCGTGGTCGCTACTTTCTATCTCGTGTGGTTGATGATCTTCTCCGATCTTGTGCTACCCGTCACAACTTCACCACATCTTACCACCCTCAGACTAACGGCCTTACGGAGCGACTAAACCGCACATTGACGGACATGTTTTTCATGTACGTATCTACCGACCACTCTGATTGGGACATAGCTCTTCCGTTCGTGACCTTCGCCTATAACTCGTCGCGTCATGAAACAGCGGGCTACTCCCCTTTTTATCTACTCTACGGACGTCATCCCTTACTGCCCTTCGACACACTGCTTTCATCAAACCACCCATCCTCCACCTCGTACGCTCAGGATGCCATCACCCGTGCCCTCACGGCACGTGCGGTAGCGCGTGCTCGGTTATCGTCGTCGCAGACAGCACAGAAGTCTCTTTATGACCGTCGACATAGAGATGCCGCTTTTTCTGCGGAATCTCTTGTTCTCCTGTGGCTCCCATCTCGACGTGTTGGCCTCTGCGAGAAACTACTATCGCGATACGCTGGGCCCTACCGAGTCATTCGCCAGGTCACACCTGTGACCTACGAGATTGCCGCTACCACAAACTCATTAGCTGCTGCTCCCAGAATGGAAGTGGTCCACGTTTCTCGTCTCAAGCCCTACAACGCCGACGTGCTCATTTAACAGGCACCGAGACGGTGCCTTACGGGCCGGGGTGATGATACGTGTATGGAACTGTGGCACCGACACAGCTGAATTGGCACCCAAATGAAGAAGACGACAACGTGGTTGTAGTGGGTTGGACTCTCAAGCTTCTCCCGTTGGCCTGCTTGACTGTGCGCTCTCTAAGCCGTTAGCAAGACCAGCTCTCGGTGAATAAATCTTTCCCGTAACAATATATATATATATATATATATATATATATATATATATATATATATATATATATATATATATATTGCGAGGAATCGGTTTATTCAGCCAGGCTCGAGCTAAATCACACTGGTGATGATATATACAGGTGATGAAGACGTACAGGTGATGATGATATATAAAGAGAATGATGAGTCATTCGCTTGCCGCGCTCACACTGATTCCCCCGCGCGGTGAAAGTGGCCGCCTGGTCGCTTGACAGTATAATGAAATGCGTCGCGCATAAGGCTTTAAACGACATACGCGCACTATCTCTGTCCCTCTGCAACGATGATCAGGATTAGTGCTAAGAGGAGAGACGCAGTAATTGGCAGATGTCTGTTCGATCCCCAAGTACAGCTCAATGAAGCGACTGGTGAATTTGTCGCATAAGCCGGGGATGCGCAGTGGAGTCTATAGAAGAACTTCGTCACCAGGGGAAAAACTCACAACACGGCGAGATGAGTCGTAGCGAGATTTTGGAGTGTCTTGGGAGAGGCCGGTGTTAACGCGGACCATGTGACGGCAGTGTGCGAGACGAGATAAATATTCTTCAGAGAAAGGAGCCATCGAGGGTGCAGGGGCCGAAAGGAAAGAGGCATCCAAGTGAATCTCGGCGAGCGATCATGGACGAGAAAAAATGTTGAAAAGCCGGTAGTGCGTAGAGCAGCCGTATCATAGGCGAATGCTGTGAAGGGTAAAATCGCATCCCAGTTTGTGTGGTTGGGGTGAATGTACACAGCGATCATGTCGGATAGGGTCTGATGAAACCGTTCAGTCAATCCGTTGGTCTGCGGGTGGTAGCTAGAAGTGGTCTTGTGAACAGTGTTCGAGGCACGCAAAACTTGCTCGACATTGGAGGAGAGAAAGATTTTGCCACGATCACTAAGGAGAATGCGTGGAGCTCCATGACGCCGAAGAAAGAAATCAGCGATCTCAGTGGCAGTTCCAGATGGTATAGAAGCTGTTTCTGCGTAGCGGGTAAGGTGGTCGACGGCCACGATAATTCAGTGATTCCCATTGGATGATATAGGAAGAGGGCCATGCAAGTCGATTCCAATGACTTCAAAGGGCGAGGCAGGACAAGAAAGAGGGTGCATTAAGCCAGCCGGAGCAGTTGTCGGTCGTTTTCGCCGTTGGCAATGAACACAGGAGGCAACGCACTTAGCGACGGCTGAAGAGAGGCCAGGCCAAAATCAACGACTTCGTATTGTGTCGTAAGTCTTGTGATAGCCTAGATAAGCGGCAGTTGGATGATCATAAAAGGCTTCCAGAACTTCACGTTGCAGAGAACGTGGGATGACGGGTACCCGCTTGTTGCCATCGATGTGGCAAATGTAGTGGTATAAAGCACCATCAACAAGCTTAAATTCTTTAAGTTGTCGAGGAAGTATGGCGTTAGGAGGAGTAGCAAAGCCATTCAAGCGGTCAACAATGGTGCTGCAGTATGGGTCGACACGTTGTTGTGAAACAAGGACGGATAGGGTGGCAGGTGATAAACATAGCACTGCGATTGGAGAGGTGCTGTCGTTTTGGAGTATCGATGGTGAGTGGCCTCCGCTGGGCAAAAGACAGCGCGATAGAGCATCAGCATCTCTATGCTTCTTCCCAGATCTTCTTCTTCCCCGCACCTCCACCACTTGTGGGGAACCGGTTCATTCAGCCAGGCTTAAGCTAATTCACACTGGTGATGATATTTACAGATGAAGATGATACCTAAAGAGAAGAATGAAGAGTCATTGACTTGTCGCGCTCACACTACACACACATATATATATATATATATATATATATATATATATATATATCAAAAGGAGTTTATTGGCGACTGGTGCGACGGTGGCCCTACGATGAAAACACGATCGGGAAAGAGCAACGGTCAAGCAGATGCCGGCGAGGATCAGCACGAGCCGAGCGAGAGAAGCCCAGCATCCAGTACCCAAGCGGTGGTGATGTTGCTTGCCAACGATGCGTTTTCTTCTTCACAATTTGCCCCCAACGAAAAAGAGCCATCCTGGCGACCTAAGAGCCTGGAGGCAGAGGGCTATGATATGACTCAAGGCGGGCGACATGGACGATGTCACGTCCACGCCGGCGCATGTCGTCAGATGGGGAAAGTGGCTCAATGAAAAAATTCACCGGCGAGGTTTGCTCCGAAACGCGGTATGGGCCCTCGTACTTTGGAACGAGTTTTGAGGAAAGGGCCAGGGGTTTTGTAAGGAACAGTCAGCCATGCAAGTGATCCCGGGGAATAGCTGTGGCTATCGGAAGAGTCGGCGTTGTTTTCTTTCTGGCGCTGCTGTTCTTGTGAAGTAAAGGTGCGTGCTAGTTCACAGCACTCTTCCGCATGTCGGGCAGCTTCGGACACAGATGGGCATTCGGATGCGTCAAGACAGTATGGAAGGAGATTGTCGATGGTGTGGGATGGTTCGCGTTCATAAAGAAGAAAGAAAGGTGAAAATCCAGTGGTAGACTGTGCCGTGGTGTTGTATGCGAACGTGATGAATGAAAGAATGCGATCCCAGTTAGTATGATCGGATGTCATATACGTTGCGAGCATATCGCCAAGAGTGCGCTTAAATCTCTCCGTGAGCCCGTCAGTGAGCGGGTGGTATGCCGTGGTCTTGCGATGAACAACAAGGCATTCAGAAATCAGAGACGTGACGACTTCTGATAGGAAGGCTCCACCTCGGTCACTTGGTAGTTCTCGAGGTGCACCATGTCTTAATATGAAGCGATGAAGCACGAAGGATGCTACGTCCGCGCAGTGGCACTTGGAAGGACGGCGGTCTCAACGTAGCGTGTTAACTGGTCCACAGCGACTATGATCCACCAATTTTCATCGGATGTTGCCGGTAGAGGGTCATAAAGGATGTTGTCGGTAGAGGGTCATTCTGATCCGACCGAAATGTTTGGCAGGGCACGGGAGCGGTTGAAGCGCACCGGACGAGTGGAAAGACGATGATTTGCAGCCTTGGCAGTCAGGGCAGCCCATAACAAATTTTCGAACAAAATTATACATTACGCGCCAGTAGAAGCGATGGCGGATGCGTTCGTAAGTTTTGAAAACTCCGGCATGACCACAGTTGGGGATCGTCGTGAAAAAAGGAGCAGATTTGTGATCGAAAGCTACGAGGGACAACCAAGAGCCACTTATGACCTTCAGGGGCACCGTTGCGTCGGTGTAGCAACCGATCACGAATGGCAAAATGAGCAGCTTGACGTCGGAGAGATCGTGGTACCACAGAGGTTGACGATCAAGAGAGACAGTCAAAAAGGGAAGTGATCCACGGTTCCTTGCGTTGTTCACTGGCAAAGGAGTCGAGGTCGAGAGATGCGACGGAGTTGGTACCAGTGGTTCCGCAGGCCGAGTCGGGAGGTAAAGGCGAGCGCGACAGGGCGTCGGCGTCAGAATGCTTGCGTCCGCTGCGATAGATGACGTGAATGTCGTACTCCTGGATTCGCAGTGCCCACCGAGCTAGGCGGCCAGAAGGATCTTTCGACGTGGCGAGCCAAAAAAGTGCATGGTGGTCCGCTACCAGGTCGAATTGGTGACCGTACAAATAAGGGCGGCACTGGCGAAGCGCTGACACTAACGCTATGCACTCCTTTTCAGGGACGCTGCAATTGGCCTCAGCTTTAGTGAGCGTACGACTCGTACAAGCGACGACGTTTTCGAAGTAGCCCGGCTTGCGTTGAACGAGGCAGTACAGTGCCAAGACCAACCCCGCTAGCGTCTGTGTGAACTTCCTTTGCAGATGTTGGGTCAAAATGCCGAAGAATGAGAGGAGATATTAGCAGACTACTGGAGCGTGGCAAACGCGATGTCGCAGTCAGGAGACCAGGATGAAAGGTCTGCGTCACCGTGTGGGAGGTTGGTCAGTGGTGACATGATCGACGCAAAATTGCGAACGAAGCGCCGGAAGTACGAGCATAGTCCGATGAAACTGCGTAATTATTTCAGTGTAGTAGGTTTCGGGAACTCGGCGACTGCTCGCAGTTTTGCAGGGTCAGGTAGAACACCATGCTTGGACACGATGTGCCCTAAGATGGACAGCACTCGCGTGGCGAAGCGGCACTTTTTAAGGTTCAGTTGGAACCTAGCGTTGCTTAAGCACGTCAGAACCAGCTGGAGCCGAAGCAGATGTGTAGAAAAATTGGGAGAGAAAACAACAATGTCGTCGAGATAGCATCGACACAGAGTCCACTTTAGTCCCCGCCGCGTGTTGTTCATGAGTCATTCAAATGTGGCAGGGCCATTACAAATGCCAAAAGGCATTACGTTAAATTCGTACAGGCCATCTGGTGTAATGAACGCAGTTTTTTGGCGATAAGCTTCTGCCATAGAAACTTGCCAGTATCTAGATCGTAAGTCTAAGGAGGGGAATAATTCGGCTCCTTGGAGGCTGTCAAGGTAGTCGTCGATTTGCGGTACTGGATAGACGTCTTTCCGCGTCACCTTGTTTAATCACCGGTAGTCGACGCAAAATTAAATCAATTCATTCTTGTTTCGAACTACAACGACAGGAAATGCCCAAGTACTGTGCGATAGTTTAATAAAGCGACGGCGTAGCATCTCTTCGACCTGGTCGTTGATGACGTGACGTTCTGCAGCAGAGACACGGTACGGTCTTTGACGCAATGGCTGGTGCGAAGTGGTGTCAATGTAGTGGTGCACTGCCGAAGTCCGACTCAATCGTGGCTGAGAAACGTCGAATGAATTCGCAAAGTGCTGGTGGAGTCTAAGAAGCTCGGCTGCGTTCATGGGCACTTAAGGTGTCGGCGATGGAACTCGAGAAGGTATCACTCGACGAGCATTCCAGTGGGGAAAGGGCATGAATTTCGGTCGAGGTGCTACTGCACGATTCGTCTAGCATGTTAAGGAATAAAGAGGAATCGAGGTACTCCACTCGACCGAAAACTTCACCGGCAAGCAGCGTAAGCGGTGCAGAGAGGTTGTTGTGGACGAAAATATTGCTTCGGTCAGCAGTGACGTCAAGTGTAGCGAAAGGCAAGGAAACGGCTCCGCGGCTCATGAAAATGTCAGAAGGTGTAAACATTACTGTAGCATCGTTATGGTTATCGCAGCAAAGAGTGACAAAGGCAAAAGAGGCTGGCGGAATTTCAGTGTCTTCACGCACGACGAGTTTTGGGGACCGCTCAAGAGTTTCGTGCAAAGGTTTCGTCAGGCAGGTGCGAAAATTGAACTTCGGCGTGTGCGCAGTGGATGACGGCATGATGATGTGATAGGAAGTCCCACCCGAGGATCACGTCATGCGAGCACACCGAAAGTATGATGAACTCGACAACGTACATAGAGCCTTGGATGAATATGCGGGCTGTACAGGTGCCGAGAGGTCGAACTGGTTGCGCGCTAGCCGTACGAAGCGATAGTCCAGAGAGCGGCGTGGTCACATTGCGTAGGAAGCGGCAGAGCTGGGCGGCTATATTATAAATGGCAGCACCTGTGTCAATGAGGGCAAAGGTAGAAACACCATCGACAGATATGGCGACGACGTTAGCTGGTGAAGTGCGAGGACTTGGGCATTTCGACGAAGGCGCAGTTCTTGCCTCTGGAACTGCGGCGTTCACTTTTCCCGGTTGGAGGAAGTGGGTTGGGGACGCATTGGGGGCAGAGATCGCCTGCGAGGAGACGGCGAGCGGGGAGAGTGAGTCGGAGATGGGGGCTGGGGTGACTGAGACTCGGGAAGGTTAGTGTAGCCATACTGTGATGAGGGGTAGGGAGCGGGTAGGTGCGTGGGCTGCAGGTCATATGGTAACGGCCAAGTAGCGTTGTGTTGCGAGTGGAAGCGACGACGACAATATCGTGCCACGTGTCCTGGAGTACTGCAGGCGTAGCATATTGGTCGATTGTCAACAGTGCGCCAGAAATTGCTGACTCGCGGTGCGGCCCAACGTGTCGAAAGAGGGGTAGAGTACCTCTTCGGCAATAACGTCGCGGAGTGTTGAGGGCAGACAATAATACGGCGGCTGCTGCGTGAAGGGAATCAACGACAGCTTCCGAGCTACTTCTTCACGCACAAAGTCTTTGATCTCTTGTAGGGTTGGTGAGTAATCTGGAACAGAAGTAAGACTAGATAGTGAGTCGGCATGTGAGGAAAATGGCCGAGTCAGGGAGCGCTGCTTCCTCAACTCGTCAAAACTTTAACATAAAGTCACAAGTTCCGCAACGGTGGCAGGATTGCGCGCCAGGAGCATCCGAAATGCGCCTTCATTTATCCCTTGGATGATGTGTTGAATCTTCTCCGACTCGGGCATGGCGGTGTTCACACGGTTGCAAAGACCAGTAATGTCTTCGATGTAACTGGTGAACGATTCAGATGGCTTCTGTGCGCGAGTCCGCAAGCGTTGTTCGGCTCTGGACTTGGGGACAGTGGGTCGGCCGAAAACGTCAGCAAACGACTTTTTGAAGATGGACCCCATCGTAATGTCGTTTTTGTGGTTGTTATACCACATTTCGGCCACGTCAGTGAGGTAAAAAATGACGTTAGTCAACTTGTCCGCGTCATCCCACTTGTTCTTTGCGCCCACCAGTTCGTAGTTAGCGATCTAGTCTTTCACGTCGGTCTCATCAGCTCCGCTGAAGACCTCGGGCTCTCGCAAACGAAGAACGCCGGGGTTGCTGGGGGATGGAGTGGAAAGCCAGGTTGTGCTTTGTTAGTGGCCATGATGGGAGGTAGCGTTCGGTTGCGCAGCTCCAGGTTTAGGCAACGGCGATTGGCAGCACCCAGGTTCAGGCGACGGGGAATGTCAGCATCCTCCACCAGTTGAGACGGGGTTTATTGGCGACTGTTGCGACGGTGGTTCTACGATGAAAACACGATCGGGAAAGAACAACGGTCACGCAGATGCCGGTGATGCTCAGCACAAGCCAAGCGAGAGAAGCCCAGCACCCAGTACGCAAGCGTATATATATATATATATATATATATATATATATATATATATATATATATATATATATATCTGCCAGCCCCTTCATCAGTCGCACATCATCCACAAGGTTCTCTGCAAGACACCCTTACCATAAATGAACTACTGAACCAGCACGTTGCAGTACACATCCCTGAGCATAATAAAGGAATCATCGACTGACCTTCCCATCCCGAAATACACCAGAGCAGTGGACGATGGACCTGTACTGGACTGGTTCGACCTGTTCAAGCTCCGCGCTATCGCTGCATCATGGTCAGAACGGGAGATGGTCGCCAACGTTACCGACTACGTCTCCGGTGAGACCTTCAAATTCTACCTCACCCACATATTTCAAAACGACGAGTCATGGGAAAAGATCAAACAAGAAATGGTCGTTTGGTTTAAAAAATACAATGACGACTACGACAAGACTTGCTTATAACCCACCATACACACACAACTGCACTCAGTCGTCACAGACAAAAGAAGCCTTCGCGCATTGACCAACCTCCTGCCTTTCTATCGCGTGGATCTTCGGTCGCTCACAATGGCCACCTCGCGTCTCACACGTTCACTATGGTCGGAATACAGCAGAGAAGCTCAGAGCATACTCAGTCAAGCCCGAAACCTACAGTTCAGTTTCATGCGCCAGAAGGGCTCACATCATTCGCTGCACAGAAAGACAGTCATTCCCAACTAGAATCTCACCAAACCACGCCTATTGTGGGGTCTCCATTGAGAGCACAGCCACCTGAAAGCCCAAACACTGGAGGCTCGGAAGCAACTTTACAGGTTGCCAGGTGCCAGAAGCCTACGTAATGACTGCTGTCGCAGGCGCCTCGGATGTTCCTCCAGTCAAATCTGTCCTACAAAATTCGCCTCCTTAAAAGCTGTTACCACCGCCCACAGACTACCAGCTGCTAACTCGACACTACATCATTTTTTTAAGAAAACCGGCATGATGTTCAAGAAACGCTCCCACCTCAGCACGTTCCAATACTACCACAGCAACGCAAGTAAAAGAGAGTCCAAAAGTTTGAAACACTCCAGCAGATACACAAATAAGGACGACGACGCAAAGTAAGCCTCCTAAAAGAAATTCAAGACGTGAGGCATCTTCGCATAAAAGATTGGCGCCAGAAACGCATTTGGCGCAAGAGATTAAGACTGCGCCTACAATTACAGCTCCGAAACCACAGAAAACGACGAAAGAGACGAGAAGCCAACATCTGTACAACGCAGAGACCAAGACACCATTCCGTCAGCCACGACCATCGCAATCGCAAACTGGAAACACACCGTCTGTTCCCGCCACAACACACAATTCGATGCCTTCGACATGCGAACCTGAAATGCTACAGGGACTCCCAACTTTGTCCGTTCCTCACAAGAACTCAACCGATGTCATCACCAGTGCAGATCTTCAGGTTGTGGTTATGCAATCTAGGACGCAACAGCCAGCCTTATCCACCCGAGTTCTTTTAGATATGGCCGGACTGCTTCCCTCTGCTGTGGATTTCCTGTGCGAGTTAAGGAACTCCCTTCTGAAATGAAATCGTGCATTTTGACACTTTTAGCTTCAACACTACATGTTTTTGTTGTTTTGTTAATTGTCTGATGCGACTTTTCCTGGGGTGAAGGGGAATCATGTGACGTAAGAAGGTAGCGATGGTGGGTAGAAGCAGAGGAGGAAGAGGCGACAGTAGAATAAACATGCCATGTGAGCCACGCCACACGTCGCCCATTCATCATAGCATGGGCGACGTGGCCAGTCAGCCTTCTCATGGCTGGTTATTTTTTCATCCACTTTTCTTTCTTCTTATTTACATCGCATTGGTTCTAATAACTTCCCCTGTACATTCCTTGGCATTACTGTCTGTTAGATCTCATTATATTGTGTTAGAAACACGGAAAAACGACCCCTTACGTATACACTTCTATCCCTTATTTCATTGAATGAGGGTCTTGTACTGGCAGACTTGGTGTGCTTAGGTTGTATAAAAGGGACAATTAATCAGCTGCCCACTCATAATAAGTTCACGTGCTACGTGACGCCAAACATGCGCATAAGGGTGTTTTCACACTCGTCGTTTGGCTTATGGACGGCGCTGACTGTCACTCCTACTTCTAAATTCACATATAAACCCAAAAAAGTGGATGGAGGGAAGGCCGCTGTGGTAGCTCAGTGGTTAGAGCATCGAACGCGTTATTCGAAGGTCGTAGGTTCGTTTCCTGCTCACGGCTGGTTATTTTTTCATCCACTTTTCTTTCTCCTTATTTACATTGCATTGGTTCTAATAACTTCCCCTGTACATTCCTTGGCTATATTGTCTGTTAGATCTTATTAATATTGTGTTAGAAACACGAAAAAACGAGGCCTTAGGTATACACTTGTTTCCCTTATATATATATATATATATATATATATATATATATATATATATATATATATATATATATATATATATATATATATATGTAAAGTGATGACAACACTTTTAACAAACTCGCAGATCCGGCGAATTTTGCGCACCTCTCTGTCATCCATCGACAATAAGTACCATTGGCTTACTAGTTGGTTGATTTTGAGCATTGTATATGCCCTGCGCTATAAAATTAGCTCAAAAAGGGTTTAAAAATTGCACTGTCATCGCAAAGGTGAAGCACCGAAATTGATAGCGACCAATTAAAACGTTATATAAAGTAAGGCTGGCAGCTAACTTTTTAAAATCTGAGGATGCGTAATTAAAACACTGGTTAAAGAGAATACGAGCGCTCCAGGCTCAGAAGTGGTTTCTAGTGCTGTCAGTCACCTAAAGTTGAAGTTTTGAGAGCATGCCAAGCTGGCTAGTCGTCTCCTGCTGTCTGTCGAGATAGCACGAGTAAGCTCATAATCAAAGTTTGCAGTTTACTTCTGCACAAGCGAGACAGACCCTTTCAACCTTCCCTAGCGGCGTCCCTTCCCGCTCCTGCTTCGCGGAGCGTTTCCTCTTTGCTTGACGAGCCGTCGACGCCAGGCCGTATACACACGGGCTGATGTCATCGCATGTGCGCTTCGTGCGAGTGAGGCTGCCAACTATTACTATCGCTGCTTCAGCTGTGCTCCTCCCCCAGAGCTTGCGTCTCTTTACTAGCGCATAGAGCGTATGACGTGCACGATGACCTTAGTCATTCGGGCTTAACACGGATTATCAAGGCTATCACGAGAACCCACCGAGAGTGTCCATGTAATTCCTAACGCAATAGAAGGACAAGAAAAGAAAGAACACATTTCTTACACTTGTCTAGGCCATATTAGAGGGGCCACTGTATAAAAAAAGGTATTTGTGCTATCGCGTAGGCGGCTCTCACGCCGACGAAAACGAACCGTAGCACCACAGCCCACCAACCCTGCCGGCGGGAACGCCAGAAAGTCACCACACGACGTGGCGGAGAGCACCGAACGGACACGTTCGCCTCGTCCAACTGCTCGCCTGCAACTCCACTTTATTTACCTGTAGATGCACATGCCTCTTCTACACTCCTAGCGCTGCATGTAAACATCCCTGCCGCTCGAGGCGCCACACAGTAACTTGAATCAAAACTGAAACAGAAGCCAAGCACCACTTTGGCCGGTTTAATGAACTGAACACCAATGGCATGAACGTTAGCAGTGGCCTGGACAAATGCGTACTTGCAACCCCCGTCACATGCGGCTGTCAAAAACAGCCGAAAATGTTTCGCTTAGCACCAACGCCACAAAAGAACACATAAAAATGCTCCCTTTCAAGCTATAAATCTTGCCCTCACGGTTGATCACAGTCGGATTAAAGTAGATTTTATACCGGCTGTCATCAGCCTGATCAAAATTTTGAGAATTTCTGGGATTCCTAACTTAAAAATTTCTTGGAAACGATCAGCATATACCAGGTACCAGTTTAAAAAACCAATTTTTCCTGAGTTTGCAATTACTTCCAACTTATTTGCCGTCCAACCATAAGCCATAACGGCTGGCCCCAAAACACACCCAGTCCGGAACAAAACACATCTCCCTGCTTGGCACATCATCAGTTTATGTTACATTTGGAAACAAAACCCGCGCAAGGTATATAACGAACCACGCAATGCTACACATTCGCATCGGCAAGGATAAAAAACATAAGAAAATCATCGAAATGCTTACTGCAGGCCGAGATTAGTGAGCATAATGCTGATACACATCGTCGTTGTTCACTTGCTTGTTCCTTAAGACTGGCTCTTACCTACTTTCAACACCGGAACGCGCAGAAAGGTAGAGGGGGCGCCCCCCTTATTTTTGCAAAAGCAATTTCTGTGACCTGTGAAACTTATGGGGACATTCATGTACACCGAATTTGCAACAAAATCTATGGCAGATATAGTCAAGTAGATCCTCCGTGAGAACGGTAACAACGGAAGCATTTCGTTCAACAATTTCGACTAGAGAGTGACTAGGGCAGCCGATGTCTTCGCGGCAAGACACATGACCGTGTAGGCGTGGCGCAGGACCACACGGTGGTCCAGGGATCCTGGAGAATGCGAACACACTTGCTCTAATTAAGTTTTTCTATCTGTCTGTCTGTTATAGAGTCTGGCCTTTGTCAGGAATGAGGGTACATTCTGTGGGCGTTCACATTTATAGCTTTTTGAGTAAAAATTCAGAGAGAAAGGACGGCTCAGACAGAAAAAAGAAAAGAAAGGAAAAAATGACAACAAAAAAGACGGAAGAAAACTCCAGAACGTTCGCAGATTCACTGTACTATGCGAGTGGCGTCGTGAGTGTGTATCTTAGAAGTATCGCGCTCAGTGTATTTGGGTGGCCGTGCCTTTAGTGTAGATGGTGCCTGGTAAGGTAAGGAGCTTGCGTGTTGCGGAAGCTTACCGTCACTAATCAGGCGTCGGAGACGGCGTCCCGAGGCTCCAGGGAGGCGGTGCGAAAAAAAAGGTTTCTCAAGGTGCCGTCTCGCTTTGAAGGGTGCCAGGCAGTGTTGCCGAAATACGGGAATGGGCGTTTAAAGTGAATACTTGTTTGTTCTGAGAATCCGCGTTTGGGGGCTTTTAGTTGTGTATGTGGTGGCTGCTCGACATGCCAGGCTTACACCCAATTATCGGTTAGTAAGAGGGATAGAAACGGACGACAGTAGTACATTAGAAAGGGTAGTTACACTGAAACACGAAAGATATTTGCAACTGTCCCGTATTCGTCGCCATAAATCTTTACGTGTCATGATTACAATTAAACGCTTATATATATATATATATATATATATATATATATATATATATATATATATATATATATATATATATTATAGTGCCTTGATTCCTGCAAGTGTACTCGGACTTTCATTTATGCCTTTTTCGAGGGTGTTAAATCGATGTATTAGGTATGGCTCACATTGTTCACGTTCCCGGTTTGATTTATATCCTCTTTCTAAAAGGGCGACTGATAATTTGTCGTATGAGTAGTCGGGAAGGGTAAAATGTTTCGACGTCCCGCCGTGGTGGTCTAGTGGCTAAAGTGCTCGGCTGCTGACCCGCAGGTCGCGGGGTCAAATCCCGGCTGCGGTGGCTGCATTTCCGAAAGAGGCGGTAAAGATGTAGGCCCGTGTGCTCAGATTTGTGTGCACGTTAAAGAACCCCAGGTCGTCGAAATTGCCGCAGCCCTCCACTACGGTGTATCTCATAATTATATGGTGGTTTTGGAATGTTAAACCCCACATATCAATCGATTAAGTGTTTCGATAGAGGTATATTCGGTGATGAATTTGCGTGGGCTTTATTATTGAAACCAACCCTAAACGGTGTTTCCGTTTGTCCGATGTATTGCATGCCACACACGTTGCATTCAAGTAGATATACCACATTACAGGAATCGCATGTTAGGTTTCCTCGTATGTTAATCGAAAACTTGGATTGTGTACTGGTTGCCTTGCTTGTCTCTCGCATTGCTTTGCATACAAGACATCCACGCTTTAAACGAGGTCGGCATAAACTGTTGGAAGTTGAAGTATTGATTTGGGAGTTGACAAGTGTGTGTTTGAGTTTGCGTGTTCGCTGGTAAACGGTGCCAGGAGCCGATGGGAATGCTCGTTTCAGACGTTCACTTTGCTCCAGTATGTTGTGTGTCGTTTAAGGATTTTGTAAACGTAGGGGAAGTTCGTGCTTTAAGCTATACACACGTGTGACTGTTGCAGGCTGTGTTGTGGTGGCCGCTTCACGGGAAGCTCGTCACGTTTCAGTTTTCTAGCTTTTTGAATAGCGTCATCAATTACATGTGGATGATATTTCTGTTTATTGAGCATAAGTTTTAGCCTTTGTGAGCTCGCGTGGAAGTCAGTGTCTTTTGAGAAAATTCGCTTAAAATGGTGGGTCTGCCCATATGGATTGCGGTTTTTACAATGGCATGGATAATCACTTTGTTAATGAAGTACTGTTGTCGATCCGTTGCTTTGCGTTAGAGGGTTGTGGAAAGTTTGTGACCTTTCATATTTATGGTAACGTCAGGGAAACTTACGGTTACTTGTGAGTAGGTGTGTGTGAAGTGTACGTTTGGATGCATAGTATTGTAAGGGTAACTAGGAAGAAGAACAATACCTTATAGTGGGCCATCTCTTTAACAGAAGCTCCGAGCGCGAGCTGTTGGCCCTAACACTGCCATTTTTGTGACGGCCGTTGGCGCTTGCTTTCAGTACCAATAGACCCGCTTTGCAAGTGCTGTTTACATCAATAAACCACGTTTCAGGGTGATGGAAGTACGAATATGCTTCAGGGGGAATGCTTACACCAGCAGTCTATGAGAACTGATGGCGTACACGTGATAACAGCCCATCTGCTACGCGTGCGGGCACCCAGGCCACGTCGTGTGCTCATGTCGACTGCGCTTGGCTGCGACTCCGCTGGTGCCAGGATACTCCGACTACTGCTTCTGGGTCCCATACGACGCGCGACGGGACCCACCGGCAGAACATGTGCGACTACCAGGTGAACGTGAACTGCTACCAGATGAACGAGACCAACAACCTGCTCCCCATTACCAACCTTTCCCACCTCGTCGCTCATCCTCCCCACGCCGCGTTGTCTGTCTCCTCTGCATCGCCGACCAGGACCGAAACACTGACTACCGCAGCTATGAAGGCATGAGCTGCGGTAGCGTGAGCCCTAAACTTTTCCGCTCTATACGAGAGGTCGAGACGCCACCATCCGGTTTTCACATTAGTACAGCGAGCACGCAACAAATTCGGCCAGTCGGAACATGTACGGCTACAGTCACCATTTAGAACATGTTTTACCACATCGAGTTTCTAGCATTGACGTAATAGCGTGACGTGATACTTGGATGAAACTTCTCGCGCTACCACGCTGTAATTGACTGCGCTCACGCTCAGGCGGAACTTTCTTTGATTCCCGATGCCCCGTCTGCCGACACTGACCGACTTAACGTTGGCAAGCTTTGTGTGGCAACTGACACTGATGTTCTTCGTCCTAATGCTGTCATGGTCTCTGTCAACCACACTGACGTTTCTGGCACTGCTGTTGTGCTGACGTCGTCTGCCATTTTCAGTGGTCGCCACGACACGTCTCTGCAATATGCCATTCTGCTGCCTAATGAAGAGGCTACTGGAATAGTTGTTTACAATCCCAGATTATGTCCTCTCATCTTGCACCATCAGGAGACACTTGGTCACGCTCACTCAGTAGACGAACGCTCCATCGTGTCAGTTTAATCCCATGACACTTGCCCAAAACTCCTGTTAGATTCTGTAACGCCTAGTGTCTATTCGGATGACGTTTCTCCGGATGTATTCAACCACTCCACGAACAGCGAGCTCCCTCAAAATCAACAGGCACAATTTATGGCACTTCTTCACGAGTTCAAACATTCATTCGACTTTCCGCAGAAGCCACTGAGTCAAACGAACACCGCCACTCTCAACATCAATACGGGATCGCACACTCCTTTGCGACAACGCCCCTACTGTGTATCAGCACCAGAACGCAATATCACTTCAGAGCAAGTGAATGACATGCTTCGCCGCAGTGTTATCACGCCCTCCTCAAGCCCCTGGTCTTCACCTGTTGTTCTCGCAAGAAAAAACATGGTTGAATTAAATTTTGTGTGCATTGCAGACACCTCACCAAGATTACACGGAAAGACATCTATCCTCTTCCCCACATCGATGAGGCCATTGATTGCCTGCGAGGGGCCGAATATTTTTCGTCATTGGATTTGCGATCAGGTTATTGGCAGGTGTCGATGGCAGAATGTTACCATCTTAAAACAGCATTCGTCCCGCCAGATGGCCTATATTAATTCACAGTAATGCCATTTGGTCTGTGCGATGCGCCTGCTACACTTTAGCGAATGATGAACAGCATTCTACGTGGACTGAAGTGGCAAATCTCTTTATGTTACCTGGATGACTTTGTCGGGTTCTCCGCAGATTTTTCTACGCACGTCGCCCGTTTACGCACGATTCTTCAGTGCCTCACCAAAGCAAACCACTAAGCCTTCGGGGCGCGTCAACTCGTTATACTTAGCCATGTCACAAAGAATGGAATACTTCCAGACCCGGAGAAATTTCGTGCAGTCGCCGAGTTTCCGAAACCGACAACATTAAATAAACTGTGGAGCTTCGTCGGAATGTGCTCCTATTCTCGTCGTTTCGTCCGTAACTTTGCATCAGTCATAACATCGCTCACGAAACTACTTGCTCCACCTGCCAACCTTTCTAATCGAACTCAAGCATGCGATGACGCCTTGGACACATTGCGCCGTCTGCTCACATCACCTACTTCATGTCATTATGACCCAACAGCCCCGACCGAAGTGCCCACTGACGCTAGTGGCGTCGGCCTTGGCGCAGTACTTTCGCAACGTAAGCCTGGTATTCCAGAATACTTCGTCGCATAGGGTAGCCGCGCACTCACAAAAGCGGAAACCAACTACTCTGTCAACGACAAAGAGTGTCTCGTAATTGTGTGGGTGTTAAGCAAGTTTTGTCCTTACCTGTACGGAAAGACTTTCGGTGTCATCACTGACCATCACGCACTCTGTTGGTTAGCTTCTCTAGAGGACCTTTCTGGCCGTCTTAGACGTTAGGCGCGTGTCAGCCTGCTAGCTCAGTTGGTTAGAGCGTCGTGCTAATAGACGTTAGGCACTGCGCCTCCAAGAATTTGGCATTCGCGTCATCTACCGATCTGGGCGAAAACCTTCTGAAGCGGACGTGCCCTCTCGATCACTAAGGCGATCCCGAACACGTGCACTCAGAATGTGGCATCCCCAACACTGCCATTAACACCACGAGCATTCCATCTCAGCAGCGTAAAGATCCATGGACTGAATCTCTCATTACCGTTCTTTTCGACACTTCCACGTCAGCATAAACACGTGCCCTTCGTCGTCAAGCCACACACTTTCAGATACAAGACGCGCTCCTATACCGAAAAAAACACAAAGTGGATGGTCGTAAATGGCTTTTGATTATACCAAGCCATATGCGATCTGACGTATGTGCGCATTTTTATGCTGATCCACAGCATGCTCACGCTGGAACGCTTAAGGCGTATGAACGCCTCCGCCATCGCTACTACTGGCGCGGCATGCACACCTTTGTCCAAAAATACATCCGATCCTCTCTAGTGTGCCAGCAACGGAAGTCATTTGCCCAATCACCCAGATTACTGCAGCCTCTACTATGTCCGACACGCTCGTTTGACAGTGTAGGCATCGATCTATATAGACCGCTTCCTTACACCACGGCTGACAATCGATGGGTAATTGTCGCCATGAACCATCTGACGAGCGATTCAGAAACAGTTAATCTACCTTCATCTGATGCTCGAGATGTAGCCAACTTCATCTTACGACGATTCGTCCTGCGTCACGGCGCTACACGTTAAATACTCATCGATATAGCATGCGCATTTTTATCCGCGGTACTTCAAGAACTCCTTCACGCATGCCGTAGGGTTCACCGCACCTCTATTGCCTACCACCAGCAGACCAACGGTTTAACGGAGCGATTCAATAGGACCTTGGGAGACATGCTCGTGATGTATATAAATTCTGACCAGTCAAACTTGGATGTGCTGCTATCATTTGTAACCGTGGATAGAATACCGCGACGCAGTAAACAAAAGGCTTTTCTCCTTTCTTTTTTTCTATATAACCGTGAGCCATGCGGTACTCTTGACACCATTTCGCCATGTCGCCCGGATGCTTACGAATTCAGTCCTGTTTCTAATATTGTGGGGCATGCTGAATAATGTTGTTAGTTGGCCCTTTCATTCACATCAGACAGACAAGCCCTTGAAAAAGAACGCCAATACCGCGACCAGCAAGTCCATAGTTTCACCGTAGCCTCACTCGTCTGGCTTTGACTACCGTTCCAGTTTCCTGGCCTGTCCTCTAAGTTTGCCCCAAAGTACCACAGTTCCTACCGCGTCATGGATCGTCGCTCTCATATAACATATTTGATTGAGCCAGTCAACCTATCTGCAGACAGGCGCCACATTGGTCGCGAGACAGTTCACGTCAGTCGCTTTAAGCCATATCACGAGCCTCTCCTTCAGTCATCACCATGACTCGCCAGGATGGCTCTCCTTTGTCGCAGAAGTGTTGTAGCGAGGAAAAAGAAAGAACAATACGCCTAGTGGGGCATCTCTTCACCGGAAGCCCCGAGCGCGATTTGTTGGCCCTAACGCTGTGATTTCTGTGTCGCTCGTTGCCGCCTGCTTTCAGTATCAATATACCTGTTTTGCTAGTTCTGTTTCCACCAATAAACCACGTTTTATAGGTGTCTATAAAGCTTAGCGGTTCATCCTCGCTGTGATTCTGAATAAGAAAAATGTCGCCAACGTATCTCCTGTATAGGGCAACGTATCTCCTGTTTAGGATTCAAGGCAGTTTGGGACAAAAATTCAGTTTCTATTTTTCTTATGAAAATGTTAGCATAGTGTGGTGCGAGCTTGGTACCCATGGTGGTTCCGCTGATTTGTGGAAAATACTCTTCGTAAGACTTAAATGAGTTAAATTCCGAAACTAGCCTTGCGAGATTTGCGATTTCAGGGAAATCTGGGGTGTCAGGTTGTCTATGGTGTGTGTATATGTTTTTAATGCCGCTATGCCATCATAGTGGCGAAGATTTGTATGCAATGAGAGCACATCAAGAGTAACTCAGTACGAATCTTTCAGAACGCGCAGGTCTGCAATCTATAAAAAAAATGTGTTGTGTCCTCTACATACGATGCCAGAGTGCAGGAAATGTGGCCTATAAGTTTGTCTTCCTACTCCACTATTGGCACGGTTACTGTGCCTGTACCTGGTACGATTCGTCAGCCTGGGTTACCAGGTTTATGAATTTGGGGAATATGTGGAAGAAAGCTGGACGAGGGTGTACTGGTCGCATTATTGTGTGCTCACAGCGTGTTATTCTTTCTTCGTCGAACAGCTTCGTCAGTTCTGTTACAATACGCGTGTATTTCTCTGTCAGATCCCCCGGGAGGCATTCGTAGAATTTTGAGTCGTTTAGTTGACTTTATATATATGCTGGTTGTAAGTAATCAAGTGTATTCAATCCTAAATTGCCCCTCCTTTGTCAGTGGGCTTTATTATTATATTATTCCTAGATATTAGGTTATGCATACTTTTTATCTCGGATTTTGTCATGTTTTTTCGCCTTCCCTTTGTCTGTTGCACTCCTGTAATAAATCTTTCTGGACCGCAATAATAAACTAGTCCCGACACTTGTCACGGCGACTGTTTGTGTCCAAACGCTTGTTCAGGGGCGGGGAGTCTTCGGAATGTTAGAAGTCTTTTGTAAGAAATGTTCGCGCAGCCTCAATTTTCTGTCGAAGTTGTCAATGTCTTGGAGTAAGTGAAACTGATCAAAAGATTTTCTAGTTGTGCACAGGTTTAGTTCTTTAGAAAAATGTTTTACTTCATCGCTTGACTAACTCGTGTGCTATAGGTTTACAATGGCAGTGTGGCAGTGAGTGGTGATAGGTGTGTTCTCATTTGTGCCCTGAGTGGTCTCGTGGGTGGATGTTTTTTAGCCATATTGTATAAGGTCTGGTAGTGCGGTGTTATGAACCTTGTCGCTTTTAAGTTTGGGTATTTTAGTTTTCGTGATCTCTCGGTAGTTATTTTGTTCAAACTCTGTTACTATTGTAATTTCTTCGTTTTGTAAGTGGTTGTTGTTGCACAGAATGGCGGTCAGTTTCTTTACTTGTTTTTCACTATGGTTGTTTGGAATTTCTGTTAGCTTTTGTGATGCCTCTAGAAGGACGTTTTGCCATGCCACCTGATTGTTTTCATTGAGATTCGTGGTGGCTGGGGCGACGGAGAGCGTCACTTCTTTTTATTTATTTATTTATTTATTTATTTACATAGTTCCTGCAACGCCGTAGTGGCATTACTGCAGGGGGGTATACATAAGAAGTCATAGAAAACATTTCTGCGATAAGACGCCAAACATAGTGAAAAATTCAATTATAACAACATATAAAAATAAAAAATATTTTAGTACAAAGTTACACATGACAACAGGTACCAAAAGAGAAGTACCTATGTCACAATTTCACAACGATGAGAAAAAAGCACTGTTGTCACTCAAGTTCACTATACCTTCGGGAAGTTCATTCCAGTCTCTAATTGTTTTTAAAAAGAAGGAGTTGGCAAAAGTAGTGGTTTTGTATGCGTATTCTTGTATTTTATGTGAGTGTTGGCATCTTGTGGAACGATATGTTGGTGCTAGTAGGTATTCAGACTTATTAATTCCTGTTAGGTTATAATATATGCTATGCAGAAGTTTTAATCGAAGTTTCCGTCTTCTAGATTTTAGAGTTTCCCAGCCTAATATGGCCTTTATTTCTGACATACTAGCGAATGGGTCGTAGTTGTTGCTGACGAAACGGGCTGCCTGGTTTTGGACTTTTTCTATTGTTTTTGCAAGATACTTTTGAGCCGGGTCCCAGATAACACAAGCATATTCCAGTATAGACCTGACAAGAAGGAAGTAAAGAGTTTCTTTCACCTCTTTTGTTGCACAGTGAAAGTTTCTACGAATAAAAAACAACATTCTACTAGCCTTTGAGATCATTTGGTCTATGTGTCTGTTCCAATGGAATGATTCTGTCAAGTAAATTCCTAAATATTTACACTCGGGCACTTTTTTGACTGCCTCGCCATTAATACTGTATGTGCACTGGATTTTTGAAATGTTCTTTGCAAAGCTGATGTGGTTGCACTTCGAGATATTTAAGCACATATTCCACGTGGAGCACCAATGTGTTACCGTGTTTAAGTCATCTTGCAATAATTCAGTGTCTGTGATTGAAGTAATGTGACGGTAGATGACACAATCGTCTGCGAATAATTTTATGCAAGATTTTATGTTATATGCTATATCATTTACATAAACCAAAAATAACAGCGGACCTAGAACGCTACCTTGTGGCACGCCTGAAGTCACGTTTACATATGAAGACGTTTTAGAATTTAAAACAACACACTGTTTACGACCACTTAAGTAATTCCGTAGCCAGGTTTGCAGCTTAGCATTAATATTCAGTGAAGCCAGTTTAATATCTAACAGATTATGTGGGACCGTATCAAATGCCTTGCGAAAATCGAGAAATAATGCATCAACAATGTTGTTACGGTCAAGCGCAGTCAGTACGTCATGCTGAAATTCAGTTAGTTGTGTGACGCATGAACGACCCTGCCGAAATCTATGCTGGGAGCGGGCAAAAAAATGAGTAGATTCGAGATATTTGAACAATGCGCTATAAATAACGTGTTCTAATAATTTGCAACAGGTTGAAATTAATGATATGGGACGATAATTTTGTACATGTTTTTTGCTTCCTGCCTTGTGCACAGGAACCACATTGGCTGTTTTCCAATCCCTTGGAATAACGCCGGTGTCTAGAGACAACTTGTACATTATGCATAAATATTGTGCAATAATAACGTGACACTTTTTAAGTACATGAGATGATATACCGTCAGGCCCTGTAGCCTTAGAGGTGTCCAGAGTACGCAGCAGACTATCCAAACCAGCGTAATCGATTTCAATTTCCGCCATTTCATTACCAATATTTTTTGAAGGTAGCATTGGAGAGTGTTCAGTTCTTTTTGAAAACACTGACTGAAAATAGGCGTTAAATGCTTCAGCTTTCTCCAAGTCATCCGTTATAGTTTTTTCCTGGGTTAAAAGGTCAGGGATAGCTGTATCATCTTTTCTGTTGCTCTTGACATACTTCCAAAAGAATTTTGGATTACACTTCAAGTCTGTGTTTAGCTTGTCAAAGAAGACACGCTTTGCCTGTTTTAGTTTTAACTTAAGCTCTTTGTTTACACTTTTGAGCTTTGTTTTATTTAGTGCTGTTCTCTTTTAAGAAACCTTTTATGGGCATTCGCTGCTTTTCTAACAAGTTTGCGTATCTCAGAGTTGAACCAGGGTTTGTGCCTCTTTCTGCATCTTAGACACCTCTGAGGTACGTACATATTCACTAGCTCTGTAACCTTGTCACGGAAAATTTGCCACAATTCATCCATGCCGCATGACTCCGATATGCATAAAAAAGTGGGATAATACAAGACCAGCTCTTCGGAAATGGCATTAAAGTCCCCTCTGTCGTACATGAAAACATTTCGAGGGGTTTGCTTACACGCAGGTATTCTAGAAACGTTTAACTCTGCAACAACGCAACTATGATCACTAATTCCTGGACATACATTTGTGTGAACAATAACATTTTCGTCATTGCTTAGTAAAAGATCTAGTAAAGCGTTAAACCGAGTTGGTTCGTTCACATATTGTTGTAGCCCATAGACGCTCATTAGTTCTGAAAAGGCAGAACAATTTCGATTTTTTTGTGGGGCTACACAGTCGGAATCCCATTTCATATCGGGCAGATTGAAATCCCCTCCCAGTATTACGCAGTGAGATATTTGTGATAGTATGTCGGAAAGTTGAATCAGAGACTCATTGTTGTGGTCAGGTGGGCGGTAAAACGATCCAAAAACGATGTTGTTTCCCTGGGGAAATTGAACGCGGCACCATACTGATTCAGTTTCATTATCAAAAACAACTTCTTCGCTGGCAAGGCTACTTGAAATTAAAAGAAACACGCCACCACCATGCCTGTTTCTATCTTTACGGTACACTGTAAAACCTGGCGGAAATATTTCTACATCCGAAACTGTGTCGTCAAGCCATGATTCGGTACCCATAACGATTTGCGCTTTCACCGTTTCAAGTAAGATTGTAAAATCATCAATTTTGTTTTTTAGGCTTCGACAATTGACCACCAACAATACTGGTGTAAAGCTTTTTGTGATGGTATATTTCCCATTTGTTCTTAAGCTAGAATGATCATGTCATTTCCGCCCCAATATCTGAGCATGCGCCCGAAGAGGAACTGGTTGGTGCATGTCAGTATCCCAGGCAAATGCTTGTCCATTGATTACCAGCTTATCGTAACTTAAATGCACACGATTTTTCTTGTCGAGCTGTTTTTCTTTACCGTACTTCCAAAGCTGCCGGCGTTTTTCTTGAACTGCCTTGCTGAAGTCTTCTGATACGCTGTATGACGTCCCCTTGAATCTGTATGCGTTTCGCAGAACAGATTCTCTTGTTTTCGACCCTGAAAAGCTAGCAATTATTGGACGAATTCTTTCTGTTTTGTAGGCCCCGAGACGATGAGCCCTTTCTATTGCTATATTTTCCAGCTTTAATACATCCGTACAGACAGACTTAACTAGATTTTCGGATTCTTCCCAAGTTTCCTTTGGATGACTATCTGGTATTCCAAAGAATACCAAGTTTGATCTCCGGCTTCTGTTTTCTAAGTCGTCTAGTTTGTCAGCGTACTTCTTTTCTGTTTCCTCTAGTGTAGTAAGGCGCTTTTCAATTACATTAGTTTTAGTAATCACGTCGTCCAGCTTTTTCCGAAGCTCATCCTGAGTTTTAGCAATGCCCGACAGCTTTTCCAACACGGTTACCTGCCCTGACTGTAGAACCTTTAGCATTTCTTCGATTTTACTTATCTGTTCTCGCTCAGGCACAGACATAGGGCCAGGGTTTTGTTCTATGTCACCAGCCAAGAGTAGTAATGTCTGAGAGGCCACATCGTAACCCTCCAAGACAGACCAATTCAATGCGGCAGCCATACACTCGCGAGAAACAGCATAGCATGTCCAGATAAGCCATTTACTGTTAATGGGACACGACACTCTAAAAAGCATGGCATCACTGCTTCTAAAGCAATTACAACGGCCTAAATAACTAACCTGATACATTGAACAGAGTGAGTGACGGCCGAGAAGAGCGCCGTGTCCCAGTGGGCATTGGTTCAGGGGCTCCCTTTTGTAGCCAGCAGTAGGCGGATCCGGAAGCGTACCACGATGCTTTGTCATCCAGCTCGTTTCGATGCGCAGATGGCACCGCTCCGAGGTGCTTGGTGAATCTAGTAGACCATGCGTAGTCGCTTGTGGAATGCCAAGAGCCGCTGGCCATGTGTCGATCGGTCGAAATGCCACGGGTGTAGCATACGTCGCCGCCGCTGCCATGAGCCCGATCAGCACCTGATACATTGAACAGAGTGAGTGACGGCCGAGAAGAGCGCCGTGTCCCAGTGGGCATTGGTTCAGGGGCTCCCTTTTGTAGCCAGCAGTAGGCGGATCCGGAAGCGTACCACGATGCTTTGTCATCCAGCTCGTTTCGATGCGCAGATGGCACCGCTCCGAGGTGCTTGGTGAATCTAGTAGACCATGCGTAGTCGCTTGTGGAATGCCAAGAGCCGCTGGCCATGTGTCGATCGGTCGAAATGCCACGGGTGTAGCATACGTCGCCGCCGCTGCCATGAGCCCGATCAGCACCTGATACATTGAACAGAGTGAGTGACGGCCGAGAAGAGCGCCGAGAAGAGCGCCGTGTTTGTGGGATATTCTAGCATTTATTTACACTGGCAGTGTCAATCTATGCATTTCATGTCTCATTCGTTTATCCGCGAGTTTTCTTAATTAAAAAGTGGAACTGCGACAGGAGAGCACAATACTGGACTTATAGATCGGATATCAATCTTTTTTGGGCGCGGGGATGGCAGTGCAAAAGTCTGCATGTTGTAGGTGTGTTGTGCAGGCCTTCATCTTTGTACGCATGATCCGGCCGTCGAATTGCTGGCACGCGTTGAAGGCAGAATATCCGTGTTGCTCGATGTTTCTTTTATTGGGGTCGGCACTAGAGGAACACGCCTCCGCTGGTCGGCTGGTTTCACTCTTGGAGTAGTGCTGTGCTGCTGTTGATGACGATTCGCTGCCTCGGGCATCGAAATGTAGCACTTTTGGCAATCGTCGAGAATTCTGTCGTGCTGTCAGGTACCTGCAATTCCCTTGGAACGTGTTGGCAACTGCTGGTTGCCTGGTTGCCTGATAATATAAATAAATAAACAAATATATATATATATATATATATATATATATATATATATATATATAAGGGAAAGAAGTGTATACCTAAGGGCTCGTTTTTCCGTGTTTTAACACAATATTAATGAGATATAACAGACAGTAATGCCAAGGAATGTACAGGGGAAATTATTAAAACCAATGGAATGTAAATAAGAAGAAAGAAAAGTGGATGAAAAAAATTACCAACTGTGAGCAGGAATCGAACCTACGACCTTCGAATTACGCGTTCGATGCTCTTACCACTGAGCTATCACAGCGGCCCTCCCTCCATCCACTTTTTTGGGTTTATCTGTGAATTTAGAAGTAGGAGTGACAGTCAGCGCCATCTATAAGCCAAACAACGAGTGTGAAAACACTCTTATGCGCATGTTTGGCGCCACGTAGCACGTGAAACTTATTATGAGCGGGCAGCTGATTAATTGTCCCTCTTATACAACCTAAACACACCAAGTCTGCAGTACGAGACACTCGTTCAATGAAATAAGGGAAAGAAGTGTATACCTAAGGGCTTGTTTTTTCCGTGTTTTAACACAATATTAATGAGATATAACAGACAGTAATGCCAAGGAATGTACAGGGGAAGTTATTAAAACCAATGGAATGTAAATAAGAAGAAAGAAAAGTGGATGAAAAAATTACCAACTGTGAGCAGGAATCGAACCTACGACCTTCGAATTACGCGTTCGATGCTCTTACCACTGAGCTATCACAGCGGCCCTCCCTCCATCCACTTTTTTGGGTTTATCTGTGAATTTAGAAGTAGGAGTGACAGTCAGCGCCATCTATAAGCCAAACAACGAGTGTGAAAACACTCTTATGCGCATGTTTGGCGCCACGTAGCACGTGAACTTATTATGAGCGGGCAGCTGATTAATTGTCCCTCTTATACAACCTAAACACACCAAGTCTGCCAGTACGAGACCCTCGTTCAATGAATAAGGGAAAGAAGTGTATACCTAAGGGCTCGTTTTTCCGTGTTTTAACACAATATTAATGAGATAACAGACAGTAATGCCAAGGAATGTACAGGGGAAGTTATTAAAACCAATGGAATGTAAATAAGAAGAAAGAAAAGTGGATGAAAAAATTACCAACTGTGAGCAGGAATCGAACCTACGACCTTCGAATTACGCGTTCGATGCTCTTACCACTGAGATATCACAGCGGCCCTCCCTCCATCCACTTTTTTGGGTTTATCTGTGAATTTAGAAGTAGGAGTGACAGTCAGCGCCATCTATAAGCCAAACAACGAGTGTGAAAACACTCTTATGCGCATGTTTGGCGCCACGTAGCACGTGAACTTATTATGAGCGGGCAGCTGATTAATTGTCCCTCTTATACAACCTAAACACACCAAGTCTGCCAGTACGAGACCCTCGTTCAATGAAATAAGGGAAAGAAGTGTATACCTAAGGGCTCGTTTTTCTGTGTTTTAACACAATATTAATGAGATATAACAGACAGTAATGCCAAGGAATGTACAGGGGAAGTTATTAAAACCAATGGAATGTAAATAAGAAGAAAGAAAAGTGGATGCAAAAATTACCAACTGTGAGCAGGAATCGAACCTACGACCTTCGAATTACGCGTTCGATGCTCTAACCACTGAGCTATCACAGCGGCCCTCCCTCCATCTACTTTTTTGGGTTTATCTGTGAATTTAGAAGTAGGAGTGACAGTCAGCGCCATCTATAAGCCAAACAACGAGTGTGAAACACTCTTATGCGCATGTTTGGCGCCACGTAGCACGTGAACTTATTATGAGTGGGCAGCTGATTAATTGTCCCTCTTATACAACCTAAACACACCAAGTCTGCCAGTACGAGACCCTCGTTCAATGAAATAAGGGAAAGAGGTGTATACCTAAGGGCTCGTTTTTCCGTGTTTTAACACAATATTAATGAGATATAACAGACAGTAATGCCAAGGAATGTACAAGGGAAGTTATTAAAACCAATGGAATGTAAAGAAGAAGAAAGAAAAGTGGATGAAAAAATTACCAACTGTGAGCAGGAATCGAACCTACGACCTTCGAATTACGCGTTCGATGCTCTAACCACTGAGCTATCACAGCGGCCCTCCCTCCATCTACTTTTTTGGGTTTATCTGTGAATTTAAAAGTAGGAGTGACAGTCAGCGCCATCTATAAGCCAAACAACGAGTGTGAAACACTCTTATGCGCATGTTTGGCGCCACGTAGCACGTGAACTTATTATGAGTGGGCAGCTGATTAATTGTCCCTCTTATACAACATAAACACACCAAGTCTGCCAGTACGAGACCCTCGTTCAATGAAATAAGGGAAAGAAGTGTATACCTAAGGGCTCGTTTTTCCGTGTTTTAACACAATATTAATGAGATATAACAGACAGTAATGCCAAGGAATGTACAGGGGAAGTTATTAAAACCAATGGAATGTAAATAAGAAGAAAGAAAAGTGGATGAAAAAATTACCAACTGTGAGCAGGAATCGAACCTACGACCTTCGAATTACGCGTTCGATGCTCTAACCACTGAGCTATCACAGCGGCCCTCCCTCCATCTACTTTTTTGGGTTTATCTGTGAATTTAGAAGTAGGAGTGACAGTCAGCGCCATCTATAAGCCAAACAACGAGTGTGAAACACTCTATGCGCATGTTTGGCGCCACGTAGCACGTGAACTTATTATGAGTGGGCAGCTGATTAATTGTCCCTCTTATACAACCTAAACACACCAAGTCTGCCAGTACGAGACCCTCGTTCAATGAAATAAGGGAAAGAAGTGTATACCTAAGGGCTCGTTTTTCCGTGTTTTAACACGATATTAATGAGATATAACAGACAGTAATGCCAAGGAATGTACAGGGGAAGTTATTAAAACCAATGGAATGTAAATAAGAAGAAAGAAAAGTGGATGAAAAAATTACCAACTGTGAGCAGGAATCGAACCTACGACCTTCGAATTACGCGTTCGATGCTCTAACCACTGAGCTATTACAGCGGCCCTCCCTCCATATACTTTTTTGGGTTTATCTGTGAATTTAGAAGTAGGAGTGACAGTCAGCGCCATCTATAAGCCAAACAACGAGTGTGAAACACACTTATGCGCATGTTTGGCGCCACGTAGCACGTGAACTTATTATGAGTGGGCAGCTGATTAATTGTCCCTCTTATACAACCTAAACACACCAAGTCTGCCAGTGCGAGACCCTCGTTCAATGAAATAAGGGAAAGAGGTGTATACCTAAGGGCTCGTTTTTCCGTGTTTTAACACAATATTAATGAGATATAACAGACAGTAATGCCAAGGAATGTACAGGGGAAGTTATTAAAACCAATGGAATGTAAAGAAGAAGAAGAAAAGTGGATGAAAAAATTACCAACTGTGAGCAGGAATCGAACCTACGACCTTCGAATTACGCGTTCGATGCTCTTACCACTGAGCTATCACAACAATATATATATATATATATATATATATATATATATATATATATATATATATATATATATATATATATATATATATATTATAGCATCGAACGCGTTATTCGAAGGTCGTAGGTTCGATTCCTGCTCACAGTTGGTAATTTTTTCATCCACTTTTCTTTCTTCTTATTTACATTCCATTGGTTTTTAATAACTTCCCCTGTACATTCCTTGGCATTACTGTCTGTTAGATCTCATTAATATTGTGTTAAACACGGAAAAACGAGCCCTTAGGTATACACTTTTTCCCTTATTTCATTAAACGAGGGTCGCATACTGGCCAGACTTGGTGTCATTAGGTTGTATACGAGGGACTAATAATCAGCTGCCCGCTCATAATAAGTTCCCGTGCTACGTGACGCCAAACATGCGCATAATAAAGAGTGTTTTCACACTCGTCGCTTGGCTTATAGATGGCGCTGACTGTCACTCCTATTCTAAATTCATATATAAACCCAAAAAAGTTAATGGAGGGAAGGCTGCTGTGATAGCTCAGTGATTAGAGCATCGAACGCGTTATTCGAAGGTCGTAGGTTCGATTCCTGCTCACGGCTGGTTATTTTTTCATCCACTTTTCTTTCTTTTTATTTACATTCCATTAGTTCTAAGAACTTCCCCTGTACATTCCTTGGCATTACTGTCTGTTGGATCTCATTAATATTGTGTTAAAAACACGGAAAAAACGAGCCCTTAGGTATACACTTCTTTCCCATATATATATATATATTATATATATATATATATATATATTGTGAAGAGGTTTATTAGCCGTTAAAGGCAGCGACGAGACAGCGTGATGAACCGTCCAGCGATCGGCACAGCAACGAACCGAAGCACGAGCCGAGAGAGCCGGGCGTTGGCGATGCTGCTCGCTGCAGGCACATCTTCTTCTTCACAATCGCCCCCGCTGAAAAAAGGAGCCATCCTGGCGACTTAAGAAGTTTCAGGCAAAGGCTCATGGTACGCTTTCAGTCGGGAAACATGGACGATGTCACGTGCACGCCGGCGCATGTCGTCCCATCGGGAAACTCGTTCAATTAGGAAATTAACCGGAGAGGTTTTCTCCAAAACGGTGTAAGGCCCCTCGTACCGGGGGACAAGTTTCGAGGAGAGTCCCGGTGTTTGGTATGGGATGGCAAGCCACACAAGAGAACCTGGGGCGTAGCTGGGATCCGGAAGAGAGGTGCTACAGGTTTCTTTCTGGCGTTGTTGCTCTTCCGAGGTGAACGCATGGGCGAGCTGGCGGCACTCTTCGGCTTGTCTAGCAGCATCGAAGATAGGTGGACACTCGGAAGCATCAGGACGGTAAGGAAGTAGGGTATCAATTGTATGGGAAGGCTCACGTCCGTAAAGAAGAAAGAAAGGTGAGAATCCCGTGTGGTTTGTATTGCGGTGTTATATGCGAACGTGACGTATGGGAGAACACGGTCCCAGTTGCTATGATCAGATGCCACGTACATTGAGAGCATATCACCTAGCGTGCGGTTGAACCGTTCCGTTAGTCCGTTAGTCTGCGGGTGGTATGCTGTCGTTTTCCGATGAATGACGTGGCATTCCGAAAGCAAGAGTTTCGACGACCTCGGAAAGGAAAGCGCGGCCTCTGTCACTAAGGAGCTCTCGAGGTGCACCATGTCGAAGGATAAAGCGTTGCAAAATGAAAGAGGCGACATCCTGAGCTGTAGCGCTCGGCAAAGCGGCTGTTTCGGCGTAACGTGTCAGGTGGTCAACCGCCACTATAATCCACCGATTACCATCTGGTGTCAATGGAAGGGGACCGTAGAGGTCAACGCCGACGCAATCAAATGGCTTGGCAGGGCATGGAAGTGGCTGCAATGCGCCAGTCGCACGTGGCAGTGTTGATTTACGTCGCTGGCAGTCAGGACAGCACTGCACGAATTTACGTACAAAATTGTACATGCCGCGCCAGTAATAGCGATGGCGAAGGCGTTCATATGTTTTGAACACTCCAGCGTGGCCACATTGTGGATCGTCGTGAAGGGAGGCGCAAACTTGCGATCGTAAAGTGCGTGGAATGACCAGCAACCACCGGCGGCCATCGGGAGCGTAGTTGCGTCGATGAAGAAGTTGATCGCGGATGGCGAAATGGAAAGCTTGACGTCGGAGGGATCGAGATACTGGAAGGTTGGGCGTGCCAGATAAATATTCGATGAGAGGCGATCCACGGGTCACGACGTTGTTCGGTGGCAATCGAGTCGAAATTTAGCGATGACAAGGTCTGGAGGCAAGTGTTTCCGCACGTCTGATCTGGTGGTAAAGGTGAGCGGGACAGGGCATCAGCGTCAGAGTGTTTGCGTCCGCAGCGGTATACGACGCGAATGTCGTACTCCTGGATGCGGAGTGCCCATCGCGCAAGGCGGCCAGAAGGGTCTTTCAACGTGGGAAAGCCAGCAAAGCGCGTGGGTGATCAGTTACTAGATCGAACGGGCGGCCGTATAAGTACGGCCGGAACTTTCCAAGCGCCCACACCAGAGCCAAACACTCTTTTTCTGTCACGCTGTAATTAGTTTCGGCTTTCGTCAGAGTGCGGCTAGCGTAGGCTACAACGTATTCTGAATAGCCGGGCTTTCGTTGAGCGAGGACCACGCCTAGCCCGACGCCGCTGGCGTCGGTGTGCACTTCGGTAGGAGCCGTCGGGTCGAAGTGGCGAAGAATAGGTGGGGAAGTGAGCAGACGGCGCAGAGTAGTGAAGGCAACGTCACATGCAGGGGACCAGGAGGTGAGGTTCACGTCACCGCGAAGAAGCTGGGTTAACGGTGACATGATAGATGCAAAAATTTCGAACAAAGCGCCGGAAATAGGAGCATAGGCCTACAAACTGCGAAGTTCTTTCATGGTCGTCGGCTTGGGAAATTTCTGCGACTGCTCGAAGTTTTGCTGGGTCTGGTAATACGCCGTGCTTGGACACGATGTGGCCTAGGGATGACGAGCTCGCGTGCCAGCGAAGCGGCATTTTTTCAGGTCAAGCTGCAGACCAGCGTTGGTCAGACAGCTCAAAACGTGCCTGAGGCGAAGGAGGTGCGTAGGAAAGTCGTGGGAGAAAACCACGACATCGTCGAGGTAACAGAGGCACATATTCCATTTGAGGCCACGTAGCGTATTATCCATAAGACGTTCAAACGTGGCAGGCGCGTTACAAAGCCCAAAGGGCATGACGTTAAATTCATATAGTCCGTTTGGTGTAATAAAATGCCGTTTTTTGGCGATCGGCTTCTGCCATTGGGACCTGCCAGTAGCCAGACCGCAAATCTAGCGACGAGAAAAATTCCGCTCCGTGAAGGGTGTCAATGGCGTCATCAATGCGCGGCAAAGGATTGACGTCCTTGCGGGTTATCTTATTCAAACGACGATAGTCCACGCAAAATCGGATAGATCCGTCTTTCTTACGCACCAGGACAACGGGAGACGCCCAGGGACTGTGGTATGGTCGAATGACGTCTCTACGAAGCATATCTTCAACTTGATCGTTGATGACGCGGCGCTCTTCAGCGGAGACACGGTATGGTCTTTGACGCAGTGGCTGGTGTAGGCCGGTGTCAACATGATGTTTGACTTGTGATGTGCGGCCCAGTTGAGGTTGCGACACATCGAACGAACTCCTGAACTCATGCAGAAGATTCAGCAGGTCGGCATGTTCGGTGGGAGTGAGAGTGTCAGCGATGGCGCTGGAAAACGTATCATCGGACGACTCCCCGAGTGCCGACAGTGCTTTGGGGTGGTCACAGTAGTCGTCCGGGACATCAAACAAAAACGAAGGGTCCAGATCCTGCACGCGGCCGAGACATTCCCCCGCAAGCAATGTGACAGGTGTGGAAAGCGGATTGCTTACGAACATGTTGCTTCTTCCGGCGGCAAGATCAATTGTTGCGAAAGGCAGCGGCAAAGCTCGGCGACTTTTGAAGATATTGGAAGGCATAAAAAAAAACTGTAGCGTCGGTGTAGGTGTTGCATGAAACGGGAACA
>WOVY01005337.1:0-111966 GCA_013436015.1 Rhipicephalus annulatus
AAACTGAAACTGAAAGGTGGTAACTGTTACTACCCTGCCGTTACTACTGCGCTTACTACCAGGGTTGCAACACATGTGACAAACCGTACTACTCCAAAGTTAGCAAGTACTACTCAGCTTTTCCTAAGAGTGTAGAGGGGGCCACCAGGGCTTTCTTTGTCCCACAAGCGGCCCTACCTGCTTGCCGTCGCTTTCGTGTGCAGTTACTGTGTGAAGACATAGCATGTGAGCGAAGCTGAACTCAGGTGAATGAAAACTGCACCATGCATCACTCCATTCTCAAGGGCCCCCAACCACCTCCAATAGGTTCTTAACATTTCAAGCGATTTGAGTTAAGAACTGTCACGATCAGTAGTGCAAAGCGAGGCAGGGCCATAGCAGCGCCACAAAATCCGGAGAAACAATCCGATTTACTTTCCGGACTGTTCGCTGTCCGCAGCGTTGGCCGTTACATCATCATTCACGTCTGCTTCTGTCACCCACACCACACACCACACACAAAAAAAGATCTATTTCTGTGTTCGCAGTACACACATTTTCCCGCTTTTCCTCCTCGCGACGAGCAGTGGCACTTGGCGAGGAGGAGAGAAGAGTGGACGAAATGGACATAGCGAAGAAAAAAAAGCGAAGAAAGTGAGGGTGGCGTTGGACCATCAAACGCGAGTAACTTCGCTATCGCGGCTCCGTTGCGTGACATGCTCGTGGCTTCGTGTTCGTTGAAGATTCGGGCACAGCTGCATCTGTAAACCACTGAATTTCCAGCTATGGTTGGTAAAGGCCCTTCAAATGGATGGACAACTGGCCCGAACATCGCACATATGATAAGTCCGGGCAAAAATGAGGAGACCACGTATTATAGCGACAGATTCAATCATCCCTTTTGCGATGTACATAGGACTCATATGTTTCTATGTCGTTTAAAAAACATAAGTAACCAGCGTATCGCGCATCTTAGAGGAAGAGCCTTCAAAGCTGGATTATGGAGTCGTTCACTTTGCTGTGCGTATGGGCAGGTGCATTCGTGCGCACCATAATTAGTGCTCAAAGTTAGAAAATGCATATAATTATCTATGCCCGCACTTTTCTGCACTGCTTACGAGGTGAAAAGAGAGAGAATAAATAAAAGAAAAAACCTAAAAGGTTGTGCGCTGGTAAGCGGTGAAACCTTCGTGGAAACATGTGGACCATGTTGAGCGACGGTGCATGCGCAGCAGACCGCCGCGCACAAATACGAACCGCTCACGCTCTCACTTCCCTCGCATTGTTTGCTGCATGTGTTGCCCGTATGTGGCTTCACCTTTTGCCGATAAAAAAAAAGATTTTATAAATATGTCACGTTCTTGCCATTCTGTGGTTAGACAATCCGACCGTAAGCTGCCACGTTGCGCTAGAAAGCACACTGCATAAAAATATGGTCCTACTTTACGACAGGTTAATGGTATATTGTGGCTGAGCACTTTTTCCTATCATAAGAACTCTCTTTGTGTGAACGGACAGCGCGCTTTGTACAGATCACGAAACAAGATATAAGCGCCTCCGTACTAAGAAAACGGAAGATGGCGTAACCCGTACATGCACTCAAAGCTGCATTCGCACGACGGACGTGATTGCCGACGGATCAGTCACGTGACAAGAGTGAGTGAGAACAACTTTATTATGGTCCAGTGCAGACGCTGAGGTTGCCACGTGTCACCCGGCTACTCCCATGTGGGGAACGGCAGGTCTAGCCTGACGGCCCTATCACGGGCACACTGGACGGCCAGGATTTGGTCATGAAGTTCTGGGCTGTGCAGAAGCGCATCCCACTCGGGTTTGCTATAAGTCGATCCAAGCGACCCGCACTCCCAGAGCATGTGTGCTAACGTAGCGGTCTGCCCGCAAGCGGCGCAGGTGGCATCGGGGAATTTGTGAGGATAAATTGCATTTAGGTATGCTAACGACGGGTACGAATGGGTTTGAAGTAAGCGCAACGAGACGGCCTGTGCTCTGTTGAGTTTTGAATGTGGCACGTGACATGTGATGCCATTCCCATCTCTCTGCAACCACCATTCACACGACAGGGGAGAATCGATTCATAGATATGTGCGGTTTAACGTCCCAAGACCACCATATGATTGTAAGAGACGCCGTAGTGGAAGGCTCTGGAAATTTCGACCACCTGGTCTTCTTCAACGTGCACCCAAAGCCGAGCACACTGGCCCACAGCATTTAAGCCGCCATCAGGGGAGAATACACGCTACAAGCGAAGATTTCGGTATTTCTACGGGAGGATCTCAAAATAGCTCCGCGCGGACCGACGTGTAGACGCGGAAATGAGTGACGAGTAATGACGTAAAACGCGATCTCCTGGGTCGAATCATGACTTGGTCCGTCGTGTGAATGCAGCTTTAACGAGTGAAACCGTTCAAATACAGGTGTATGAATCGTTCGATAACAGTTGACCCTCGTCTCCTTATTCTGTACTCTACGACCCATTCGTTGTAATGCAAGGTGTGACAATAAATAGCAGAAGATATTTGTGTATCTACATCTTACAAGCCAGCTTGCGAGCCAGAAAACTAAAAAATAACTGGGTGTCGGTTTATTTATGGTAGTTAGTAATTGCAGTTATTATGACCAGCCTATCTAAAGAGAATTCGCTTTAAAGTGAGACTATAGCGCTTTACACTTGCAAACAGCTGTTAATGTTCATTCGAACCGCTACGCTTCAGTGAACATTTACATCCTCAGGGCATGAGCATCGTTGGTGACCTATTCGGCGAAGGAAAGATGTTCCTTCCCCAAGTGATCAAGTCAGCGCGGGTGATGAAGAAGGCCGTCGCCTACCTAATACCTTTTATGGAGCGGGAGAAGGAGGAAGCAAGGAAGCACTTAGGGAGCACGGCGACAAACCAGGTGAAAAATGACGACGAGGCCTAACTGTTATAAACTGTAGAGGGTACAAATGTGGGGCTGTAGTTGGCGTTACTGATTTTGCCGCACCAGAGTTTCCGAGAAGGGGAAATTAGACAACCACCCGGGTGTTCGTTGACTTCCCCGTCTTAACCGTATACGCCACCTCGTCAATCTCCGCGAAACTCATTTGCATTGCTTGTGTACATGGGCTTCGACCTGTCGACGAATTCGCCCTCGCACTGTCAGTTGCTATAGCTTCCTGGTTAGCTCAGTTGGTAGAGCCAACGCCCCGAAAGGCGTTGGTTGGTTCCGGGTTCGATCCTCGGACCAGGACGAATATTTCGGCAACTAAAGAAACTTCTCTTTCTGAGAAATCCCTAGGGATTTCCCTGTAGCTTCGTGCCTCAAACGGGATGTTGTCTATTTCCCCAGCTTAAGCCTTCCGTCACCTATAGCGGGTTTCCGTAAAACTCGTTTGCATAAGAGTTCCTAGAGACCACAACGAAAATAGGCAGGGATAAAGTGTTGGCTTATAACTATATAGGGGTGTGCGAATAGCGAAATTTAGAACCGAATCGAATATGAATCGAAGAGTGATCATACCCAATCGAACATGTATAGAGAATACTATTCGAATAATTTTCGAATACTACGGCAACCTTTTCAAGACAGGCCATGAATCCCGAAACACTTTATTTGAAACAAGTATTGACTAACTTTGAAAAATTAAAATTACCGTTACACTTGACCGACAAGATATACTACAATCATATAAATTGATGTAAGCTCACATACAACAACGACTACAGATTTCGCAGTGTTTTTTAATTGTAGGATGAACACATCAGTTATGATTTTTAAATGTCACTTTGTAACCAGTTTATAAGTAACTGTCAGACCCAAAAATCAAGTAGTATTTCATGTTTCTCATCAGTTCCTGATAATTTTGTTCGATTAGAAACACATTCGCTTCGGCGACCCTGAAGTTTAAAAGAGAATTTGTTACTATGGTGCTGAGTAAAGCTTAGATTGTCCAGTAGAACCCTGAATTGCCCAATCTCCGCAATTCATTAATTGAATCAAGAAACAGGATTCTTCATTCTTCCAACTTTTTGTTCCTCAGGGGTTTTTGTGTCGCTTCTGATTGTTTGAAAAGCATTCGAAAAATATTAGGTATAGGTCGAATGCGCACTATTCCATAGAAGCGTCGTCATTGAATAGAGTGCTGCTCGTTTCGTTATTCAAGGTTTTCGAATATTCACGCACCAACTCATGACAGATCGCTAGTCCAATCTAATCTGTCTGCGTTTCGTCCTGCATGCCTAATTCCTTTTGAAGACTACATGCATTCCATGTGTCTCATAACCTCATATTCTGTTATGAGTACGTGGGGACGACGACAATTTCTGACAAAGTCGAATTTTTTTTTCTACTGAAAAACCTGCAGAAGAGCTAGGTCTCTTCCAAGTGGAAGTTGTGTCGAGCAAAAATTGTTGACGAGAGGCGCTCAAGACTAAAGAGAGAGAGAGAAAAAAAGAAAGTTACTGCGGCTTTCTTTAGCCATGCAAGGAAATTTTCCTTCCCCTATTATACTGTGCTGTACCATATTATACTATAGTATACCCAATATGACTATGCTTGCTTTCTTTTCTGTTTTTTTTTGAAAATTTGTTCCCTTCCTTTCTTTCACAACTCATTCGTTCTCCCCTCATCTTTCCCTCCTCCTCACTTCATATCTCTTCTGATCAACCTCACTTTCGCAACCTCTTTGCGGTACTATACAAGGCTATGCTATGCTTTGTCCGCTTACTTGTATAGCCGAGTGGTTGCTATGCTCGCCTTCGTGTTTGTGCAGCTGGTTCTAATACAACCTCGTCGCCAAGACAAGAACTTTCCTTCCCCCCTCCCCCTCTCTCTCTCTCTCTCTCTCTCTCTCTCTCTATATATATATATATATATATATATATATATATATATATATATATAGAGAGAGAGAGAGAGAGGGGGGGGGGAAAGTTCTTGTCTTGGCGACGAGGTTGTATTAGAACCAGCAGCACAAAACACGAAGGCGAGCATCGCACGTGTTTTGGGAGCGAAGTATTGCTTTTCCTCTATGACACGCTGCAAACTTCGAGCATAGCAGCGGGTGCTGCTCATAAACGTAATATGCGTGACTCGTACAGGTTAGCCACTCCGGTGTCGTCGTTATGGCTACCGTCCGCGGTGACGTGCACGACATTGGAAAGAACATCGTGGCAGTCGTCTTGGGCTGCAATAATTTCAAGTAAGCTAGCGACTCATCGCTGCTCTTAGGGATATTTAATATGGGCAATAACTTGGCGTGCATTTTCCTTCGCAGGGTTATTGACCTCGGCGTCATGGTCCCGTGCGATAAGATACTGGACGTCGTTCGAGAGGAAATGCCGGTAATTTAATCATACTGTCGAACACGGACCGCGGTGCGGAAAGCCTGTGTGTCTTTGTCGAGAACACCGCGCCAGGGGGCCTAACGTAGTGAGGTGGTTTCAAACGTCCTTCCCAATTTTCGTTTTTCCTGTCTTGCAGAAATACTGATGTGAGCTTATCACTTCGAGAGCTTAGCTCGCTTCAACGCAGCGTAAGGCTCCTTTTGATAACCGTGTATCTCATTTCGTATAGGGTCAGCCAGAATCATAACGTCATAGAGCGCTATAGTGCCAGCCAAAATTCATAATGTCATAGAGTGCTATAGTGCCGAAACGTTACTGTGGTGTCGCCATCTGTTCTTGGAGTAGCTTTTGCTTTCCTGAAACACCTTGTCCTAACGAGACAGCGAATCGTTCGCAAATTGATGTTCAATTATCCATACCACGCACAGTAGCACAAGTTCCTAGTAATGTATAGTTATTTATGGATGTTTATTAGATATCTAACACTGTTTTTTTATTTACCTAGTCTATTGTCCTGAATGTCTCTCATTCACTTCTCCCGCTTTTTGCGAACAGTTCCGTAGTTCGCATGTCTGCATAATCTGCATGTTTTAACAAGACTGTTTGTTGGCTTGGTTGGTACTTGCTTAATGACATATTTTATCCGCGAAATCGCACATACACAGCCATTTCGTCCTGTTGTGTGTTTCTTTGCTCTGTGTATGTGCTATGTCGCGGCTAAACATGTCATAATCTGCATGTCTCCATCATCAGAACTTTCAAAAACGCCAGCTACCACAGCAGAAACTGACTTTGCATATCGTTGCAGACTGATTATATATCTCTCTTTTTTTTGAATTGGTAAAATTGCTCTCCGCAAAGACATCCTAAGGCCTATCAGGTCTCATCACCCCATCCTTGAACGAATGATTCACGTCGCAACGGAGATGGAACGACGGAGTTCTCCGTCCCGCTGCTCATAGGAGGCGCCACGACATCGAAGTAAGTGTGATAGTTGTTTCGACAAGCGAGGTAATATTACAGCGAAGGGACCTGCTTGAGGTGACTCTCTTATGTCACGACTGCAGGCGTCACAACCGCTGTGAAGATAGCGCCACGTTACCGTCAGCCGGTGATCTACGTTCCCGACGCTTCTAAGAGTGTCGTTGTGGTAAGATACTGGTTTTCTGCAATGTTGAAGATCTACTTCAAGCACTGCACGGACGTTGTACGAAAATGGCGGCCTGGATATTGTGCGCCAGAAGCAACGGGATATGACTAATTCGCACAGCTGCCACCGTGGCGCCACTTGCTAGGGACATTTAGAACAGAGATGCAGATTAACGCATGTTCTTGTGTTCCTGGTTATAGGATGATGTCAGCGTCATGGCATCATCCTAGAATTAGCACAGCAAATTGGTGGGTTGTTATACGTGACTCTTAAATTTGTTTAGAGGTGTAATTTGTCGAGATGCTGCAGTTTAATACGTTTTCTAAAAGCGCCGTGAAGTAAAGACTGATTTTCATTCCACTGATATCTGTAATCAGTTTATATTTTGACGTATCGCAATGGTTTGCTCTCCAGTGCACTGCTCTGCTGGACGCCAAGAAAAAAAAGTGCGCTTGTCGAAGACATTGCCGAGGAGTACGAGGAACTCAGAGAGGACTACATGGACTCGCAACGGGTAACGCATCTCGTGAACTCGTGATTCGTACACCCCTGCGAACTGGCGAACGTAACACTAGCCAAAACGCATACGGTACTTGCACTTGTGGGCTTGTGCGCAAACTCTCTCAACTTGCAAAGGGGAACACTTGAAAATCGTGAAATGTAACTTGTGGGCTTTCATGCTTTCACTTTTGCGAACTGGCATACGGCAACACTGGCAAACTCGCAAACCGCAACTTGAGTACTTGAAAAGGGCAACCTGCACCTGCAAGCTCGTAAAAAAGAACTTGCACTTTTGAACACGCAATCGATGAAATACACTGTGAACTCCCACAAACGTAGCTATATTTTGGAATTCGCGAATCCCCAGCTTACTACACCCTAAAACTCACGAAGAGTAACTCGCCACTGCGTTCTCGCAGGAAATAGCTTACTACTTGTGGAGTTGCTCAGAGTCACTTACGTTTGGGAATTTGCAAAGTGTGACTTGCACTTGCGAACTCGCAAAGGCGACTTACCCTCGCGAACCCGCAGACGGTAACTTACACATGATTGGCACAAGCCGCCCACGTCTTTGTTGTAGCAATCCGTAACTATAAAGGACTTTTCGGCCCTGCATTGTGCACTTTAAGAACTTTGCAATGCACGAGGATCAAGGTGCGCAGTACGCAAATTTTACTCCATGCTATCTTGCCAAGTTATGACTTTTCATTTCTAGAATGTATCTGTTCCTTTCCTCCTTTTATCTCAGGAAAGAATACGTCTCTCTGGAATATGCCAGGCAGAACAAACTTCGGCTCAACTTGGAACGCTGATTTTAGCCCAAGTATGAACCTGATCGCACCATTTTCAAGTGCCTGAGACGGGGCTGTCAAGGTTGTAACATAATAGCATTCCCTGCCACATTAACCCTGAAAATTAGCGTGTCATTTTGATCTCTTGAGTTGTTGGGTTATTTCACTACGACCTGAAAGTATGAAAACACCATCAACACAAGTGAATTATCGTTTTCTCAATAGAAATACCTCATATACTATAGATACTCAAGCTGGCAGGTTTTTTCGTGTGACTTTCTTTCTAAAATGTGACATTGAAGCTGTCGTGGTTTTGTTTGCCCTTTCCCTCTGCTTGTGTGAACAGCGAAGCCACAGTTCTTGGGTACCAAGATTTTTCACGACGTCAACATTGAGGAGCTGGTGCCTTACATCGATGGAAACCGTTTTTCGACGTGTGGCAGCTGAAAGGGAAATATCCGAACCAGCGGTACCCGAAAATATTTGAAGATGATCATGTGGGTAAGTACTTCTAATAAAGAAAAGCAGCTCTACAATAGAAGCATAAGCAACAGTTTAGCTCGCTTAAATGTTAAGGCTTCAGAAAAAAAAAGAACGTTAGAAGCTATGAAGTTTTCTCGACCAGGACATCATTCATCTTTAGAAAAGTGCTCCCCTTAAGAAAAAAAATTCTGTCGTTTAAAAAGCAACTGCATTGTGTGTTAGAACCACGCAGTGAAGCCTGCCTATAAGGCGGCAGTTAGTGTAGCCTGCATGGTACTTGCATTTGAGATGGTGCCGATGACTAACCTTTTTTTTGATATTGTAGATATTAACGTAAGAAAATTTTTATCAATTTTTTGAACGGGAGAAGATATAGCAAGAAAATTCAAAGTTATTATTCGCACAGCGCCATTGCGGATGCGCCGAAATTTTAAACTGCATTTCTTGGCAAATTTCCCATGCTTAGCCAGAATGGCGGTACATGTCGTGGAATTCAAACCGGTAATCAGCGCGCTCTTTTACTGTAACTCTTCCCACGCCGAAGTAGTTAACGTTGATATACTTCAGTACCGAAGGAAATATACAATTTTGCGTCGTCGTCGTCCCCCTTTCTTTTAGGAGCTAAGCACCTTAAGATCGCACAATGTCCCTCCGTCCATAAACCGCCGCCCGGCGACAACAACAGATGTATAAACAATAACAAATCTGAACAACAAAAACACTACTAAAAGACTGTTAACCAGAACAAATAAAAGGCCACAGCGTAAAAAAAACATCACAGAAAATCCGTGACGTGAATGATAACTAGTGGGGCGAAGCGGACGGACGGACGTACGGACGGGCAAACAAATGGGCGTACGGACGGCCGCACGGAAGCATGCACGGACTGACGGACGCTTCGCCCCACTCATTATCATTCACTGCATGGATATGCTGTGACACTGTTTTGTTTTATTGACATGCAATGCAATGCAACCGGCTGCTACTATGACACGAGACTTACGACCCACGGCGTAAGAAGCTTCGCTCCCAAAACGGCGACATTTAACCAACCAGCAATCAAGGCATATGACAGAAGCAAAGGTTAGGAAAAACGAAATAAAACTCTGTTTACCAGAATGAAAGTAAAAGGCCACGATTAATCATCGGATGCTCAGTGCCCTGCTTCTATCTGAATTCATTTCGTGGATATGCGTGGATTCCACCCCCCCCCCCTTTTCAGGCCAAGAAGCGAAAAGGCTGTTTGACGAAGCCAATCACATGCTTGCCGAGATCATCGATAGCCGATTACTTCAAGCGCGAGGTGTCGTCGCATTTTACTCGGCCAACAGTATCGGCGATGATATCCATATCTACGCTGACGACGGTTTTCCCAGGAGACATGCAATTGGCACATTGTACGGGCTTCGACAGCAGGTACTCTCTTTTCCCTTTCCGCAACGTGTTTCTCTTCCCGAATCAAGTTAAAGCTGAAAATTTGAACACTTTAAAGTGTAATATGTAAACACCAGATAAACTGCATATTCTTGTGCGAATCTTCTTCGATTGCCATTTTTTTTCTTTTCTTGTTCAAAACAAAGGTGTTGTAGAGCTTTGTTCCATTCCTCACCCTCGGCGCCTTCCCTTTCTCTCCTCTATTTTGCACCCCTACCTTTCCCCGACCTTGAGTAGCAAGTAAAAACATTGATCCAACCTCAGGTTTTGGTAAATATTAAATATTACTTCCCTTCTCTCTCTCTCTCTCTCTCCTCTCTCTCTCTCTCTCTGTCTCGGCTAGAGTAATCGTATGTTTCAGTATTGCTTCAAATCCCTGAAATCCGAGTACTGGCGATGGGAGTGCAGGTTAAATAACACCGTATGGTTGAAATATCCGGAGCCCTCCGTTATATACGGCGTCCCTCATTCATGTCATGGTTACGTGGCGTAAGAACTCTATTATTATTATTATTATTATTATTATTATTATTATTATTATTATTATTATTATTATTATTCCAGTACACCTAAACGCGCAATGAATCCAAGACTCTTTGTATGTCTATCGAGTTCAACGTGCTGTCGCAGTTTTACAAAATGTAAACTTGAGATAATTTGGGGAGAGGGGGGGGGGGTAAGGCCCAGCATTTCTTATACTTTTGCTGTTGCCCTTGTTAACATGCCCGTGTGGCTTTTCGTTAAACCAGGCCGCGAAGAGCAAGCCTTCGCCATTCTACTGCCTGTCAGACTTTGTGGCACCCTTGGAGAGCGGCATCCAAGACTTCGTGGGCCTCTTCGCGGTTTCCGCCGGATTCGGATGCGAGAAAGCCTGCGCTGGGTATGGGTCAGGCAGCGAATCTGAGCTAGTACTCTCGTCGTTTCTAAACATGGAAAGCTTCTTCCTGTGGTGGGCGACATACGAGTGATCTATCTAAAGCAATCATCGTTATCCTGGCACTTAAGTGAGACATCCGGGTTCTTCAAACAAGGTCGGACGAATAGAGTTTCCACAAATTAACTAGAGGGGACTGTGGCGCTGCGATCGTTCAGCGACCATGGGAATTATGGCTATGACATGAATTTGCCTAGTCTTCGTACTTGTGGGCGGTGAATCGCACTTGTGGCTTCGTCTATTGCTGTTTTTTTTCGGTTTTGGCCTGACGCCAGCAGCACATGTGTGGTTATGTGAGCCATCATCGCTTTCTTAGAAGCCACTGGACTGGATACACGTTTGTAGAGTTACCCAGCCTAATAAGAACATATCATCTCTCTACCTTACCATCGTCATTCATCACTCTTCCACTCCCCAGTCACCCTTCCCCAAAGTAGAGTAGCAGGCCAGAGCAAACTATAGCTCAGGCCGACCTCTCTACCTTTCTGTAAATAAATTCTCTCTCTCTCTCTCTCTCAGTTTGGAAGAAAAAACGAACCTCTTGATCTTCTTGACCTGATTTGAAGTGGTAAGCCTAAAATATTATGATTGTGAAGCGTAACTGCAGTGCATTTGCCGATTCTTGTTTCGTGACAAAACAGCTTTAAGCCACTCGAAGCCAGAAGGAACGTAAAGTACGAAGACTAGGCAAATCCATGTACTACCCATAATTCCCATGCTCACGGAAGCGCCGTGCGTTGCAGCTCCCATACTAGCACCCGAGTTAACTCTAGTGAACATTTGGGAAACCCTACGGTCGGACGGGCACTCAAACGAGATCGGCCGGGCGTGATTGCGACAATGAGACGAGACAACAAGGTATTCAACCCAAAGTAAGAGATTGCGGTCCTTGGCGATAAATTTGTCGTACCCTAGTATATACACTAGTTATGGCTGAAGGAAAATATAAGTATAGTACCTTTGGGCTGTTGGAGTTTCTTTCCCCGCTTTTTGCAAATGCTTGCCATCAGCTGGCCACGTGCTCAATGAGAAATAATTGATATCGGTTTCCGTCACTCACGAGGGAGAACTTTAAATTCAGAACTTTCTTTTTATGAGCAACAAGCGTTAACCTCACAACAATTTTTGGTGGATAGCAACACAATTTCGGAAAGTCATCAACAAAAAAATTGTGCAAGTAAATTACACGATGAGCTAGATACTCTTCTCGAGTGAAGCTGTGAGGCCCTTTTAAGCGCTCCTCTAAGTACGTTAATAGGGTTCTTTAGCTGTTGCTTTGGGGGTTGCAAATTTATAGACACACAAAAGATGAATACAAAATTAAAAAAATTATTGACCAGCGGATTGTTTCTGTCTCTTCTCCGTTCCAGTTATCGAGAGAAAAATGACGACTTCAGTGTGATCATGGTAGAAGCCCTCGCTGATCGGCTGGCAGAGGTAATGTTTTATTTCGATAGCAATTATGCAGACACTCTCAGCTGATTTTCGCCGTCGCCGTCATGTCCCGGATATGTATGTAACTTATATACGAGGCATGAATAAAAATGAACCAGTAGAAAAAAGTTCGAAATCAAGATTGCGGGCAATCGAACCAGCGACCACTCGCTCCACAGTCCACTGCGCCAGTCAACACAGCCACTCGCCATGCTTGTGCGGGTGATGTGGTGATCTACTCATACGCACCATTTACCGTTCGCGGTATGGGGATCTCTGAACAACTTGGGCGTATTTTATATGGCCAACGCTTTTAAATTTTTTCAAACTAAAACTGCCCTTGAGACGTGCAAAGAAAAAGTGGTGCCCTTCTGTACCACTCATAATGTGGAAGAGAGAGAGTGAAAGAGACAGAGTGAGAGAGAGAAAAGAACAACACGTGGTATATAAGAAGTCAGACGCAGCCACATGGCAGGAGCCGCGGAGGGCTCATTCTACGTGCCACAGTTCAAAAGAAACAGAAAAACCGAACAGCGTCGGTTTCTGCATTGTCAACATTTTCAGCACTTTGCTCAAATACACCAGTTTATACCTACTGTTGTTTTTGAGCATCGTTTTTTGTGCTGTAGCGGCGTGCTGAAAGTATCGAGCTGCCTGTCGTTCTGCGTGTGATATTATAATTCGTTGCTATCGCATTCATTGGTTCGGCCTAGTGGAAAACCGTGACTTTTTACTTGTTACTGTGTAACCGTTTATGAATATTTACTGGCGAACGCTAGGTATAACGAAATATCACTGCACAGAGCGCTGTAGAAACAGACTACAATGCGATTAGGCCTTCCGGTATATGCCTTGTCCAGAGCTCAACATATTTAAATCAATGAACTTTCGATGATGATATACCGAAACGCTCCTGTAACTGAACTGTCTATAACTAAGTTCGTCATGTTGCCTAGCGACAGAGAGCTCCCCACCTCCAAGAGCAGGTTGGCGCTGTCACGGAAAGAGCGAGTACGTTTTATGTAGCGTTCAGTTTGGGCGTTCTTAAACGAGTTTTCACGTATGCGATATAGAGAACAGTTCGCTTCGACCGGGTTCGTTATATCCGGAGTCAATCTGCGTGGCACAGCACGGGACTGTTCCCTTTTCGGTGATGAGAGATCGCCAAACAAGGAATGTCGTCAGAGCAAACGTTCGTACAAGCCCACTCCAAGGTTTCGATGATCGACAATCCTGTCTGCGTTTACTTTCTTTTTTTCAGGCATTCGCTGAAATGCTTCACGTCAGGGTCAGGAAACTCTACTGGGGCTACTCGCCACACGAATCTCTGGAGGGAGCAGAACTGCATTCCGTTAAATACAAAGTAAGTGCTGTTGACTACGTCATTGTCGCGTGAAAAAAAGTACGACTCTTAAAGTCCACAGCAGACGCGTCTATAGGTTGTCCCGCGTCACCCGGCTGCTCCGATGCGACTATAGTTCCGCTTGGCGTATTCACATGCAGAAGACGTCAAAGGCTGGTAGTGGCGACTGTTTACTACATTTAGAGGTTTTGGAAATTGTGGTTTAGAGGCATTGTGTTATTGCTTGCCAAATACGCCAAATAATTTCAAAATTGCTTGTGAAACTGTACTTATTCTGACTATATAGTTCTATTCAGAACACACTTCGTGACGTATGTCCGTTGTAAAAGTTCTCTATTTGTACAATTTTTTCCTCAACGTATAGCATCTATATTGCTTTTTTAAACTGCCTTGACATTTGTTCTGCTTTTGCCGTATTGTTGCTACTGCCAGGCTCTTTAGCATTTGGGGCTCTGGACGTGGATTTTTTTTTTTGTGGCGTGTGGATGTCTGGTTGGAACATGTGAATTTTTACACTTGTTCCAACCACTTACTGTGAAACTCTATGCAATATAAAATGAATTCAAACTCAAGCTCAAAGGTCGCATAAGTTTTGTGTTGCGGTGGGAATGTCGAGATTTTGGTTTATTCTAAGTGTCAGTATTTAATAGCTAACGCCATTGAGGAACTCATGGGCCAATCAGTTTTTATGGGCTGTTAAGATTTATCTAATAGGGAAGAGATATAAATGATCAAGCAACGATATGGACAGGTTTCAGTAATGCGTATTTGTATTCTCGCGCTTCCTTCGTCTTACATGTGATGAGTGCATTGTTAGTTTTTCACGGATGCCCCGGTTTTGTCACGATCTTTAATCGTGCAGTATAGCGGGTGTAAAATAAACTTCGGTCACTCCTTTGCACTGATCGCTGGTTTTTTATTGCGGCATTGTGCGTTCGTGCAACAACAACAACAACAACAACAACAACAACAACAACAACAACAACAACAACAACAACAACAACAACAACAACAACAACAACAACAACAACAACAACAACAACAACAACAACAACAGCAACAACAACCACAACAACAACAACAACAACAACAATAAAACAACAATAACAAACAATAACAACAACAATAACGACGACAATGACGACGACAATGACGACGACGACGACAACGAGGACAACGATGACAACAACAATGACAACGACGACAACAACAACAACACTTAATATTTTTTTTCTTAAGTTCAAATATACACATGGTTGGCATTTGTTGCTAATCGATTCATTGAGAACTGACAACTGCCGCAATAGGGTGGGTTACTTAATTTGCAAGGTGACATACAAAAAAAACGCTAAAAACCAGGAAAATATAAAAAAAGAAAGCAACGTCGGATTTATGTATGTACTTCCTTCTTAGGTTTTTATCACTCTTTCAATACACCATTAAAAACCGTCCCAGTTTCAGTACAATACACCAATACAATACAATTTCAATACACCTCAAAACCGTCTTTATAATTGTTGCTATGGAGACGCGGTGCTCCACGAGCCGCTTTTTCGGGCACCCAAGAATGGTCAAATCGCAGGGCATCAGACCCGCGCCAGGGTATCCCTGCCAACCGGACCACTCGGAGAAGCTGACGCTGTGGCGACTGATGAACGTCCGCGAGGAGGTGGGCATCGAGCTGACCGACACTCTGGCCATGCGTCCGGCCGCGTCCGTCTGCGGTCTCTACCTGGCGCATCCTCAGGCCGCCTACTTTACCGTGGGTCGCGTCACGCGCGAGCAGGTTGGTGTGCGGCCGATGCACTTCTCGTTGGGGCAACACGAGTGTGACCGAGGGATCCTCTGAACTCGCGCCCCGCCGCGGTGGTCTAGTGGCTAAGGTACTCGGCTGCTGACCCGCAGGTCGCGGGATCGAATCCCGGCTGCGGTGGCTGCATTTCCGATGGAGGCGGAAATGTTGTAGGCCCGTGTGCTCGAAATTTGGGTGCACGTTAAAGAACCCCAGGTGGTCGAAATTTCCGCAGCCCTCCACTACGGCGTCTCTCATAATCATATGGTGGTTTTGGGACGTTAAACAACATATCTATCTATCTATCTATCTATCTATCTATCTATCTATCTATCTATCTATCTATCTATCTATCTATCTATCTATCTATCTATCTATCTATCTATCTATCTATCTATCTATCTATCTATCTATCTATCTATCTATCTATCTATCTATCTATCTATCTATCTATCTATCTATCTATCTGTCTGTCTGTCTGTCTGTCTGTCTGTCTGTCTGTCTGTCTGTCTGTCTGTCTGTCTGTCTGTCTGTCTGTCTGTCTGTCTCTGGATTCAGTAATTGAGTGTCTCCTTCCTAAGCAAGTTCACGAACAAGAACTTTGAAGATGCAGCGAAGTATTGCATAATCTAATATCGTATAGCTATAGCGCAGCGCAGTTGGAGCATACTGAAAAGATGGCACGGTGAAGAAGAAACAAACAAGCAAACCAACAAGAGCGCCCATGCTGTTTGTTTTATTCTCTTCTTCATTCTTTCATCTTTTCTTTATACTCGAACTGAGTTGCGCAGCAGCTCAATGATATAAACATGCACCTACTCGCTTGATCTGCAGTACCCGTGCAATCTAATCGATGCGAAACGTGCTTGAAGCCAACGTTGCAAAACGTCGCTTAAAGCGTGCGGGTACGTGTTTGATAGATTTGATGCGCATACCTATATACGCTTGGCACATTACATGTTTGTAGCTATACGCAGGCGCTTAATTAAGAGAGATAGGATATACTGAAATGATCACGCGTGTATTTCTTGTTCATTGTTTTTTTTTTGTATACGCTGCCATGCTCAGTACTGGTTTCCTACGTTAAATATGTCACTTTTTGCGGGAATTGCAGCGACAGTATTAACAGGAACAAAACAGCGCAGTTATTGCGGCCCTTATGAAACCACAATGCACCGTAATATCAGAACGGAATTATCACATCACCTGTGATGTGGTGTGCACCTTATTATTTACGGCGTCCTCACTCTGGGTTATGTCGTGAAGTTAATGTATATGGTTAATTACCATTGGTTGCTAGTCGTGTGATTTTTTATTATTTATTCATAGTACGAACAGCTTCTAATGGCGTTACAGTGTGTGTGTGGGGGGGGGGGGAGAATGCATTATTACACTAAACAAATACATTTTCCAACACATCAACGTTACAATAAACGCAATTCATTTTGATCTTTCGAAGTGACACAGTAAGACATACACAATATAAAGCAGCCCCGCCGCGGTGGTCTAGTGGCTAAGGTACTCGGCTGCTGACCCGCAGGGCGCGGGTTCGAATCCCGGCTGCGCCGGCTGCATTTCCGATGGAGGCGGAAATGTTGTAGGCCCGTGTGCTCAGATTTCGGTGCACGTTAAAGAACCCCAGGTGGTTGTGACAGGTTCAGTAAATAAAGCCAGTCGAGCTAGCTGTGAAACGTTATTCTCTCACGAGAAAAGGAAGTGAGCGTTTGATTTGCAAAAAAAAATTATACTTTCACAAACTCACAAAAAAACACAAAAAGGAAAATACTAAGATCAGAAAACTGTTAACTAATTAGCACTGTCAGTTTCGTTAGCGAGCGGAAACTTCTAAGAGTCTAGACAGTCCTTTTCGTTAAAGTCCTCGTGTTTGAGTCCGGACGCGAAAGAAGACGGATACGGCTCACCAGCGGTTCACGCCCTTCAATAGTCCAGTGGGGAAGCTGCCGTGGTGAGAGTGCATAAGCTCGGGCCCGTAGCCCGACGGCTTGCTCCCGCTCCCGGTAGACGTCATCTGCTGCGCTATCTTCAGCTCGAACATCAGATCAAGGTCTTGCCAAGGGCTCGCCAATAGCCGCTGCGGTTGAATGGTCACCAGGACCCCATGGAAACAGTCGCCAGCTAGGTGGATGCCCTGACGCCCAGGTGGTACTCGCACCCGACGAGCTCGCACGCCGCACCCTAGCCGTCTTCTTCCAAGCACGCCCCGAATCTCCTCTTCCTCGTTCTTCGATGCCCTGGCTCTGGATATTTCTCCCATTTCCTTGAATTTTTCTTCTTTTTCCAATCGCCAGTGTTCGCCGCACTGGCGCAATACGCCATCTTGCACACATTGTCAGTAGTTCATCTTACGCGCCAAATTTGAAAGTCACTTGACTCGCGCACTTCACTCACAACAAGAGTCCCCCCTTTGAAAAGTTTCTTTTGCGAAGAAAAATAAACTGCAGTTCAGTGCGCGAGAAGTCACCACGCGTCGTCCATTCACAAGATGTCCTTAACAAACAAACAACTTGAAGTAGTCGCTTGTCTCGAGAAAACGTAAAAATTCACAACCGGCTCATATAATCTGCGCCGACATTTTCAGAGCCTCTAATGTGCTCGACTCGGAATGAATATTCTTGTAACGCGAGGCTCCACCGTAATACCCTACTGTTCAGGTGTTTTGCCCTTAAGAGATACTGCAGTGGTTGGTGATCGGTCTGTACGACAAATGACGTTCCGTACAGAAAAACATGATACTTTTCTATCGCCCAGACCAACGCTAAGCATTCCCTCTCGATTGCTGAGTATCTCTTTTCGCGAGGCTGAAGTTGACGACTGGCATATGACACAGGGTGGAGGATGCCATCATGCTCTTGCATAAGGATAGCGCCTATACAAGAGTCAGAGGCGTCAGACCGAAGCACGAATTCTCTTTTCAAATCGGGTGCTTTGACGATTGGCCCAGAAGACAAAGCCTTTTTGAGTGATTCAAACGCTTCTTCTCTATCCGTGGTCCACGTAGTCTTGTTTTTCTCCACCCGCTGTCGCTCCCCTATTTCATCTCCAAGCTTTATGGAGTCAATACCGCAGCTACCTTGTACTTTGAAAGTTGGTAGTGGTTTCTCAGACTCCTCTTCCTCCAGAACGACAAAAGATGATGTCTGAGGAAGCCGTTCTTCACGGCGTTCTTCATACTTTTTCAGCATGTTTATGTGGAAAAGTTTTTTGCTGTGTCCAAGGTCCAGCCAGTAGTCATAGTCGTTTTTCTTTTCTATGACTGGAAACGGCCCTTTCCAATGCATCAATAACTTGTTGTTGCTTGTGGGAAGCAAGATCAATGCACGGTCACCAGCTTTCAGGTCCCGTTGCTTGCTGTGGCGGTCGTAATACCTTTTCTGCGACACCTGTGCTCGGCTCAGGTTTTGTCGTACCAGCTCCAGTGTCTTCTCAATTCGCTCTCTTAAATCCAGGACATATCCGTACGTCGTCTTAAGTTCTTCGTTCTCCTGATCATGAGTCCATAGCTCTTTCAGGATGCTCAGAGGTCCTCGAATATGTCGGCCATAAATAAGTTCAAATGGTGAGAACCCGGAGCTTGCTTGTGGGGCTTCACGATAAGCAAACAAAAGAGGTGCTAGCAAGCGATCCCAACATTTAGGCTGTTCTTGAACCATTTTGCGGAGCATTTGCTTGAGTGTTCCATTAAACCTCTCTACCATCCCGTTGCACATAGGATGGTATGGAGTGCAGCTAAGATGCTTGACTGCCAGTAGTTCATTCACCTCCTTCATTAGATCTGAGGTAAAGCACGATGCCTGATCAGCCAAGACTTCTCGTGGAAAACCAATGCGAGAAAACATCTCGACAAGTCCCTCGGCCACTGTAGCTGAGTCAATTGCTGTCAAAGGCACTGCATCAGGGTAGCGAGTGGCGAAATCCACAAGAGTCAAAATATACCGATGGCCTTTTGCCGAGGCTGGAGTTATCGGTCCAATGATGTCGACCGCCACACGTTCAAAAGGGGTGTCGATCAACGGCATACGCCCTAGAGGCACCTTGCCCACCTTGCCTTTCGGTAAAGTCCTTTGACAGGCGTCACATGATCGGACATATCTGCGGATATCTTCTTGTACCCCAGGCCAGTAGAATGCGTCCAGAACTCGATCTATTGTTTTTTTTACACCCTGATGACCTGACATGACATTTTCATGAGCCAAACGTAACACTTGGCCTCTCAGGGACTTCGGGACTATGGCTTGTTCAATGATCTTACCAGGGGACAGGAAGTATTGTCGGTAAAGAATACCATTCTTGGCTACGAAAGAAAAAGATGTCGAGCCCTTTCTAACAAACTTCTTACCCACTCTGGCTCTGCAGATGTCAAGCGTCTGGTCTTTTTCTTGTTCTTCGCGAAACATTTTGCGAGACATCTGGCCAGGGAGCCCAACAGAGATGGCCCTTCGCGAACTATTGAGACGTGCGGCACCAACCAGTTGAGAATTTGGGTGGTTACCTTCGTCCGCAGAATGAACTTTTTTCTTAATGAATTGATCTTGAGAAAGTTTCCGCGAAACGTCGGGGTCATTGGCGTCACGGGCCCCCGGTACGTTCCCAACTATGACGTCATACAGAGGCGACGGCATACACTTGACGATGGCCACGCCGGAAAAGTATGGAGATCTGATACGTATCTCCGCCTCAGGGGCTACGATGGTGCTGCCATCAGCCAACCACAACGTCGCGGTAGTGCCAGTTAGTGCTTCATCAGGTACTAATGACCGGCGTACTACCAACGTGTTGCTTCCGGTGTCCCTTAGGACTCGAACAATTTGTCCATTCACTTCCCCTGGTAACACTGGCATGGGACGTTTCTTACATTGCGCTTGCGTCTTCACCGTGCCCATAACATTGTCAGCTCGGTCCGAGTCGTCGCCATCAATCATGGATTGTTGTGGACCGGTCTCTTCTTTGGGTAGCATTAAACACGATGTAGTTGATTTCGAAGTGCCAGTCATTTTCTGACAGCCCTTCACATCATGCCCCCACTTACGGCAGTTTGTACAAAATACTTGTTTAGGTTTACTTCGACAGTCAGAAGTCTTGTGCCCCTTACGGCCACAAACAAAACATTGCATCTCTGCTCTTGGGCTTGAAATCAATTTAGCCTTCCCAGTTGTGTCCTCACTCTTATTCTGAACTATTAATAAGTTCTTCAATCTCTTTGCCTCTATATATATATCAGCTGCCTCTGCCATGGCTTCCAGAGTCTTGCAGTTCTTCTCCCGTAAGAAGAGCGCCAGCTGACTACTGCAGTTCGCCATGAATTGTTCGGCTACAATCAAGTCACGGACTGAATCGAAATTCCTCTCTGTCTGAGACATTTCTATCCACCTGTCAAAGTAACTTTGGAGTCTCGTGGCATACTGTTTTCCAGTTTCGCCGTCTTCAGGCTTGCTTTTCCGGAATTTCTCACGGTAGCCATCAGCCGTGAAGCGAAAACGCTGGAGCAGTGCCAATTTGACTTCGTCGTATGACAGGGAATCGTTCGGTGACAACCGTCCAAATACCTTCAGAGCCTCTCCGCCAAGGCACAAACTAAGAGCCGTGGCCCACTTTTCCCGTGGCCAATCTTGACCTGTCGCCACTCTCTCAAACCTTTTCAGGTAGGCGTCAAGGTCGTCTCTGTCCTCGTTGAAAACGGGTATAAAGTTATGCGGGTTCACTACCATAGGCGCGTTCCTTTGGTTGCCCGTGTCAGCCACCGTAGGCTTACCGACACCGGCCTCAGCTACTCTCAGGCGCAGTTGCAGCGTCCTCTCTTCTACTTCCAAGTGTCGCTGGCTTGCTTCTCGGGTTTGGTTCTCCGTTTTTGCTACTTCAAGACGTAGCTGTAAATTGCGGCCTTCCAGCTCCAACTGTTCTTTCTTCGCGTCTCTCTCCGCGGCTCGTTCATCGCGCTCACGCGCTTCTCGTGCGTCAAACCAAGCCTGCAATTCTGCTCCCTCCAACCCCATGCGTTCTGCCAGCGCCATCAACTCTCGCGAGCCCATTTTACTTTTTAGTGGCAAACACTCACGTCCTGTCGTAGCGGACGCCAATTTGTGACAGGTTCAGTAAATAAAGCCAGTCGAGCTAGCTGTGAAACGTTATTCTCTCACGAGAAAAGGAAGTGAGCGTTTGATTTGCAAAAAAAAATTATACTTTCACAAACTCACAAAAAAACACAAAAAGGAAAATACTAAGATCAGAAAACTGTTAACTAATTAGCACTGTCAGTTTCGTTAGCGAGCGGAAACTTCTAAGAGTCTAGACAGTCCTTTTCGTTAAAGTCCTCGTGTTTGAGTCCGGACGCGAAAGAAGACGGATACGGCTCACCAGCGGTTCACGCCCTTCAATAGTCCAGTGGGGAAGCTGCCGTGGTGAGAGTGCATAAGCTCGGGCCCGTAGCCCGACGGCTTGCTCCCGCTCCCGGTAGACGTCATCTGCTGCGCTATCTTCAGCTCGAACATCAGATCAAGGTCTTGCCAAGGGCTCGCCAATAGCCGCTGCGGTTGAATGGTCACCAGGACCCCATGGAAACAGTCGCCAGCTAGGTGGATGCCCTGACGCCCAGGTGGTACTCGCACCCGACGAGCTCGCACGCCGCACCCTAGCCGTCTTCTTCCAAGCACGCCCCGAATCTCCTCTTCCTCGTTCTTCGATGCCCTGGCTCTGGATATTTCTCCCATTTCCTTGAATTTTTCTTCTTTTTCCAATCGCCAGTGTTCGCCGCACTGGCGCAATACGCCATCTTGCACACATTGTCAGTAGTTCATCTTACGCGCCAAATTTGAAAGTCACTTGACTCGCGCACTTCACTCACAACAGTGGTCTAAATTTCCGGAGCCCTCTACTACGGCGTCTCTCATAATCATATAGTGGCTTTGGGACGTTAAACCCCACATATCAATCAAATTAACAATATAAAGCAGATATATAGTACAGTTTGGTCTTACACAATCGTGCGAGTGCACTGCTGGAGACCCAGCAGTGAACTTGAAAATAATTCACGTGAAGTAATTTCTGCAACTTCAGAAGACAACCTTTTACACTGACTTATCTGCCTGGGAAGAAATTACATTTAAATGCGTTAGTCTGGCAGCTTATTCGGCGTGCTACGTGTGCATAATCAATATTCAAGGTTAGCATGCGCGCTCTGGCATTGGGGGAGACGAGGCAAATCAGGCTTTTTGATTGCCACATATGTTTGATCGTGTACACTAAAGACAAAAAAGCAGATTAGTTTATTGATTTAATTGGCGGATATAAGTGGAGAGGCCTAAATAGCACTTTCACACGGCCCCGTAATTTTTAAGTCGGTGCCGATTTCTAAATTCAGAGATGCGAATGCAAAATGCCCAGAATATTTATAACAGAAGCAATAATGCAGGTGCACAACTTACAAACATGGCCTTAAAAGAAGCGCACATATTCGATCGAGGTACGTTGCCCACCTACAAGATACTTGTAAGGGATTAAATGTAAAGTGCCTGTCCTCTCGCAAGCAATAAGAGTTCACTTCTTTCATTTACATATTCCAAAATTATGTCAGATATGTTAAACTTGAGATCATGGAGTCTTTTTGTTTATTTTTCAGGTAGAAGACTACTCCAGAAGGAAAGGCACCACTTTTGAGGAAGTACAGAAATGGCTGGGCCCTATATTGGACACAGATTGAGGTCGGTACATCGGCGCTAGGTTAGAAAATCGTACATTAGATAATTTTAACAAGAAAGTGTTTTAGGCCAGGGCCCACCACGACTCCGCTGACGTACTTCCGTCGCCGAAGTGACGTTGAAAATGTGTACAAAATATTTCGAGAAAAAATACAAGGCAAGCATCTATCGCGTGAAATCGAACCAGCGACCTCTCGACTCCCAGCGCGCTGCGCTAACCACACAAGCACCGACGTGGTTCAGTGGTAGAATACTGGGACTGGCACGCACTACGCCATAGAGCGTACAATTCCTGCAATGCTAACGGCAAGCTAGTTATATACTCGTACACCATACGCCGTTTGGCAGTCCTCAAAGCTTCGAAAGATTATCTCGTTTTCATTATCACTGCTGAGATGGCATGACAGGCGCACGTTTGGCGTGCTCTAAAGGTTGTCGCCTCCACGAAGCACCGCCTCCGTGCAGCGTGGTCTCTCCTGCGCGTGCGCGCTTATCAGGCTAGTCTCGGGAGAGGACGAAGGTCGCTTCGCACGCTGCCACGGCCGCGTTTCCAAAAGAAGCTCGCTGCTGACACACAACCCAGGAAAAATGGTGACAGTTGTTCGCGCTTGTCCGGTGTGTACTTGTGCGCTTGTCTCGTGCCTCTTTCTTTCTGTTTGAGCAGCGCGCTTTAAGCATCGAGCTGTGACAGTTGTTAGCCCACTCTCGTTATGTGTATTCTGATTTCGTGCGTGCTTTCGGCTTGAGGTGGGCGCAGCCAGTTTCAAGCTGTTTGTCGTTCCTGCCGTAACTTTGCAATTTGTTGCTGTTGCTGAAACAGTGCACAATAAACGCTCAACTCTCTCTGTAAAAAGACGTGTCACTTTCGTGTTATACAGATTTTGATATAAGGTGATCAGCCACGGTTTTTCTTCGTAAACTTCATTGGTAAATAAATTATATATATATATATATATATATATATATATAATTATATATATATATTATATATATATATATAATTATATATATATATATATATATATATATATATATTATTATTATTATTATTATTATTATTATTATTATTATTATTATTATTATTATTATTATTATAACTATTGAATATATTTTGTGGTTTGCATGAACAGCAAACACGTAGACAGAGAGGAAGTAGCACAGAAGAAGCTCACAACTGTGCTGCCTATTCTTTCGGGAGGGTAAAAACAAGGAAAGGAAGAGAAGAGGAAACAAAAGTGGAAAAAAAAGAGGTCACCCCTTCCTGCAAGGGTGAAGCAACGTGTGTGATAGTAACTCATTGTATCGTTATACGAAGTGACGCTGGCAGCTAACTCTTTTGGATACGACCTCACGACAAAACGCTGGTGAAAGAGAATACGGCCGCTCCAGGGGCACACTTTTCGCGCAGTCTCTGCGTTGAGAGCGCCGCACGGGACGGCCACTGATGGCTGTTGATCGCCGGTAATGCGACCGCGTCCGTAAAATGAAAGTTCACGGCCGCTGCTCGAGCAACTGCCCCTCGCCCCTGGCGTCCTTCCATGCTCGTTAAGGATGGGTGGGGCTTTTGCGCTTTGCTTGAGCATTCGACGGCAGGTCTTTCTAGGTAAACATGTTTATTGATTCATGAAAGAATCGTTTGAGGCAGTAGGGGGGGGGGTAGTAGAAGCAGGACAAGGATATATTACCCGCGTGTATAACGTACGATTGCGGGATCTTACCTTTTTGGACTATATATGGAACATCACGGCGACGGCTATGGAGACGGCAATGAAAAAGCCAGTCAAGGCTGCCGATATGATTGACATCGCATAAAACAAACACAAACACACACACACACACACACACACACACGCACACATCGGTACTGAATGCTTGAGGCAAGCACCTGTGAAGAAGCTCTGTCACGCTGAAACGAGATTTTTTAGTATTTGAAAGTGGTGAAATGTGTATGTGTCTGGCCCATTTCTCCATTTTGGTCATGAGTATACGCTTACATGTACATGTATTTAAAGAAACCCTAAAACGGTTGTAAGTGTAGCCCCTGTCCTTTTCTCCCTTCTTGCTTCTGTTTCCTGTCTCTTTTATCAAGTTTTGTGCTACTATGATGCATTCAGCAATATTTCTTTGTATTCGTCTGTTCGTATGCCACCAATCATCTTTACTACCTACCGCATCCTCCGTTAATTCCTCGTAATGGGTGTGAGTCACTCATGAAGGTACACGAACAGACAGACAGACAAAGCTTTGGGAGTGGACGAGGAGGCAGAAGAAGAAAGAAAATGGCCGAGGAAGAGCAGCAGCTTGAGAAAGCAGTCGACAAGCGCGACAGGAAGATACGCTTTGCCGCCGAAGCACTTGCGGAAGACGCTGGTAATCTTCTTGATTTATTTCAACGGTATCTTTTGAGTAAAGTGCCATCGTTCGCGTGAATGGACAAGAGTCCGATACTCGGTTCCCTATGTCTGGCTAGCACAGATAGATAGATAGATAGATGGATAGATAGATAGATAGATAGATAGATAGATAGAAAGATAGATAGATAGATAGATTGATAGATGGATGGATAGATGGATAGATGGATAGATGGATAGATGGATAGATAGATAGATAGATAGATAGATAGATAGATAGATAGATAGATAGATAGATAGATAGATAGATAGATAGATCGGTCTTCGCGACACATGATCCTAGGTGTTTGTTCATTTGAGCTCAAGTGCTGACCCAAAAGGCCGCAGGATCGAATAACGGCTGCATTTAAATGAAGGCGAGATGGTAGAGGCCAGGAAACTCGTGTATAGTGCTAAGAACCCAACGTGGTAGAAATTTCCGGAGCGTGGACGGCGGCCCCTCAAATGATATCGTCGTTTTAGTACGTAAAAAACTGAACAAAACTATCATGTTTTCGGTAGCCTCAAGTGACAGTAGTAACAGTCTGCAGCTGAGTGCCCGCGCCTCGACTGACGACCTCGGAAAACTATTACGTCTTTATAAGTACTGTGTTTCATCAATACGGTATAACTATTTCGTTCAATTTGTTTGTCACGTCAAGGGTGTATATTTTTTTCAGTTTTATTAAAAGATCGATTGGTATCTGGCATTTAAAACTACTCTATCATGAGGTTTTATTGAAGCACCTTTCAGATAGATATTATTCAGTGTCAGTAAGGGTAACACACGCACTGTCATGAGCACATTATAGCGGGACCATGCGTACATGCTACTGCTTACGTACATGCTGCATGCGTACATGTACATGCTACTTTGAAGTGACACGTGCAGCAACCTTACCCAAAACCCGATGCATGGCTATTCAAGAGCAATTACTGTGTAGGAAAAAAAATAGAAGTGCGGGGGAGGACACAGGGGTTGGGGCTATCCGTATCATGCGGTCACGTGTTTCCTCTGTTAATGATTGCGATAGCACATCCACCGTACCACTACAATGTGTCGTGGCTTTAGTTTTTCTGCGGTCTGCTATATTCGCCGCAGAAGACAGATTATGATTACAAGAGCGCCGCTGAAGGCTCCGGAAATTTCGACCACTTAAGGCTCTTTCAAAGGGCCCCTAAATAACCTCTGAATATACGAGGAAACAGCGCATTATTTTGTCCTGGCGTCCACCGTCCTTGCGGCACACTTCGCGACGCCACGTGTTCACATGACGTCAAAATGAAGTTTAAGCTCTCGATTGGTCGATATATGAGATTCGGGGTGAATTTTTGCTCTTCCCGTGTTTTCTGCCTTGTCTCGCATGACTGACCCTGCGCCATAAACTGAGTTAACTTTGCTTTCTGCGTTAGCAGCTGCGCAAGAAGAGATAGCAGCGGGTAGTCGAAAAGCTCCAAATTCTGATTGGCTCAACGCTTAGTTCTGTTATTCCACGTGTTTCACGAAGCAATAAGTGGCGAGGAGAAGCTGGCACCGGTGGGAAGGGCAGCGGAGGTGCGAAACAGCGGTCTCGCCTTTGAACTCGGTGTGGTTTAGGGGCCCTGGGCATCGAAATCTAAGTACATGGACCTCAACCATTTGCGCCTTCACCGCAAACGCGGCATGGATTCTATCCTGCGACCTGCGGGTCACCAGGCAACCACCATAACCACTGGACCACCATGGCGGACAAGTGTGACTAGTATAACAGTTCGAAATGCGGCCACGAATGTGTCATGAACACTTAGCGGTAAGAACAACCTACCACGTGCGTATGTTGCCATCCCGCTAACATCGTGCTGTTATAGATACAGGCTCTTGTTTCGTTCACTTGCAGAAGGAAGAGCAGCGGAATGCGCAGCGACGCTTGATGGAGGTGAGCTTTCTTTTAATGTATTTGAATGGTTTTGGGACATTAAACCCCACATATCAATGTATTTGAAGGACACGGTGAGTGGAAGAAAGCTTCAAACCATTCAAAAATTACTATTCAGTGCGTTGATTGATTTGTGGGGTTTAACGTCCCAAAGCCACGATATAGTTATGAGAGACGCCGTAGTGGAGGGCTTCGGAAATTTCGACCACCTGGGGTTATTTAACGTGCACTCAAATCTGAGCACACGGGCCTACAACATTTCCGCCTCCAATGGAAACGCAGCCGCCGCAGCCGGGATTCGTTCTTCTAGTCGGTGCGTTCAGCGTTGGTATCAAGTTTGCTAAACTTTGCTCCTCTATGGGTACCGGAATCACTGCCAGTTCAGAGATGGAAGGGCATTTTATTTCCCACCTTCAATATCCTTCGTAAAGGTGTCATCTTCTCCTCGCCGCTTATTTCGGGCCCCTAAACCACAGCGAGTTCGAATGCGAGACCACAGTTTCTGCCTTCGCTACTATTCCTGCAAGAGCTATGTCCTCCTCGCCACTTATTTCTTCATAAAGCGCGTGGAATTCCAGTACTAATCATCGAGCCAGACAGCATTTTGCACCTTTTCTACTACACGGTGCTAAATCCGCTTGCGTAGTCGTAAACGCAGAAAACGATATCGTACCAGTTTCTCGCGCACGACGGTCATACGAGACGAGACAGAACGGACATGTGACTGCATGGCAAAGCAGTGCAGGAAGCCATTCACACCAGTTATCCTTCGTATATCGACCAATCGAGAGCTTATTACACCCCGACGTCACGCGAACAAGCTGCTGGCGTCAGGCATGTTGCTCAATAGACGGGAAACGTTGGGAAAGTGTAAAGCACTCGTTCTTCGCGTTTGCCAGGTTGCGAAGAGGCCCTTTAAACGCGGTGACGATATTAGCGCTAAGCGTTAAACCAATGACTGCTATATGGTGTTGCCTCCGCTTGTACAGTCGAAAATGCACAAAACGAAGTAAGATCAGTTGATACCGCATGGGAGTTATGCGAGAAGAGGCAGAGAGGGCACAAGACTGAATAGTAAAACAGAGTATGAGGCTATTCAGAACGGATAACTCTTATTATACAAACCAATACAGATCTTATTTCCTTATGATGTCATGTGATCAGGCGGCTGGTGCCATGAATTGTGCCCAAAAGACTGCAAATTCAAACACGCTCTTTCTTTGTGCATACAGAGATTGTTCAAGGGCCCTTTAACTTGTGAAGTACATTTTCAATTTTTTTTATGAAAGGCAACACGCGAGCGCGTGGCCTGCGGCTGCGGGCAACGCGTTTATTCGGGAGAAAAGCAACCACGGCCTCTTCTCGCGCCATCTCGGGGCAAGCAATACGAGCAGTCATTGGTGATAAGATTGGAACCTTTCCCACTTCAAGAGGATCGCGCGAGAGGCTGGTAATCGCCCTGAAGGGGCAAGCCAACCGCGCGAACTCATCGCCGCGTAAACTTGGTTCTCCGTGGACGTAATCTATGGTTGTGGGTATAACCATAGCAGGATCGACAAGGAAGCGCTATATCTCCAGATTATTTACTACACGTGGAGTGGACAGGGCAATCAGGGTTTATTCGTTTGCCTCTTATGTAGCTTCGGACCTACTAGATCGGCAATAAAGCAAGCAAATCAAAGCGGAAATTGTGAACGGAAGAGGTATATTCGTCCTAGAATTTGAAACAAAACCATCCGCCCAGGGCTCACAAACGCGAGCAAGGAAAGCAACGTCGGTAGCTCCTATCATGTGGCTTTGTGATTCTTCGTTCATTAAAGTGAGGGCGCTGCCTTTTTGGACACAGAAACGAACCTTTCAAGTGACCTCGGTCGCAAGCATGTGCTCGTAAGGAAGTTGGCGATGTCTATATGCCCCCAGCGAACCTGTACTCGGTGCTGAAGCACTTATCTTGCGCAGCAAATTCTGAAGATAACATTGGGACACTACTTCGAAGCACAAAGCTAGTTGGTCCTGTACTGGAACCAACTAGACAGCATGTGTTTCCTTCTACTGCTGACTCGCGGGTCGCGGTTTCGAATTTCGGCTGCGGCGGCTGCATTACCGCTGGAGGCAGAGGTGGTGTAGGCCCGTTGCTGAGATTTGGGCGCACGTTAAAATACCACAGGTGGTCAAAATTTCTGCAGCCCTCTACTACGGCGTATCTCATAATCATAGGGTGATTTTGGGACGTTAAATTCCCACATATCATCAGCATGTGTTTCATAACGAAATTCCGACAGGAAGCTGAATTCTGCGTTTCCTTGAGAGGCAACAACAAAGCCCGAAACTTCCACTTCAAACGCAAAACTAATGAGTCGCCAGTACTTAGAGTTACCTCCAGAAGAAAGGAAGAGCAATCCTTTAGCATTCTGGCACTCTTAGAAAGGCACAACAATGCCGCTCTCTCAGAAGGCTAGGACGTACTTGCGCATCCCAGCAAAGTCCGTACATGCACAATGCGAGTCCTCAGCTGCTGGTGGACAGATCGTTTCAGAAAGAAGGAGCAGGTTAAATGGAGCGAAGGTCGACAATGGTTGTGTTCCTTCACCAAAATGCTTGGCTTACAAATGATAATTAAGTTTAACGGTTCCATGGTAGCGGCAAGGAAGCCGTTCATGTCACGGAACTGCAAGACCTCGAATTTATGTTGTGTTTGTGGTCTAAAATGACAAAAAGAAAATCACGAACTTACTTTTGTTTGTAAAGTTGACTGCTTTGTTTTAAGCAATAATTTCTTAATAGACAATTTCCGGCATTTTCACTGAGGTGATTTCTAAATGTTCCAAATAAATTCTAAAATTTTCATAAATAAAAAGAGTTGATTACTGCGAATAGTATATCCTGTGATGACAGTTCTTCGCAGAACTATCGGTAAATGGACTACCGATATTCGCGATAGTTGTTCTTTTAACTGCTGCACCTTCAGTAGTTTTGTTCTGTTCTGTTCTGTTCTTTCAGTACTTCTTCATCACTATTGACTTCACCTACCTCATGATGGTGTTTTGTTAATTGTTAATGTTTACGTCTCACTTGCTTACAGACCTCCGAAGCGTTCGTCGCCTTGTGTAAGTTCATGTGCTGCAACCCTGGTGCACTTACCCACGGCACATTGTCTCGCATATCTATCTATCTATCTATCTATCTATCTATCTATCTATCTATCTATCTATCTATCTATCTATCTATCTATCTATCTATCTATCTATCTATCTATCTATCTATCTATCTATCTATCTATCTATCTATCTATCTATCTATCTATCTATCTATCTATCTATCTATCTATCTATCTATCTATCTATCTATCTATCTATCTATCTATCTATCTATCTATCTATCTATCTATCTATCTGCGACGTTTCAGCGTCGTGCCGCCCCACCTGAGGCAGAGGTTCGAGGAAGACATCACCCGGCGGCCCCGGCTGTTCGGCAAGTACCGGCTGTCGCTGTGCCTCATTCCTCTCGGCTTCTTCGGCATCATCGCAGTCGCTTACCTGACAGCCATACCAGGTCAGTGGTCAAGCTTAGTGGTCGAGATACGTACAAATGAGTCTGCAGTTGGTACATTCACAATGACATCACAACGTAGTATTGAGATGCTTCGTAAGGAAGAAAGAGCCGCGCTCTGGCACTGATTCGAGCTCGGCTAGCCCGACTAAAAGGAAGACGAGGCCAGATAAAGAACAGACGGGCGGCATACGACCGTTGTCTCTCGTATCTCTTATTCACCACGATGGCACAGTCGACAGCCGTCATTGAAGTAAAGAGAACAGAGACAGCCTCCGGTAGCTTGGCTGCCTGTTCTATTCTGCTCTGTCCCGGGGACAAGCCCACACCCCACAACCCAGTCCTGCCTCTTGTGGTGCAGCCATAACATATTGGTAGAGGTCAAGCGATAACCATGGTGCTGAAGTCAACAAGCGAGATAACATTGCATGTAGTTCATTAAAACTGCGTGTCAATCAATTAATGCAGTAGCACGGATAATTGGGCTAGTTGGTATTAGTTCATTTTTTAAAAAAAGATTCCATCAAAATATCGTGCTCAGATGAAACGGCAGAAAGTTTCTCAAATCTGCTGGAAAGATTGAGCAGCGCTGGCTTCCCTCAGCCCGTCCTACGCAAGGTGGCGCAGAAGCTACTAAAAAACAGTAAAACTGGAGGACCAAGTGAACGATAAAAGTAAGGAATCAGTTAAAAAGCCCTCTGTCATCCCCTACATGCACAAGCTGACACGAGGTATAAAAAAAAAACGTTGCGAATCGATGTGACGTTGCGGTAGTATTTTCGGCCCCAAACAAATTAAACAAGCTACGTAGCCGAATAGATTAAAAATCACAGCATATCCATGGAGTGAATAATGATTGGTAAAGCGGAGTGTTCGTCCGTCCGTCCATGCGTCCATTCATCCGTGTTACCGTTGGTGCGTCCATCAATGCGTCCGTTTGTTCGTTTGTCTGTATGTCCATTCATCCGTCCGTGTGCCCCTCTGTTGTCTGTCCATGCGTCAATGCATTCGTCAGTCCGTCCACCCATTTGTATGTCCATGCGTTCGTCTATGTAGTGAACACTCCAAGTACCGCTATCTCAAATCTTTCCATTTGTATTCATCATATACAAGTACCGCCATCCTGCGGTCATTTTATAAGGACCGCTCTCTAGGGTATATCCATTCGTCCATTCGTCTATCTAGTTAACGCTTCAAGTACCGCTATCTCCCATCTTTCCATCGTGTATTCATCATACACAAGTACCGCCGACCAGCGGACATTCTAAGGACCGCTCTCTCGGGTATGTCCCTCCGTCCGTGCATCCGTCCGTCCGTATATTTAGTGAACACTCTAAGTGCCGCTATCTCCCATCTTTCCGTCATGTATTCATCAGATACAAGTACCGCCATCTAGCGGACATTCTAAAGACCACTCTCTCGGGTATGTGCCACCGGTGCTTACATACGACATCGGGACGCACAAGCCACGCTATAAGGAGCTTCGCCCCTAAAAAACTAGCACAAAACGCAAAGGTTCAAAACCGAGGAGGATACGACGTGAATCCTAGGCAGTCGTATGTGAAGTGTGAAATACGTGTTGTATATTTGGTACCACTTCTGTGTGGTCACATCTACATAGGCCAAACGGGAATATGTGTCAACTCCAGGTTACAAGAACATAGGGGATCGTTGGACATAAAAGGTATTCTACACTTGCCCAAATATCCTTCGCGATAAATCTTACAAATCACCTATGCTGCGAAAACTAACGTGTTCAAATGTTCTCTTTTCCTGTGTATCCACCCCTTATGTAATACCCCCGAGTGGGGTCCTTAAGGAAATAAAAATGAATGAATGAATGAAAAATGAATATTGCAGCTCGTGCGGTTGCAACCTCTTTTTTTGCGATTCTGTTGTTCGATCAAAACGCCCAGATCGGACCACCACAGAGCTGATATAGGCGTTTCGCTTTAAAAGAAGTGGGAACAAATGCGTAAGTGCACCCTTTATCACGTTTACAGAAAACGAATTTTCATACCTCATCAGCACCCTGAGGGTCTGATCTGAGGCGCGTGTTCTTATAGCCCATTTATTGTCGAATTCCAACGGCAGATCGCGAGCGCTGGGCCGTATTGCGAATTGAGCGCGCAGATCCGAGCGGGGTTGCTCTCGCCAAATCTGCGATCGGAACGTGCGCATCACGACGGGACCTCTTTGAAAACGGAAATCTAGCGAGGGAGCACGAGAGGGTGCGAGGGCGTGCGAAGCCTTTTCCGGACGTCGTTCGGTGATTGGACGAAAGGCCGGCGCACAGAATACGTCACTTGAACTTCCGGTGAAATCAGCCGATTTCGGCGGAGCAAGAATTATTGCTCTGCGGAGCAATCTGTCATCTGCGATTGCTCTGAATCTGCCGCTGGAACACACAGTTCACGCTCCCAATCTGACATTGAAATGTGATTGCTCCGCTCAGAGCAGAAAAAAACTTGATCTGGATCTGCCATTGGAATTCAACATGTTTTTGCTGCCCCGCCGCGGTGGTCTAGTGGCTAAGGTACTCGGCTGCTGACCCGCAGGTCGCGGGATCGAATCCCGGCTGCGGCGGCTGCGTTTCCGATGGAGGCCCGTGTGCTCAGATTTGGGTGCACGTTAAAGAAACCCTGGTGGTCGAAATTTGTGGAGCCCTCCACTGCGGCGTCTCTTAATCATACGGTGGTTTTGGGACGTTAAACCCCACATATCAATCGATATATTGTTGCCTTTTCACCTGCCAGATCAAGTAAGAGAATTGATATATACATGTACCTACCTTTCTTTCGAATGAAGTTTAGTTGCGAGGGGCGCCAATGTGTGCATTTTATTGTTATAGTGTCCGTGTCTGTGCACGTGCCCTTATTCAGTTAAAAGATGAATCAATTAATTTATGTCGGTTATCGGCCAATACCATGTCATCAGTTTTTGGACTTCAAACAACAGGCACCGGTGGCTCTGAAGAGAGTGAGCACAGAAATATGTATGCAAAGAGTAAACATGGCCACTTCGCTCTTCGTTTCTAAACTCGCCTCGACGCTCGGGACTGCAAGACTTGGCAGGCGTTGTTAGTAGGGTCGGCTCTCTGCCGGATGTATTTGTTTTTTTCACACGAGCTTCGGAATGGTTCATGGCCCCTTTAAGGGTGCTTGTATATTCCATACACCAAAAAAAAAACATGTTCCCATCGCCAATGATGCTCCTTGTCGCAGACCACATTTTAAAAATTTTACATCAGCAGATAATGAAGCCAAAGAAAATATAGATAAGGTAACTTTATTGCTTTAGGTGTGTTCTAATAATTTGTATATAGATACGAATAAAGTGGACGAAAAGGCAACTCACCTGCAAGTGGTTATCTTTTCATTTCCTTTACTTATTTTATGAAGCCATTTGATGAGTCATAGAAAAAGGGTCCCTTTAAATCAATGTTGAATATTTCAATTTTAGGAGCTCTGCTACAATTTTACAGTTATTCATCGAATGAATTCATAAAAGAAGCCTATTGCCTCACGAATCAACTACCTTAATGTATTTTGAGAATCCGTCAAAGGCTCAACCGGAAGGAGTTACTGGGATATGTCGCACGCTTCAATTGCTTTCTACTTTCGTACCAGTGAGCGCGCTGAAAGCTGCACTGGGAGGAGGATGGCAAGGGGGTAAGAAGATGCACCCTTTCGTCATCGCGCGCACGCTCCCAAACGCTTTTTTTTTTTTTAGGAGCCAAACTTCTTAGGTCTGCCCTACCCCGCGGCCGTCGCCGTTGAAGCTCCCTGCGCTGGGCAAGCGCGCCGCAGTGAAACAACAGGTGCGCGCTCCCGCCAGGTGCTTCACGCTTCTCCACGCGCGCCACACACTCACTCGATCAGTTGTTCCCGCCAGCGAGAGGAGCAAACGCTCTCCCCACCCGCTCCCCACTCTACCGCCTTCATGAACGCTTGCAGTGAGATCAGGCACTCGGTCGTTTGCGTCACACTCCTGAAGAGCTTTCGCCCATCAGTTGCATTCTCGTACACGGAACAACTGTTGACTTTTCTACGAACGCGTGGCCTAATTTCACTGCGATCGTCGGTAGCACACGGGCACGTGACGGCATCCTGCGGCTGCTGTGGGAACTATGCAGCCCACAATGCTATAATCAGGCAATCGCCGCAGGTGGTGGATTTATGGGGCGGTCATTTCGGTTTGTGACACCGTTTGCTGAAAGGAGATGTAAAACAATTCCTGGCTGAATTTCCATATTATTTACGAATTCCAGCCCACGTATTGCGCTGTAATGTTTTACTTGCGTGTTCTCAGCGGCCCCGACTACCGATCGGCTGTGTTTTCTTACCATGCTGAGAAAGTGCGGCAGGGTCATAGATAGTATGGATGTAGACCCTTGTTAAAAACAGTGAACATGGGGTGCACTAGAGGAAGAGAATAACCAGGAGAAATGTGCGTGGCATGTGAGGGCGTTCTTGGATCTACGCTGCAGTTCACCGAAGGCTCTTTGGGCGCCGTCATTTTACTTTTCGAGATGACTTAAATTCGCGTGTCCCCCCGAGAATGAACTGTGGAGGCAGTGATGTCAGCCTTTGCACTACTGTGGTACGGCCTTGAAAGGCGTTTCTTCTCTCCTGTGAAAACACAAAGCGGCTGTGCTCGTGTGATCAGTATTGCGTCCCTCACAAAGTGAAAATGCAAAATGTGTACTAAAGAAAGCACGGGCGTGGTACAAAATTGAGAAATATCTGTATCAGAATCACGGTACCATTTACCCCTTGGCTCCTAGGGTCTGGTTGTAGGATAAAATATGGAGTCTAGAAATAAACGCTAGACTGCCTGCTTATTATTTGCTATCAATGCATTGATGAAAGAGAAGACACCCCATTAATATAGTTCCAAGTATGTTCGGATGATGTGAGGAGTCAGCCTAAGCTACGCGTAATGATTTGGTTATTCAGATCCGAGTTGAGCGCTTCTAATTCTTTCTGGCAGCTTCTCGCACGCCAAACGGGACGCGGAACTCGACACCCCTGGCGGCATCCACGAGCGCTCCAGCATCTGTTGTCAGCCCGGGCAGACCGATCCCGCGTTACAGGTGCGTATACATCTATAGGAATGAATGAATGTTCATACGTTTTACCACAAAAGCTTAACATGGCTATATGAAACGAAAAGCCGTTCGTTACGCGAAACGCTAAACCTGTCCATTGGCGGCTCTGCCAGTTACGTCATTCTTGACATCGCACCCAAGCGTGTGCGCCATTAGCAGCGCCCTCAGTGATTTCCTGCGCAGCCGCACCGCCGCACCCGCACGCGGCACTTTCAGTGGAGTGGCTTTGAAAGAGTGAAGATTGAGGAAACAAGTGCAGCGCCGTTTGTCAGTGAAGATTACCTCAACAGTGGGGATGGGGAGTGAGAGAGAAAGAAAAGAGAGAAGGGAAAAAGATGATGGGAGAGGAGGTAATCTGGCAGGTCGACGAGCAAAGGAGTGCTCATGGTCACGGGAAGAGTTAGGCGTATATATAACAAGAAGGTTCAAGTTACGACTTCCTAATGCTGAGGGCACGGATCGTTTGAGCTCCCGGAAAGCTGACAACTTTCCAAGAACAGCGCCGACGGCTGGTTCATGAGAAAATTCGTGCTTGCCGGGCTGATGCTGCAGTCCGGGAATCGAAACAGTGGCGAAGCGCCAACAGCAACTGCACACCTCGGATCCGGCAGCCTTTCAAGCCGAATGCAAGCGACAACACGCAGCGAGCCCGGGAAGTGGCGTTCTCAGAAAGCAGCGTCAACGAGGCTGTGACAGAAAGCGTTCGCTTGGCTGGACGCCCGCTTTTGGCGGCAAGTTTCTCTAGCGGCTTCGGCTGCGACGTCTGCAACGACCTGTGGCCGCAAGTTCCTGCTTTACCGGTTAACCATCCGCAAGGAGTGCTTGGGTGGTCATTTTCTTTTTCAAATACGATGTCTAGATACCTAAAAGAGCAAACAGGGATGGACCCTTTGCTGGGGGCCTCTGCACCTGCAACGTCCCATAAAAACACCATTTTACACATCACCCTAGTGGACGCTCATAGCCCGTGAGCAAAAGACACAATGTAGTTATCTCACACACAGCCCCTGAGTTACACAGAAATCGCGGCGGTATCAATGAGACAAACTTATTTTGCGGCCATGTGTTCCTAACAAAAGGTGACAGTAGGAGAACATGAAACTGATAGGTCGCAAAATCAAGACTAAAATAATTGTTCATACGAAAGCCTCGTCAAAAGCGAGATGTGACCGTTGGACTCTTCAGCGCGCAGTAGTAAAAAAAATCGTTGTCATTTGATGACGTAATCATGAAATCATAATCGCGAACATTTGTGACGTAACTTAGGTGCCACACTAAGTCGCATCGCATGATGACGTCATCACATGACAGTGCTATCAACACCTCGCTGGGTGCCCCTGTACCTGTGGCGTACAATAACGACAGAATTTTACACAACTTAGCGGCCGTTCAACGCCCGCAAACAAAACACGCAATGTCATTATCTATTTCATACGTAGCGCCTCACTTGCACAAAAATTGCAGCAGTGTTAGTTTGACACAGATGGTGGCATAGTATGCGAACGAAATCTGACAGATAGTAAAATTAAAACTAATTATAATTATTTACACGAAAACTTTAGATACGGCTTAAACGCGAAGTGATGCACAGAAGTCATTATCAATTGGTGACGTAATCATTACGTCATAATCGCGAATATTTGCGATGTCACTATGGCGTCATACAACGTCACCACATGGCATTGCTACTTGGCCAAAGGTGGGCCCATCTCGGAGGCACTGTGAAACCACGTGAGCTGCAAAAAGATTTTAACGCCTCGGATCTTGTAGGTAATGCAAAACCACAACTTAGCGGCCACAACAACTTAGTTGTGTAATTCAATAGCAGTTGCAAGCTAATTCAATTAGATGAGCACCTATGCAAGCTTTCTCTGGGTGGGACAAGTGCGGTTGCTCGTAGGGCTTACATTTATTCGAAAAATTTAACCGACCATGGCTACTTCAGCATCCGATAAGAAACACTGTGACTATCCCGCACACTGCGTTCTTGGATTGAGTTTTTTGCATTGTTTTTTTTCAAAGTTCTCGCTAGAATGAACGTCAGCTCATATCTTGGTCGCGTTCAAAGTTGACCGTAGCAAAGGCGCTTCCTTTTTCATTGCAATCGCGCAACCTTGTCCACACTTATTACGACTTTGGCTATAGCAGGGTACAACCCTGGGAGGCAGTGGTAGTGCTCCTACAAAAAAAAAAAACGCGAATCAATGGGCGCACACTACAGACTTAACCAGCTGGACGGTCCGTGATCCTGCCAGTGGGTGACACGATAAAGACAAACATAAGTGGAACTGTACATAGGCACAGGTTTGCTTGGTTCGAAGACGTTATCTCACAGAGGCCCTGCAACACTTTTTAAAGTAATCGTCGAATGGCGTCATTACGAGAGCTATGGCCTAGCGAATTCACCGCCGCGAAAATCTTATGGAAATCATCAAATACGAGCCGAGTTGCAGGTACCCGTTGCGCGATTCAAGCGTTTTCTTTGTCATTTCGTACTAGCGATCACGCTGACAGCTACGCAGAGAAGGGGAAGATAAAAGGAAGGGAAATATAAAAGGAAAGGGGAGGGGGGCGACAAGATGCGTCCTTTTGACAGCACAATTCTTCACTTTAATTATTTATTTTTTAAATTCGAAGCATTTATTAGCGGACGTCGGCGACATTGAATCTATCTATCTATCTATCTATCTATCTATCTATCTATCTATCTATCTATCTATCTATCTATCTATCTATCTATCTATCCGCATACGAGTTTAGCTCTCCTGGCCGTTTCGATAATGGTATCGATACCAAACTTGGTATGGCAGTACATGACAGTATGAAGAACATAAAAAAATTAACTAGTCATAACATGAAAATCATGATATGTATGTCATGAATGTCATAATTTACATTTCATGGTCCTGCAGCTCTTGCGGTGGTTTCGTTCACATGTCATGTTGCATAACTGGTATGGTATGACATGGTTGCATGACAAACACAAGCGACAGACCCTAACATGACAATCATGACATGCGTGCAATGTAACAACATGATTACATTCCACGCTCATGATGCGCTCACGGCCGTTTTGCCAGCTTCACTTATACCAAATTTGGTATTACGTGACGCTAATGAATGACGAAGGCATGTGACTGGTGCAAACATGATAATGATGAGATGCGTGTCATGTGAGAACATGTCTACATGCTACAGTCAAGGCACCAATACATTTCGACATGACGCGGTGCGCGTGCTGTCCGGCGTTCATTTCGTCTCGTCACGCCGGCGTTGCCACGTCAGGCGCCGGTTGTGCATGCCATATACTCGCAGGCGCGTGCCGCTCTGCGTTGCTTTGACGCATACTCGTTTAAGCGCGTCCGGCGTTCTGCGTCATGAAAAGAGGGAGACGCAGTGTTGTCTGGGTAGCCCATCAGCATAGAGTAATGTTACTCTATGGCGTCGGCGCGAAATGCAGCATGTCGCATTTCGTGCCGGTGGCCGTCGGGTTGCGCCGACGGACGCTGGTCGCGCCTGGCGTCTGACAGACTATAGAGTGCTCGCGTTTTGCTAACGTAGCGTCGCTGTGCCCACCGTGCGCGCACGTCAACGCTACTTTGGAATGTTGGGCCCTTCATGATGCGTTCGCGGCCGTTTTGCTAGCTCCACGCATACCAAATTTGGTGTTGCGGGACGTCAATTGATGACGAAAATTGATGACTGGTGGAAACGTGATAATCCTGACACGCGTGCCATGTGAGAACATGACAACATTCCACGCCCATAGCGTGCTCGTGGCTGTTTCGCTAGCTCCACATGTACTGAATTAGGTATCACATGGCTTAAATACATGACGAAGGTAAACGACGCATCTAAACATGATAATCATGACACGGAAGTCATGTACTGCATCATTTACCTCCACCTCGTAACGTTGGGCTGATTTTAAAGTGACATATCAACGTTTCTCGTTCAGGATTAGCATATCATCGATTCCCACTGTATGCGCAATCTGCCATTTTTTTTTATTCGCGCGACTTACTTGCAATGCGATTGTGAGCGCGGGAACGGGGCGGTATCCTGTCTTTTTTTTCTTTTTCTGTTTCCTTTTCTTACTGTGGGGCTGAAGCCAACATGCGAGAGTAAATTGTATATAGTCCAACAAAGTTTTCAATTGATCAATCAATTAATCAATCAGTCAAACAATCAGTCAATCAACATTCAGTGGTTGTGTGCTCAGTGCTGATAACGTGGTCATTTTGAATACATGGCACAATTTGTCTGTTGAGAGAAGAAGGATCGATTTCAGCGCTATAATGCTTGGTTCTCGTGTTTTCAGGAGCATCAACTGCCAGTCCTTCTCTTCGTTTTTCCTGTTCATGCTAAAAAAAAAAATGGGGCAAGGGCTGTTTAAAAGATGTCAAGCAGTCTTAAAGTGTAACTCTAATGGGTCTTTTAATTGTGGTTGTTTGAGGTTGAGTGTTGGAAATATTTAAGGACATTCTACTCCAACCAGAGCAAGTATGTTGGCTTTTATGTATTTGTCGGGGCATCATCCAATTGGGCTTATCTGACGTGAAAACTTAGCCTGTCCAAGCGCTTTTCTTCACTCTGTTTGCACACGGGACGTCTTTAAGCTCTCCCATAGTAGAGTACCAAGTATTCTAAACCATTACCGATTTTTAAGTGCGAAGCATTTCTTAGCGAACTTCGGCGACGTTGAGCATATCTATCTATCTATCTATCTATCTATCTATCTATCTATCTATCTATCTATCTATCTATCTATCTATCTATCTATCTATCTATCTATCTATCTATCTATCCTATCTATCTATCTATCTATCTATCTAGCCGCCTACGACTTTTAGCTCTCCTGGACGTTTCGATAATGATATCAATACCAAACTTGTTATGGCATAACGCGACTGTAGGAAGAACATATTTGAGTAGTCATAACATGGAAATCGTAATATGTATGTCATGAATGTCATGATTTACATTTCATGTTCCTGCAGCTGTTGCGGTGGTTTCGTTCACATGGCATGTTGCAAAACTGGTATGGTATGGCACGATTGCGTGGTGAACACAAGCGACAGACTCCAACATAAAAATCATGACGTGCGTGTCATGTAACAACATGACTATATAACACGCTCATGATGCGCTGGCGGCCGTTTCGCTAGCTTCACTTATACCAAATTTGGTATTACGGCACCTGAGCGGATGACAATGATATGATAGTGGTGAAAACACGATAAATATGACATGCGTGTCATGTAACAACATGACTACATGCCAACCTCATGATGCGCTGGTGGCCGTTTCGCTAGCTTCACTTATACCAAATTTGGTATTACGGAACGTGAATGGATGACGAAGGTATGTGACTGATGCAAACATGATAATCATGAGATGCGTGTCATGTGAGACCATGACTACATGACACCGTCAAGGCGCCAATGCATATCGACGTGACGCAGTGCGCGTGCTCGTCGGCGTTCATTTCGTTGCGTCACGCCGGCGTTGCCACGCCAGGCGCCGGTCCTGCCATATACTCGCAGGCGCGCGCCGCGCTGCGTTGCTTTGACGCATGCGCGTTCACCGCGTACGACGTCTCTCCACCACAAAAAGAGGGAGACGCAGTGCTGTCTAAGTAACGTCATCGGCACGAAATGCAGCATGTCGCATTTCGCACAGGGTGCCGCCGGGCCATAGAGAAAGAAGAAGACAAGAGAGGACACTCCGCGAAACCTGGCCTCAGGAAGTGCGTCACGATTACGTAACCAACTAGTGCTCTCATCAAATGTCAGAGGGCGCAAGCGCAAAAAAAACAGTTTTAATCAATGCAACAGAGTTGTTTTCACAAAATAATAATTATACGCCCAAATTAGGTATGTTCTTTATACATTAAAACAATTTATTCAACACACCTTACGCGATAATTTTTCTTCAGCCGTACTGTCATAAACACCATCCACCCAGCGACAAGCCCATGCATGACTGACAGCGAGAAGCTTTCGTCGCTTTCGTCAACGTCGGCTGCGTCGGCGTTTTCAAGCGTGAGATAACAGGTGAGGCACGTTTTCAAGCGAAGCTTGTTGAATGACATGTTGTTGGTCTTGTTCGGTCATTTTTTTCAGAAAACGGTTACACCTGTGCGAATAAGACACCATGCAACAAACAGAAAGATGCACACACACACGTTGCGCTTCGTGTGTGCGAGTTTGTTTCTTACGTGGCGTCTCATTCACGCAGTTGTAACTTTTTTCTGAAGCTTGTAAGGACTGGGAGGTTCGCTAAAAAGAAAGTTTGTGGCTCTATGCGGCGGCTTGATGGGAACATTGTGCAACGTATGCAGTATAGCAAAGGCGGCACGGCGTCAAGCCGAGGCGACGCGTGCTGCGTCTGCCACGGACGCGAGCGTCTGTAGGCTGAGCATAGCTGGGCAGCTAGGTCATAGGCTCGGTGGCTCGGTGCAAAATATTGAGAAGCGTTCGCTGGGCCTCGCATGCTTCACGACACGTTTCCCGAAGGCTCGCAACCCGAATAATTCTTGGTGTGCCGGAGGCAAATCTGGACGAGCCAAGTGGCCATCATCTTCGTTTCTTCGCTAGCCTTGTGCCACTAGTGCAAGCTGCCCACAAATTTTTTTGACGTTTCCAACATAATTTTACCGCACAAATTTCAACTACGATTTTTCTTCCCAATGTACTGTGCTGATACTGCGTACGCACGAAGGTGTTCTAAAGTTCCCAGGCCGCGATACCATTGCATTACAAGGGATAGCGGCCTGGAAACTTCTGAAGATCTTTGTACGTGGTCTTGACGTCTGTCTTTGTAAGTCAGAGTTTTATGGGTCAGAGTTGTATCACTGGTTTTGTACTGTGCATCGATTAGCTAATCATTCAAAGGGGTTTGTTGGTACACTTATGACGTGCACATATCTTTTTCGTAATTTGACAGCGAAGCATCCACTTACTAACATTTTCAGACCGCGCTGATGCCATGCCGTCCGGCGGTCCAAGCTACGGCAGCTACTGCTGTGTATCGTGGTGCTTCAACAATGGCAGAACCTACAAGAAGCCTGGGACGAGTTTCTTCCGCATACCATGGGATGGCAGGTGTGTTAAAGCTTTTGTATGGTTTGCATGTCTTTAGGCTTGTTGTTCGTACTTGCTCAGTGAGGGTAACAATAAAAAATCACTATTCAAGCACTTCCCCTTTCAGCTGATAGTTCATTGCCAATGCAGGATGAAAGCATGGATGCAGTATGCTGAGTAAACCGGCCAGCCTATTGTACGCAACGTACAGGGTTTGTAGCGACCATTTTACTGCTCAAAGTTTCATGGACCCTGGGCACACAAGGCTTACAAGAATGTCTGTTCCCAGTGTGCAACCAGCTGCACCATGTAAGTGATTGACTGAAACTCAAATATGTGTAATAGCAGCCACTTGTATTGAATCAGTGGCGACAGTTAACCGCGAAGATCTTTGTAGCCGGTGGAGAACAGCAGCCTTACAACAGCAGCCTTACAGCAGCCTTCCTAACAGCAGCCTTACATTGACCAGCGCAACTTGTTTTGAAAGACTTTCAAGGGCTATTTCATGTTATTTTCAAGCCTGAGTGCACATGTACATATACCTTTCATCGGTGAAAGCTGGCACTGTTGATAATTCCAAAAATCACAAATTACTTGTTTCCTAGTTGGTTCCTTCTCTTTTCCTCCACGTTCGACCAATTTGCGCATTTGAAAGAGCTGTTTAAGTTTCCCCATGCTACAAGCTTTGTAACTTGTACCAACTGCACATATATGCACGTTCTCTGAGCGTCGCTTCAAATAGTGACTGTGACATGACTACAGAAGCTGCACTGCAAGGTGCGGATGAGCTTCAGTTTGTGTTATTTTAAGCCTCTTACTGACACATTGTCGTAATTTCATTTCTTCAGGACCTGCGGTAGAGGCTTCAAAAAGCGGCTTCCACACATTGAGGTGCCCCGATGAACAGGGTGCGTTCAGTGTCGCGATTTCTTTTTTTTACCCAAATTGACTGTTGACCAAACCTCTGCAGGTGGCAGCTCCCTTGTAGCTGGTGAACGAATTTCTGCTGACTTCGTCTTGCCGGAGAAAACCTTAACCAGTCGTTCATCTGTCACAAAAGGAACTTGTGTGACCGGTAAGTTGTATGTTCACTTCAACACCAGAGTGGATTGATATTGAGACTTCCGCAGGCCGCTCGCAAGATTGTTCCGACAGCACTGTCCGAGGCACTGAACAAGCTTCACAAGACCCTCCATAAGATGTCTCCGCCAACAGCTCCACGTCTGAGTGCCCTAGAGAAAATGGTGACTATGCTTTTATTGCAGCTGTTCTTAATTTGCTATTTTATGTTTAGGACATTCTGAGGAAACTATCCTCAAAAGGACACTACGTGTGCACTTACAAAATGTAAGGGTGGGCTCTCAGTGATTTTCATTTTTTTGTGCATTGTCAACATTGTGAATGGTTTGTTTTTAGGTAGTGGAATCGAAAACTTTGCACCACAGAAAGTTGTGCACCTTGGGTCTGAAAGAGCGAGGAAAGTGTTCGTATGGGATTAGTTGTTCTTCGCTTTTACATCCATTTTTTTGTTTATTGCAGTGCGTTCCTGTGTGCCAGCGACAATGTCTCCATCAATGAAGTACAAGCAAACCATTAAACATCTGCAAGCCAAAGTAGCAGCACAGCGGAAAACTATCAAAAGACTGCGGAGACAGCCTCACCAAACTAACCACTCATTCGTTGCATACATTATTTTGGTTACCCGCTATGAGGAGTAGGGACACTGTGTATTCGCTCGAAGTGATTTGCATAACCTTAAAAAGAATGTTGGGTATCCTGTCTGTATTTTTGTAGCAAATGCGGGCGAACTGTACACTTTACTGTGGGTCGCTTGGTTACTGTGTATGCTTTATCTCTCCAGCTGAAGTAATGTATCGATAACAAAACCGCTTGTTGAAATGTCTTCGAGCGGGTAAGGAACACAGTATGAAGTGGGCACAGTTCACGTTATCACGCTTTTTGTATTTTAGCTTCTCATCAACCTCCTCATCTCGCCCATCAAAATTTTCAAAAGAATACCCAAACTTGTAGCGTTTGATGGGGCTGCGGACGCTGCCATTTTATTTTATATAGCTTGTGAGTGATAACGTACGATGTAGAGCCTTTGTGAAAAATAATGAGCCAAAGTGGTTTCCTTCTGCTATTTAATAGCCCTGTAATACCGCTCTCGTCGCACCAATTAAGGTCCAAAATTCTGGATAAGTGATGACTGCAATTTATTTTAGCTCGCAAGCGTCACAGCAACACCCAGACGCAAATCACTTGGGATCTTAAGTTTTTGATGAAGGCGACGCATAAGAAGAGCCACAAGACCTGCCAGTGTTGTAGCATAAAGTTTGTCTTTCACGTAGTGAGCAAGCTGCAAAGCCCTACCTTTCTGAGGACAAGCAGGAATCAAGTCTGCTTTTTTAAATTTTGGGCTAGCTGTTCTTAAGCACAGCCAGCACACTGCACCTTTGCCTTTCTGCTATATTGTGTCGTGTGGCTTCTGTGAACTCTTTTTTTATGCATTATTTTGGTTAACCCCAGGCGTGATTCGCGACTTCATTGCTGTGTATATGTCACTTATTCCTTCTTCTTCAGCATTGTGCGCTGTGTTTTTGCCATAGATCCTTACTTACCCACGGGCCCGGTGTGTCATACTTCACCAGCTTCTCGGCTTCTGCCAACTCTAGCGATGTGTGCGTTGTCTGTGTTCTCTCTGTATTTGTTACAATATTTGTTACAATTTATTTGTAAGGCGAGATGCATTTGTTGTCTACCTTTGTCATATTGTGCTTTTTATATTCTCAGACTCTACCTTGCCTTTGAATAAAACATTGCGGATACTCTGTCTCTTTGACTGATATATACATTGATCACTTGTTCCAAAAGAACAAGTGATCAACAAGTGAACAAAAAAACAAGAACAAGCGCGATGAATAAAATCGTAGTGAATTATCACTACCTGCATGTCTCTTTATTATAACTTAATCGAAATAAAAATAAAAAAAATAAAAATGAAAATTCAAAATTCGCGCCAGTAAAACCGAAACAGGAAGCGCACGCCACTTGCTGTCACCAACCACCAGGTGTGCTAGGGTCGATTGGGCCGCTGGGGTCTACGGGAGTGTCCACTCTTCACCTTTTTTATTTCTCTATGGCCGGGCCGCGCCGCCGGACGCCGGTCGCGCCTGGCGTCAGACTATAGAGTGCTCGCGTTGTGCTAACGTAGCGTCGCTGTGCCCAGCGTGCGCGTGCGTCAACGCTGCATTGGAGTATATTGGGCCCTCCATGATGAGCTTGTGGCCATTTTGCTAGCTCCACATATACCAAATCTGTTGTTACGTGACGTCATGGATCACGAGATAAATGAGTGGTACAAACATGATAATCCTGACACGTGTGTCATGGAAGAACACTGCGTACCGCGCTCATAGCGTGCTCGCCGCTGTTTCGCTGGCTCCACATTTACTAAACTTGGTATCACGTGATGTGAATAAATGACGAAGGTAAACGACACATCCAAACATGATAATCATGACACGAAAGCCATGTACGGCATCATTTACACCCCCCCCCTCGTAATGATGTGCTGATTTTAAAGTGACCTATCAACCTTTCTCATTCGTGCTTAGCATATCATCGATTCCCACCGTACGTGGGATCAGCCAATTTTTTAGATGCGGAGCATCTAATACTCGAGGCTTGTAGTGCGGCGCCGTCCGCAAGCTTCCTCCTCCTTCTTCCACCATCTGTGCATCCCTTCCTCCTCTACACACCGCGCGCACTTCACTCCCCCACCATCTGTGCACCCTTCCTCCTCTACACACCGCGTGCGCTTCTCCTCTTCACGAACATTCGCTAGCTGTATAATGTAGCGCGCATGCGCCGTCACGCTTCGAGAACATCGGCAGCTGACGCGCGCGCATGCGCCGTCGCGCTTCGAGAACATCGGCAGCTGACGCGCGCGCATGCGCCGTTGCGCTTCTCCCCCTTCTCGAACATTCGACAGCTGACGCGCGCATGCACCGTCACCCACCATCTGTGCCGCGCGCGCTTCTCCCCTTCGAGAACATTCTACAATTCTCCTGATTCTCCAGTGAACGCGCATGCGACGTCGCGCTTCGAGAACATTCAACAGCTGACAGTGCATGCGCGGTCACGCTGTATATTGTCGCTAGGTGAAAATAACAGAGTACAGGACGACGGTGCGACCAGAAAAACGAGGTCTGTATTAACAGAACAAAAGAGCAGCCACTTCGACTTCTTCTTTCTCAGAGGAATCGTGGGTGCTGTCCACGCTCATCACATCGTCGTCCTCTGTCTTCTTGCCCGGCCTTTAGCCGTGACATTAGCCTCCCATTCAAGAAAGCATCGTCCCGATGCTTTATAATCAAAGCGGTTTGTACTCGTTGGAAACGCATGAGTTCATTCGGCGAAATAAGGCTTCATGCGTACCACGTGCACAACTTCTGGAGCATACCTTCGACGCCTTGAAGAGTGCGCAGTATCAGGAACAACCTCATAATTAATGTCACTGAGACGTCGCAGAACTTTATAGGGACCGAAGTACCGTCTTAACAGTTTTTCTGAGAGGCCACGGCGCCGAATAGGTGTCCATACCCAAACTTTCTCTCCTGGCTCGTAGGAGACTGGTCGGTGACGAAGGTTGTACCGTCTTGAATCGTAGTCCTGCTGGCGACTAATACGTAGGCGTGCGAGTTGTCGGGCTTCTTCGGCCAGCTGAGTGATATAATCAGCATCCGTTTCAGCGTCTTCGCACTCGTGCGGCAGCATAGCATCCAGCATAGTGGTGACTTCACGACCATGAAGAAGGCGGAATGGCGTTGTTCTTGTTGTTTCTTGATAAGCCGTGTTATAGGCGAACGTGACATACGGCAAGATCTCATCCCAGTTTTTATGCTCCACATCGACGTACATGCAGAGCATATCCGCTAGTGTCTTGTTGAGACGTTCCGTAAGACCATTCGCTTGCGGATGATACGCCGTTGTTCGCCAGTGGGATGTGCCACTAAGTCTTAAAACTGTCTGTAATAGTTCGGCTGCGAATGCAGTTCCCCTGTCAGTTATTACCACTGATGGAGCACCATGCCTCAGCACCACATTCTCTACGAAAAATCGGGCTGCTTCACTTGCCGTGCCCCTCTCCAAAGCCTTGGTTTCGGCGTAACGAGTGAGGTAGTCGGTGGCTACTATAATCCATCTGCGACCTGCTGATGAGGTTGGAAATGGGCCCAAAAGATCCATTCCGACTTGAGCGAATGGAGTAGCAGGCACGTCAATAGGATGGAGGAGGCCTGCTGGTTTGACGGGTGGAACTTTTCTGCGCTGGCAATCAAGGCACGTCCGAACATAGTGTTGAACGGTTGCCGTCAGTCGTGGCCAGTAGTATTTCTGCCTCACTCTGCACAACCTACGCGTGTAACCCAGGTGGCCGGATGTTGGTTCATCGTGGCATGCCTGTAATACTTCGCTTCTTAGAGATGTTGGGACGACGAGTAAGTAGTCGTTTCCGTGTGGCGTGAAGTTCATCTTATACAGGACGTCGTTGTGCAAGCAAAATGACGAAAGCCCTCTCGCAAACAGTCTAGGTACAGCTTAAGTGCTACCCTCTAAAAAACGTATTATGGGTTCTAGTTCGGGGTCGCCTCGTTGCAGCTGTGCGACAGTTGCCGTGTTTACAACTCCGACAAAGGCTGTATCGTCGTCATCTGCCGTCGCAGGTTCGTATGGCGCACGAGAAAGGCAATCAGCGTCTGAATGTCGCTTCCCCGATCTGTAGACCACCGTCATGTCAAATTCTTGAAGCTTCAGGCTCCAGCGCGCCAACCGTCCTAAAGGGTCTCTTAAATTTGTCAGCCAGCAGAGGGAGTGATGGTCGCTGACAACATTAAAAGGACAACCATACAGGTATGGGCGGAATTTTATAACCGCCCACACCACCGCAAGACACTCTTTTTCCGTAGTGGAATAATTTTCTTCCGCACGTGAAAGAGTTCTGCTCGCGTAAGCAATTACTCGTTCGGCGCCATCCTGCCACTGCACGAGTACAGCTCCTAAGCCGACATTGCTAGCGTCGGTGTGCACTGTTGTCGGTGCGTCATCATCAAAGTGTGCGAGGACTGGTGGCTTCTGAAGGCGTTGCCGCAGCTCGTCGAATGATTTTTGCTGCTCTTCATTCCATACGAATGCGACGTCTTCTCTGGTAAGGCGAGTCAACGGCGAGGCAATGCGCGAGAAGTTCTCAATGAAGCGTCGGTAGTAAGCACACAGTCCTAAAAACCGTCTGACGGCCTTTTTGTCAGTTGGCGCTGGAAAATTCGTAACGGCAGCTATTTTTTCAGGGTCAGGCCGCACACCTTCACTGCTGACAAGATGCCCCAGGAACAGAAGCTCTTCGAAGCCGAAATGGCATTTTTCCGGCTTAAGTGTTAGTCCGGCGGAACGGATAGCTTGAAATACTGAGTGCAGTCGCCTGACATGTTCGTCGAATGTAGCAGAAAATACGATGACGTCATCTAAATACACTAAGCACGTCTGCCACTTGAGGCCTGATAGTACGGTGTCCATTAGCCGCTGAAACGTTGCCGGTGCTGAGCACAAGCCAAATGGAAGTACCTTAAATTCAAAAAGGCCATCAGGTGTCACGAAAGCTGTTTTCTCCCGGTCTCTTTCATCGACTTCTATCTGCCAATACCCACTCCTTAGATCCATCGACGAGAAATAACGCGCGTGCCGTAGTCGATCGAGTGAATCGTCGATACGTGGAAGTGGGTAGACGTCATTTTTTGTCACCTGATTCAGCTTGCGGTAATCCACGCAGAAACGTAAGGTGCCGTCTTTTTTCTTCACTAATACAACCGGCGAAGCCCAAGGGCTTTTCGACGGCTGAATAACGTCGTCTTCAAGCATCTGTCGCACCTGCTTTTCGATGGCTTCACGTTCTCGCGGAGCTACCCGGTACGGGTTTTGCCTGATGGGTCTGGTCATGTCGTCCGTTATAATTCGATGTTTTGTCAGCGGCGTTTGACGGACCCTGGAAATCGAAGAGAAACAATCTTCAAACTTGTTAATAAGCTGCATGATACTTTGCTTCTGCGCCGGCAGCAAACTTGGGCCAATATCAACAGATAGAGGTGCAGGGGTGAGATCAGTTGAATTATCTTTTTCAAGAGTTAGGCAGTCTGTCATCTCGGCGAGCTCTTCCACGTACGCGACTGCCATGCCCCTCGTTAGATGTCGGCGTTCAGAGCTGAAGTTCGTAATGAGGACGTGCGTGTGTCCGCATTTTATGCTTACGACGCCTCTTGCGATAGATAAACCATGGCTGAATAGCAGTGTTGGAATTTGCTCGGCGATGTTTTCAGAATCGCTCGACGTGTCACATGTCACAGCCACGAGTGCACTCGACCGTGGTGGGATGGTCACGTCGTCTTCGAAGACACGCAAGGGCTGACGTCGCTGGTCTGTACAGGGCACATCTGAAACTTGATCTGGGGCCGTCCAAAACGTAACCGATCTCTCAGGAATGTTGATAATGGCACCGTATTCCCGCAAGAAGTCCATGCCCAAGATCAGGTCTTTGCAGCACTCCGGTAAAATTACGAAAGTACCGACGAAATCTGAACTGCCGATATTAATTCTAGCTGTACATTTGCCTGTCGGCGTCACCAATTGACCCCCTGCGGTTCTAATGTTTGGTCCCGTCCATATTGTTCTTACTTTCTTTAGGCAGTCGGCGAGTTTACGGCTGATAATAGAGAAGTCCGCACCAGTATCTACCAGTGCTGTTATTGGGCGTCCGTCTATACAAATGTCTAGATTGGCGCTTACGATTTCCGTTGATGTCGGTGACGTCGTATCGTCCTTGGTATCGTGCGTCGTACGATCCGTGGTATCATTCGTCATATCACGTCGTAGAGAAGATGTTGGGGGTGTGTTAGCATCTCGACGGGCGGCAACCTTCCCCCCAAAGGTCGCAGCTGTTAGTTTCCCCGACGAGGGCTAGGAGATCTGCCCCGGACCACCTCGGAGTACCTGCGCTGCGGCGGCGAGTTCGGTGCAGGTGAAGGAGAGCGGGGTCGACGATACGGCACTTCGGGTTACTGTGCTTTGCGGGCCTGCACTGCTGTCACGGTGGTTATCGAAATAGGCACGAGGGGAGGTTTGTAGAAAGTTTTGATGTCTACGGTCACGGTACGGGCAATGGCGGAAAATATGGCCGGCTTCTCCGCAATGAAAGCAAAGTGGTCGACGGTCGACGGTGCGCCACAAGTCCGTCTTACGGATGAATGGTCGACTGGTGGGCATACCTTGCGACCAAGATGCAGATGTCGGCGGAGTGTACATTGGCGCCGTTTGCATAGGCACGTTGGACTGTGGATAAGGCTGCGGCGGATTGGGAGCTGGGGCCCACGGCTCGTTGTAAGGCCCTTGGCTCACGTCACGATAAGCCAGTGGTGACGAGTTGTAGGACACTGGAGTGTGTCGACGGACAGCTGATGCGTAGCTCACAGACCGCTGGTCTGAGGACGATTCGGGCAACGAAAATGCCTGGCGGAGTTCTTGCCGCACAACTTCTGCAACGCAAGCCATGGTATTTTCTTGCGGAGTCACAAGGAGGTTTCGGATCTCCTCCCGAACGACCTCACGAATGAGTTCGCGCAGAGAACACTCACTGCCGGCGCTCAAAGCAGAGAGACTGGGGGATGTTTTGATTGGTTGGTCATGGTATCGGCGCCGTTGCTGCAGTGCTCGCTCGATTGTTGTGGCCTCTTTGACAAATTCGGCTACGCTTGTTGGTGGGTTGCGTAGGAGACCGGCAAATAGCTCTTCCTTGACGCCTCTCATCAAATGTCAGAGTTTTTTACTTTCAAGCATCTCGGGGTCGGCCCGCTGAAATAGGCGGGTCATGTCTTCCGCAAACAAGGCGACGCTTTCATTTGGTTTCTGTGTGCGTGCCTCGATGAGCTGCAAAGCAGAATCACAGCGGTCGGTGTTTGCGAATGTCCCGAGAATTTGCTGCCGAAATTCTTCCCACGAAGACAGCGTTGACTCGCGGTTCTCGTACCACGTACGAGCGCTGTCTGCCAGAGCAAAGTAGACGCGCGATAGCTTTTGTTCAGTTGGCCAGCGGTTGGCTTTGGCGACTCGCTCATACTGGGCTAACCAGTCCTCGACGTCTTCATAAACCTCACCGTGGAAGGTCTCAGGGATTAGAGGCTGATCGACAGTAAGCTGTGAAGGCCCTCCGGTAGCCATTTCTCCCGGTACGGTGTGTTGCTGGAGAAGTTCGAGCGGGATCACCTCGGGACTAAGGCCTCGCTGTCGGCGACTGTAGCGGTGGACAGGAGTATCCACTGCACGAACGGATTGCGGTGGTGGACTCGATGTGCTAGGGCGCGGAGGTGTCCCAAGCATCAGTTGGAGAAGTCCAGCACCTCCACCAATGTCACTAGGTGAAAATAACAGAGTACAGGACGACGGTGCGACCAGAAAAACGAGGTCTGTATTAACAGAACAAAAGAGCAGCCACTTCGACTTCTTTTTTGTCAGAGGAATCGTGGGTGCTGTCCACGCTCATCACTTCGTCGTCCTCTGTCTTCTTGCCCGGCCTTTAGCCGTGACAATATATACTCAAGGTCGGCGCTCGCTCGCTCAGTTGCCGCTCGTCGGTTGGTTTGTACGGCGCGTCGACGTCCAAGGTCGCGGTGAAATGAATTCCAACGAATCCACAAACACAATGATCGACGTCCCTTCGACCAGCGCCGCCCTTTCGCATACGTGTGTACGTGTTCACTCATTTAACACCCCCTCCTACAACCACGTTAACCAATTTAGCCATCGACCCAAGTAAGTCGCAATTTAATACCCCATTTCACAACCACGTTAACCAATTTAGCCATCGACCCAAGTAAGTCGCACTTTAACACCCCGTTAACCAATTATATGCTCCGCATCCTCCTCAGTGTTCCCCCGAGGGAAGCTGCGGGCAATTTTTTTTCTACATGACTTGTCAGCACGGCATGTGGCCCTCACCAAGTGCGAGCAGAAACTGCTTTATTAGAGAGTTTTAGTACTGCGTACGCTGCGTACGTGGCGGCGTTGCGTACGTAAGGACGCCACGTTCTGCGTAGTGCGCATGCGCAGACCGCAACGCGCACGTATCGCGTTACGTACGCAGCCGCTACGTACGCACGCATGAGATGCGTGCGTGCGTACGTATGAGCTGATCGCGCCGCTCTCGAACAAGTTCGCGACAGCGCGAGACTTCCTTTTGCAAAGTGGCGGCATCGAAGGCAAGCACCGACCGGCTCTGTAACCTAAAATATGGCCATAATCTGGCTATAACACTTGGATTGGCTCACATTGGCTGTCAACAACACGTATTTCTATTTTGATCTACCAGATGACGCAACACGCTTCACGCTCATTACGTACGCGGGTACTACGGCGTACTAAAAGCCGATTAGTGGCAAACGACGCCACGTAACGCAAGGCGCTTGCGTGATGCGTACGTAGCACCATTCCGCAGTACTAAAACTTCTATTCTCTCCCATAGTACAGTACCAAGTACTCTAAATTGTCAACTGTTTTCTAAAAGTTCAATGGTGCGGGAGTCGTCTTGAAGACAGGGTCGTGAACTCGTTCACCGCGTAACTTTTGTACAGGGGATCATCAAGTGTGAGGTCTTCGTGACGGCTTTATGCTTTCCCAACGCGGAGTATGAAGTACTCTAAATCGTAAACCACTTTTTCTAAACACACAATGCGTGTTCTTGCTACTATAGAGCCTAATGAAGACAGCTTGCTTCTCTCCCATAGTTGAGTACGAAGCACTCGAAATCGTTACCCTCTTACTCTAGACACACAGGCTTCAACGCCACATCTTATCGTGCTTGGGACAGTTGACTGCTCTTCCGTGTGAAACTATCTCGTTTTCTAAATCGTCGAACGTGTGTTCTTAATACAATATTGACTGTCGTAGGACACCCGTCTGAATTGCCCAGAACATGTAATGAGATGACTCCACAGATTTTCCAGAAGTATTGTCCATCGCAGTGGTTTAAACCAACCCTTTTATTGTGTGTGTGTGTGTGTGTGTGCGTGTGTGTGTGTGTGTGTGTGTGCGTGTGCGTGTGTGTGTGTGTGTGTGTGTGTGTGTATTTAAATTTTTATTGCTTCACTTAAGGTCGTGAAAAATCACCTGTGACACGTCTAGCGGCAAATACTTGAAGTGTTCGAGAACGTTGGTTGCTGCACGTGGTCGACGATTTTTTAATAGTATTGAAATATTAGTGGTTTTTCTATATTGAAAGATAATACTCCCTAATGTGTACCCAATGGCTTGCGTTCATAGTATGCGTTAAAATTGCGCTGATTTCGATGGCACATCAATCCTGTGCTCGTAAGCGCGTCTTGAGAAACTTTTCAGCGTGCTCATGCAGCCGTGCACGCAGTTTCCAGGTCACTAAGATTTTGGAGCGACGTGGTTTCACTACCTACACTTCATGACAGAAACGACGTGTCCCGCTACTCGGCGCGTCCGTGAATATGCGTGGTGACGTTTTCGGTGACTTGGTTTTGCTGGCGTATTGAGAGAGTAACGATGCCGAGACGAGTCAAGCCATTGAATAGGACGTGTTCCGCATGGATAGAGTGTACTACGCATGGAGCAGAAAAAGTGCTAAGGCAGGTGCTCCGAATATGCAAATGTGTGGACACCATAACTCCGATGGCCTAGACAACAAGCACAGAGAAGAAAAGAGAGAGAGAGAGAAAATGGAGGAAAAACTGTGAAGGAAGCCTGACGGAAGATGAATGAAGAGCACGTGCAGATTCTACAGACTTCTTACGTCGAGCAAAATTAGCTTTATAGTTAAAACAAAGAAAAAAAACAAAGGAAGAAGGAAACGAAATGCGAAATAAAAAAAACAAGGCAAGCCACCCAGCTCCACGTTTCTCTCAGGCTTGATGCAATCATTGTGAAGCTGACTTAATTTAATATCGCTATGGAATAGAAAAAAAAACTGAGCTTTCCTCAGAGTAACGAAACTGAAACAAAAGCGGTGAGCGGGACGAATTCGTGCCGATGGATTATGTGATAACTAACATGAACGTAACCATATTTTGACCTGCACCTGTTTAAATTAAAAAAAATGTTACTCTAAAAGGTGCGAAGGAATCTTATAATGTAGCTTTATGCTTTTTTTTATCTATCACTTCTGGAAATTTCGTATTGCCCCGCCGCGGTGGCCTATAGTGGCTAAGGTGCTCAGCTGATGACTCGCAGGTCGCAGGATCGAATTCCGGCCCTGGTGGCTGCATTTTCGATGGAGGCGAAAAAGCCGTAGGCCCGTGTGCTCAGATTTGGGCACACGTTAAAGAACGCCAGGTGGTCGAAATTTCCCGAGTCTCCACTACGGCGTCTCTCGTAATCTTATGGTGGTTTTGGGATGTTGAATACCACATATCAATCAAACTTCGTATTACAGATATCGAAATATCTTGCCGATTAAGGTGAGCAAAAATGTTGGCTTTTCACGATAGGATACCTTTACAACGGTTTAATACTTGATTAAGCCTCGTGGTCAACATTGTACGTAGCCTACGTGCAAGGACTTGTTTTCCTGTCTAGGAACAGCTTAGTGTTCTCCCACAGTAGAGTACGAAGTGCTCTGAATCGTTAAATTATTAGAAAAAAAATACTTACGTAAAGAGCGGACACTCCCGTAGGGCCCTGCGGCCGAGCTAGTGCGCTGCTTTCATCACTACGAGAGAGACCCGATATTGTCTTCAGCGTAAATAAAAACAAAAACATTTGTTTCCAATGCTGGAATTTGAACTCGTGCCTGCATGCTTCGAAAGCGACTGTCTTTGCCACTAGTCTACAAACTTTTTTTTTATTGGCCACTAGTGTACACAGCCTTTTTCCCTCTTTATTTAACTATTCTACACACCCATGCTTCCATAAAAAAATATATGTCTAGTACATATGAAACACATATGTGCACGTTTTGTGCAAAGCAAATGCAAACAAACAACACTTCCTAGTAAGACTTTACCGATTTTGGTGGTAGCCGTTAAACGTCTTTAGCGAGACATGATAGAAAGCCATTATAGAGATTGACGCAAATCAATAAACTTTTTTACTCAAAAACATTTGATTGCAATCTTGAGTTTTTATGGTTCCCCTGAGGCGGCGATTACATTTGTTCATTAACAAGTAAAAGCCAGCAGGGGTACGCCTTCTAGCGGTTGGTCAAACTCTTCCTTGCTTGGCCATGAAAAAACTCGAGTGGCCACTCTTTATATAGTGTATTTGGTTGATATGTGGGGTTTAACGTCCCAAAACCACCATATGATTATGAGAGACGCCGTAGTGGAGGGCTCCGGAAATTTCGACCACCTGGGGGTCTTTAACGTGCACCCAAATCTGAGCACACGGGCTTACAACATTTCCGCTTCCATCGGAAATGCAGCCGCCACAGCCGGGATTCGAACCCGCGACCTGCGGGTCAGCCGCCGAGTACCTTAGCCACTAGACCTCCACGGCGGGGCTTTATATAGTGGTATTTCTCTATGGTTAAATGTTTTTTTTTTAAATGGTGTGATCAGGCGACATCTACAACAGGTTTACTGCTCTTCTACAGTTGAATGCGAAGTACTCAAAATCGTTGAATGTTTTGTCTAAACACAGAAGTTTTATATCGCAGTATGCGCCTTTTTGCATGGCTGAGTCCTTTATGGGGTTGTTGGCCGGAAGTCTTTCATGGCTCTAATGACGCGGAATTGAGTCGGGGGCGTCTGGATAAGTGATGCCAAATGTATTCATCAAGTGTGAGATGAGATCTCGGCGTCACACATCAACATATGGGAGTTAAATGAGAACCGACAACGATGCTAAGGAAAGTGTATAGAATGTTGTTAGAAGCCTAAATAAAATAAGTTGCTTCCCCCTGTCTTTTTTTCCATCTCTCCCTCTCTCTGTTAGAAGCAATTTCAACGTAATTGTAAGAAAAAGTGCACGAAGAGATAAATTGCCACAGGCAGGGAACAAACCTGCGACCTTCGAATGACGCCTCCGATGCTCTAGCACTGAGTTACGGCGGTGGTCATCACTCCGTCCAGTTCATAGTGTTTACATGTGCATTCAAACGTGGGAGCGTCACTAAGCGCCCTCAGTAGCCATTTTGGCGAGTGTGGAACACTCTTTCTGCCTGTCACTTAAGACGTTACATTATACGACCTGGCAGTTGACTAATAATCCCTCGCATACTACCCGAAGGCGTCAAGTCTGCCAGTACGAAACCCTCGCTATGAATGGGTGAAAACTTAAGGGCTCGTTTTTATTGTTGCACTAAATATTGAGAACTGACAGATAATTATGCGGGATGAAATTGGAAGCGATTCAGGGATAGCGACCATTGCTCGGCATACTCACTAATGAGTACACTCATTCACACTCATTCATACTCATTTAAAACGTGGTGAGTGTGAGTGTGAGTGAGTACTGATGAGTATGAGTAAGAGTAAGTAGAACGTGAGTGAGTACTTATGAGTAAGAGTGAGTATGGACGTGAATGAGTACTTTCAGTGTGAGTAGAAGTGAGTATGAACGTGAGTGGGTGCTCATGAGTGTGAGTATGGGTGAGTATGAACGTGAATGAGTATTCTGAGTGTGAATAGGAGTGAGTATGAACGTGAGTGACTACTCTGAGTGTGAGTATAAGTGAGTATGAATGTGAGTGAGTACTCTGAGCGTGAGTAGAATTGAGTATGAACGTGAGTGAGTATTGTGAGTGTGAGTAAGAGTGAGTATGAACGTGAATGAGTACTTTCAATGTGAGTAGAAGTGAGTTTGAACGTGAATGAGACTCATGAGTGTGAGTAGGAGTGAGTATGAACGTGAGTGAGTACTCTGAGTGTGACAAGGAGGGAGTATGAACGTGAGTGAATACTCATGGGTGCGAGTAGGAGTGAGTATGAACGTGAGTGAGTACTTTGAGTGTGAGGAGTGAGTATGAACGTGAGTGAGTAGGAGTGAGTGTGAGTAGGCGTAAGTATGAACGTGAGTGAGTGCCTATGAGTGGGAGTAGACGTGAGTATGAACGTGAGTGAGTGTGAAGCTGAAAAAAATTGTGGTGAGTGAGTATGAGTGGTGGTGAAAACATTTTTTTTTTGGTGGTGGTGAAAACATTTTTTGAGTATGAGTGAGTAGTCTCTCAAAGTGCCGACCTATGATAGCGACTGAACGTACCCACCACGGTGGTGTAGTGTCTATGGTGCTCCACTGCTGAATGTAAGTCGCGCAGGATGATTTCCCGGACAAGGCAGGCTCATTTTTACTGGAGGTCTAAATGTTTAGGTTCACATTCTTCGATATAGATGCACGTTATAAGGAACCCTAGTTCGTTAAATTTGTGGAGCTTTCACTGCGGCGTCCCTCATGATCATATTGGTGTTTTGTAACGTCAACCAGCAACAATTGCAACTAATGGCTTTCGTCATCAAGTCATCTTAGCATGTGATAAGGAACTCTGTGACTTACTCGCCCATGAAGTAACGTCAACTAACTTCTGATATGACAGTTGTATACGCGGCCTTATTAGGGGCCATCTTGGGCATGTGATTTCCGAGGCGTTTTCCAAAATTTATGTTGTCGTTTTTTTTTTCTTGCACAACAGGTATGTGGCTCGTCCCGGGATGTTAGATGGACCCCGTGCGATGCTCCAAGTCACGACCACGTCACCGGACAACGGCACGACTTCCTCGGATGTCGCCAAGGTGTCTTGGCCAGCACGTGAGGACACCTTAAAGCCCTCGCAGGGTCCCAGATTGTCATTCGCTTCAGATGATTCGAAGGCGCAAGCGATTGTCTTTTTCTCCCTTATGGACATATTTTCCCTCCCCCTTCCGCCTTCGAAAGCTTTCTGAAGTTAACAGGGTTTCAAACTGGCTCCGTAATGGGGCCGCCGGGGACCTAGCCACGATTCCTTGCATTGACATCGTCATAGTATACGTGATATTGTATCGTTATATTGATGCAACAAATTCTGGTGGTCTGTGGCGTCATAGTGACGTAACAGGTCGACGTCATTGGTGGGCGCAGTGTTACGCATAGGTCACGGGACTTTGTAGTGCGCCGACTTCTCACCCGCGTATACCCAACCATCAAGTGACTTTTCACCGACTTTTGTAACTCTCCAGTTTTTCGCATAATTTGTGTTGACGCCAACACTGATCTCTGTGATGTACTGTCAGGTCTCGCCAAATCTCCGAGATACCGACGGTAATTTTTCGCTTTTGATGAGGCATCTATAGCTAAAGATTTCACCTTGATACGGAGCCGTTGTTTCTCAGATATCAACGCGGCCCTTATAGATAGAATGAGGAGGACCAAAGGACCATCGATGATGGTGAGAAGTCTGGGAGCTTCTTAGAACGTTTTACTGCGCAATCATACCTCTGTGCTGGACACTAATGAAGACAATGTGATTATACTGAGCCGGCCAGCTGTCAGCATAATTGACTTGGTATGAAATGAAGCCCGCTTTCGAATTTTGAGCTATATGGAAGCATGGGCGTACGATCGGTTCTTGGTTAGGGAGTGCAAAGTCTGAACGAAGCACCTCCTTTCTCTCTCCCTCTCCTCATTGGTTGAGTGTTCGTTGTTTAATGCTGGTAAATCTATAAGAGGGTTATTTCTAGGAATGAAGAATCCATGATAGACACATTATGCAACCAAGAAATACGTGAAGAACGCAATTCTGAGCATTATAATTGCAAAGGTGCTGCTTGTTTCATGAATACTGAGAGTGGCTCCGCCGCGGTGGTTTAGCGGCTAAGTTACTCGGCTGCAGACCTGCCGGTCGCGGGATCAAATCCCGGCTGCGGGGCTGCATTTCTGGTCGAAGCGGAAATGTTGTAGGCCCGTGTGCTCATGCAGATTTGGGTGCACGTTAAAGAACCCCAGGTGGTCGAAATTTCCGGAGCCCTCCACTACGGCGTCTCTCATAATCATATGGTGGTTTTAGGACATTAAACCCAACATGTGAATCAATCAATGTTGAGAGTGGAATAGAAACAAGAACCTCAAACAGAAAGAAAGAAAAGCTTTCGATCTAGCGTAAAATTTAAATGAAATGACGACGCGAATTTTACATCACAGGGTCTAATGGAGGTAAAGATGGGGAGCAGACCGTTTTGGAGTTCAATATACCAATGGTCCTCGGTCAGAGACATCATAATATTAGGTGGAGGGTTTAAGTCCCAGATCCATGATATCATTATGAGGGATGCATTATTGGAGGGCCCCGTAAATCTTCTTTTTTTACCATCTCGTGTTTTTTAACGTGCACTAACATAGCACAGTGCACGGGCTTCTAGCATTTATCCTTCATTGAATCGCGACCGCCGTAGACCGAGAACGAACCCACGACTTTCGGTCATGCATTCGAGCATGGTAACTACTCTAGCACCGTGGGCGAGTCCATGGCCTGCGATTATTGTCAATATCTCTTGTGGCCATAGTCCTCTACTTGAAGAGATGACAAATGAGGTACGACTGAGCAAGAACATGCGGTAGGCTTGGAGCCTCTTTTACATGTTGAGGGGGATGGAGAGTGGCTTATACCTATTCGCAACTCAAATGAACATGAGAGGGCGCTGCGAAGTTGCAGCATGGCGGATTCACGGAGGTCACCGCGTCCGCTGTCGCCAACACAAAATATTGAGATTTCTGCAGTGTGATTGGAGTTTGCGCTGCTTTGTGGAAGGGGAGCGGATTGTTGGCGCGGAGAATCTTATTCTTGGTCGGCACCAGTAGTTCCGCAAACACGAGGGGCGTTTCGAAGTGGTCGCGTTGTGTGTGTGATGCACATGGCGCACCGCGTCTCTGCGAAATTTGTTTGCATACTTCGGGCACCGCAGCGACATGTAGTCACTGGATTCAATGGTCATTTCAATAGGTTCCAGTTAACAAGTTAACACTGGTGCCTCACCTGGAAAGAAGAAATCTGCTTGACCGTTCGTTTTTTCTTGCACGGGTGGCATCGTCCTACCATGCTCCTATATATATATATATATACATATATATATATATATATATATATATATATATATATATACCGTATACGACTGACGCGTGGACTCTTTGGACCTCAGTACGCAGTTTCCCTATATTGCCGGTAGGTGCCGCGTGAATTGCTGGAGTTGCGAATAGTTCCCCGGAAGACGCGGACGTAGATTTGTGACTAGGATAAAAATTGAAAACAAGGGCGAGCCAGAAATCTTTTCTGGGGGAGGGGGAAGGCGGGCGGCACCTCCTTGGTTTTTTGGTTAAAGTCGTCATTTTTCACTCTCTATGTCATGGCGAAAACAAATTTCGGGAGAAAAATTGCGCTACAGTTGCGCAGTTTCTTTTTCTCAAACATGAAAAACCAACCAGCCCGATACTTCACTTTGCTCGCGTACTATACTTCGTTGCAGACGTACCCAGGAAGCCCATCTGGTGCTTCTTTGACTCTAAGGACTTCACCTACGCGGTGAGCAGCCTGCCGCTGGAACTCTGCTCGGCCGTCGTCTTCTGCTGCCTCGATCTTACCCAAGGAGGTGACAGCGTCGCAGTCATGGCGGCCGATGAAGGTTTGTAGTCTTATCCGAAGGTTTAGCGCCGTTCTGGCCCTTCTACTAGTGAGCCTGTTTCGATATTCTGAAAAGACACGCGTAAGTTGAAAAATGACCGTGTATCTGCGCGCTTCGCTACAAATGCCGTAGGAAGACGGTAATAATAAAGCGGCCGTCTTTTTCGTGCATAGCGTCACATTTCCAGCGCTGCGTCGGAAACTCTAGGATCTTTAGAATCATGTATTCATTTATTTTCTACTAAAGGAAAACACCGCCTAATACTTAAGTATTGATGTAGCGTCTCAGATATACGTAATGTTTGCTTTTTGATCGACAATGTTCACACATATGAACGCAGCCACCAGTTAATTATGGCTGGGCATCCAGCGAGTGCTTAAACTTTAGCCAGCTCTTAGAATCCTGGGACAAACAAACAGACCGTTATTTCGGCGTAGACAGGTTTGAGGTTTCGAGGTCCACGGGACGGCTTTATGCTCTCTTATAGTAGAGTACTAAGTACTCTAAATTGTTAACCATTTTTTCTGAGCACCACAAGTATCCCGAAAAAGACTATCCTGATTCCTTTGTAAAAGGCAAAAAAGCAAGAATAAAATCTTATCTCACTTCGTGAAATCGTGAGTAGCTGTGGAGCTGTTGTTCTCAATGTTTCTTTTGTGATTTTCCGTGATGTCATCTTGCGTGCGTGTCTGTGATTAGGTTATTGCTAGAGATGCACGCGCAATTAAGGACTGGTTATGTGGCAGCCCCTATCCCACACGTCCCCACTACAGTGAAACGCGCAAGAAGGTCTAAAAATATATTTTTAAAGCTCCTGGAATACCCGCCTTGCTGTCCTATTCACGTTCCACAAGTTCCCTTCTCCGCATCACTGGGTGGTGGCCGCTTTGTCCGCAATCAAGGCAGTGACACCATATACGGGTTTATCTGGGGAACTGGCACACAAAGTGCGACGCACATTTTCATCTGCCGTCAAGCCCAGCTCTAGAACGGCTGTGCTGTTGAAAGTGGAGGAGCCATTCTGCTCTGCGAAAGTGGATGACCAGCTACGCCTCGAAGCACACGATACAGAGGTCACACATAATTTTCAACTGGGCTCAGTTATTGTGTTGATCGACATGTAACTGGGTTCAGTTATTGTATTAACGAGATAGCGTTAAAGAGCTCGTGTCTCAGAAAACCCACCGCTGGCATCGGCCCCGTTGGTTGTGAGCGAAAAATCGTCTGTGCGTCTGTGACCGCAAAATCAAGTTACCGAGATAGCCGCGGGAGGCTGCTACTTGTCCACGCGTGCCCGCGCAATCACACTGAGAAAGCCGCGCATTCGAAGAAACAAAAAGTGCTCAAGGTCACGAGGCGCGGTGGTTTCTTTGCCCTGCCACCCCTCCCTGCTTAGCTTCCAGTGCTTTGGTCGGGACGAGAGAAGAGATAATGCAATCGCAGCATACGACAAACCTTTGTAACTCCACTCGCACTGGACGGATTCTTAAATTTTTTTGCGGCGTTGAATTCGTGAGACAATAAGCTCTTCTTGCGACTTCGTTCCATGGTTACTTGAAAAAGTGTTTCAGGGCCCCTTTAACGCATTTTGTTTGATAAGTGTCACGACGAAGACGAGTCCATTCGGCGATAATAGCACGCGCTGGTCCAATCTACTGTGTGGGCGTTTGTGTGCGTGTATGTGTATGTCACAAAGCATATGAATAAGTATGCACTTAGCGGTTGAAGGGTGCACTAGAGGCCGGATTTCGATACCGCGTTCACCTCTTAAAGCGAAGCTTAAGGGTGCCCAATTTTCGATCGATATTTGGTAGCTCTGGCACGGCGAACCACTCACTCACTCACTCACTCACTCACTCACTCACTCACTCACTCACTCTTCCGGCCAACAGAACGGTACAGCGCCATCGCCGAGCGTCGCAAGGCCTACCCCTGGGTGCGGTTATTCGTGGGCATCGGTGGGCCGCGGGCCATGAAAGATGGCTTCCGCGCCCTCGCCTCAGCCGACGTCACCAACATGACCGTGGTGCGCCTCTGCCGCAGCCTACACAAGTTCTCGGAGCGCACGGGCGGCGAAGGCGTGCTTTTCCACCCGCCGCCTGGCACCGACGGCGCCTACCACCAGTTCATCGTGGTGAGCATTTTTTCGCTAACAGCAACGTCCATCTGCAGTGAAATGGGTAATTCCACTAGGTCTTACTCATTCAAGCTGAAAGATCAATAATGCGAAAGCCTCATATGCCTTACCAATTCGTAATAGTGATACGAAACCAAGGCGACTCGAACGATGCAACGCTCACTTTATGGCGTCACCATATGACGTCATTATGAGGCAACAGATCACCTAAGTTTGCGACGTCATTAGGACAAAGCTATCACGCCACAGCGACGTCAGATAACGTCATGTCACATAGCGACCTCATGACACGGCATTGTTACTTGGTTAAAGGTGTACACTGATCCCCTAGGATATTTAAAAACACGAATGGTGCAGAAAGTTTTGAATGCCTCCCATCACGGCGGCAGTGCTAAACGATGCTGGGTGTAGATAACTTCCAGAGGGTGCAGCTTAACAAAGTGGCTGACTGGGCTAGTTGGTTTAGCCAACTGCCCCCCCCCCCCCAAAAAAAAAGGAGCGCATGCTTAAGGAAGCCTTCAGTTGCTCTGTCAGAAGGAGAGCTATGGCTTTTTTTTTGGGGGGGGGTGCGAGGATCGGCGTAGCAGGCTCAGTGATTGTTGACGATATTTCGTATCTTTACATCTGTCATTTTATCACTGTTTTTTTTTCTTGTTCACTCGGGTATATTGACAGCCTTCTTGTTGTAGTGGAGCATACGCACCAACGCGTATGCGCCTTCGGAAGACAACAAAAAGCCCGTGCTCTGCTTGCGCGAGAGTTTGTGCCGCCATTGCCAGACTGGCCGTACGCACACTTTCCGTTGCGACCTCGTTGCGACTTCTCGGCTCGAATAAACGTCATCACATTTGGTGGAGGCTGCTGAGATCCCCAAGAAGACCTAGAGCTCCGCTCTCGCAAGTTGCCTGAAAGACTACCGCCAAACATGACTGACGCAGTTGCCAACCAGCCCAGCCCAGCCCAGCCAGCACCATCGGCTGCCCCGTCTACCTGCCCCGGCGCTACTCGCCAGCGGGACCCACCAATCTTCAGCGGAAGTGGTGAGCAAGACGTCGAAGACTGGCTGTCCTTGTACGAACGCGTAAGCGTCAGCAACAAGTGGGATGACGACTCTAAACTCGCTTACGTTATCTTTTACTTGGCAGACGTAGCTAAGCTTTGGTTTACCAACCGTGAAACCGCCATCGCCAACTGGTCCTCCTTTAAGACCCTCGTAACAGAAGCGTTCGGCCGACCAGAGGTCCGCAAGCTCCGCGCTGACCAGCGTCTGCGCCACAGAGCCCAGCAGCCTGGCGAAACGTTTACGAGTTACATTGAGGATGTGCTCGACCTCTGCAAGCGTGTTAACCCATCTATGCCCGAAGAAGAGAAAATTCGGCAGATTCTCAAGGGTATTGAGGATGGCGCATTCCAGATGTTGCTAGCGAAAAGCCCGACCTCGGTGGCGATCCTCGTAAGCCTGTGCCAGAGCTTCGATGAATTACGCCGTCAGCGTTCCATCGCCCGACAGGGTGTCTCACCACCAGATTCAATCTCGGCTGTCGCACTCGCAAATGTCAACGTTCGCCAAGAAAGTCTGTCCAACCAGATCAAAGACTTCATCAGGGAGGAAGTCGCCCGACAGCTTTCCCTGCTGCCGCATAGCGACGCGCCCACCGCAAGTCTGCCTTCGACACTGCAGCAGGCCATACGCACTGAAATTTGCGATGTCCTACCTACAGTGCAGGCCCCTTACGCATGCACTTCAGCAGCATCTAATCTCTCAGCTGTCAGCTACGCACCACCTGCACCATCTTAACGTCTCAGCTACGCCGCTGTGGTTGCGCGACCCCCACCGCATCCAGTATCCTTATCGGCTCCACCTCCTCCGGCAGCGCCTCCGGTTTACAGGCCCTCACCTCGCTTTTTCCGTCCATCTAATGAGTGGCGCACCCATGACAACCGTCCTATCTGCTTCGCGTGTGGCATCGCTGGACACATTGCACGCTACTGCCGCCGCCGTCCCACACCTGCGTACGCCTCCTTTGGAACTCCTACCTATGCGTCGCAGCAGGCCACTACGTCTGCATACGAACAGAGGCACTCTGACTCGGATCGTCGCCCATCGACCTCTCGTTTCCCATCTCCTCGTCGCCGATCGCCATCTCCTATGCGTCGTAGACCACCTCCTGAGGAGGGAAACTAATCAGTGCAGTTCCAGAGGCAAGAACTGCAGCTTCTGCGCAATTATCAAGACCTCCATTTTCGCCGCGAAATGTTGTTGATGTCAATGTTGAGGGAGTCGCCACACAAGCGTTAATTGATACTGGGGCCGCCGTTTCTGTGATGAACGCAAAATTTTGTCGCAAACTGAAGAATGTGACCACATCTCTCTGTGGCATCGTGCTGTCCACGGCTAGCGCGCAACGCATACAGCCCTCGTCTGTGTGTACGGCGCGCGTCGTCATCCAAGACGTTTTGTACATCGTCTAATTTTTTGTACTACCATCTTGCTCTCATGACCTCATCCTGGGTTGGGATTTCTTATCAGGTCATGAAGCTATCATCTATTGTTGCCGTGCGGAAGTGTCCCTAGTGCCAAGTTGTGAATTTTCACCACCCGACCATTCACCACTGCTCTCCAAACTCATCGCTGACGACGACATCACCTTGCCTCCGGAAGCTTCAGTCCCTATTAGCCTTTCATGTGTGGCGCAACCTGACGCCACGGTGGTGTTTACGCCATCCCCTGTTTTTACTGAACGCAAGGGCATCGTGCTCCCATTTGCCGTTCTTACGATTGCGTCTGGTTTAACCGTAATGCTGGTTACCAACCACTGCAACTACCCCGTTGGCTTGCTTCGTGGTGAAACGTTAGGATATGTGCAACCTGTCGACCATATCAATGATATTATTCTTCCCGACGAAACGCCATGTCAGATTACCGCAATCACTCAGGCGTGTGAGCCATCAAGCTCACCAGCCTTCGACAATGCTATTGACGCAGACCTTCCCCCCTCGCATCGCAGCCAACTTGTTGCTCTCCTTAACAAGTTTCGCTCTTCTTTCGACTTTCAGAAACCTGCTTTGGGTCGCACCACGACTGTCACTCATACTATTGACACCGGCTCACATTCGCCTTGTGCGACAGCGTCCTTACCGCGTTTCTGCCGAAGAGCGCCGCGTCATTACGGAGCAAGTAGATGACATGCTTAAACGTGGAGTCATACAGCCTTCTCAAAGCGCTTGGTCGTCACCCGTGGTTCTGGTAAAGAAAAAAGATGGCACCGTTCGATTTTGCGTGGACTATCGCCGCTTAAACAAGATTACAAAGAAAGACGTCTACCCGCTTCCACGAATAGACGATGCTCTTGACTGTTTACAAGGCGCCGAGTACTTCACATCCTTGGATCTGCGTTCTGGGTATTGGCAGGTGCCAATGGCTGAATGTGATCACCCTAAAACAGCCTTTGTAACGCCGGATGGCCTGTATGAGTTCAAAGTCATGCCATTTGGGCTCTGCAACGCGCCTGCGACGTTTGAACGCATGATAGATACCATATTGCGGGCCCACAAGTGGAAAACTTGCTTGTGTTACCTAGATGACATCGTAGTCTTTTCAGCTGATTTCCCGACACATCTTCGTCGTCTCCACGAGATTCTGACGTGTCTAGCTTCTGCAGGCCTACAACTTAACACCAAGAAGTGCCACTTCGCAGCCCGAAAACTAACCATCTTGGGACACGTCATCACAAAAGACAGTGTTCTTCCGGACCCCGATAAGCTTCGAGCTGTCGCTGACTTTCCAATGCCCACATCACTGAAAGCCCTAAGAAGTTTCGTTGGTCTTTGCTCTTACTTTCGTCGCTTCGTGCGCAACTTCGCGACCATCATTGCACCTCTGACTAGTCTGCTTTCCAACAGCAAAGGTATATCTGCATGGTCACCTGCATGTGACGACGCATTTCACCAGCTGCGCCGCCTGCTGACCTGGCCACCTATTCTTCGCCACTACGACCCCACTGCTGCCACAGAAGTTCACACTGATGCAAGCGGCGTTGGTCTTGGCGCAGTTTTGGCACAACGGAAAGTCACTCAAACCGAATACGTAGTCGCTTATGCAAGTCGCGCTCTTAAGAAGGCTGAATTGAATTACTCCGTGACAGAGAAGGAGTGTTTGGCCATAATCTGGGCGCTTACGAAGTTTCGCCCGTACCTTTACGGCCGTCCTTTCGACGTGGTCACAGACCACCACGCTCTATGTTGGCTGTCCTCCTTGAAAGACCCGTCCGGACGTCTGGGCCGTTGGGCACTTCGATGGCAGGAATACGACGTCCGTGTCGTATATCGTTCCGGCCGCAAGCATACGGACGCCGATGCACTTTCCCGATCGCCATTAACACCAGATGTGGCTTCTCTGTCACCCCCTTTTACCACCTTGTCACCACTCGAAAGCACTGACATGCTTTCGGAGCAGCGTAAAGACCCATACATTGCCTTGTTAGTCGACTACCTTACCGATCCGTCTTCTGTCCCTTCCACGAGAGCGCTGCGCCGGCAAGCAGCCCACTTTGCCTTACGTGACAACATTCTGTACCGCCGCAACTACACGCCTGGTGGTCGGAAGTGGCTCCTTGCTGTCCCAACTCATATGCGCTCTGACATCTGCATGAATTTCCATGCAGATCCCCAAAGTGCTCACGCAGGTGTCCTGAAAACCTACGAAAGGCTGCGCCAACGCTATTACTGGCGAGGAATGTATCGTTTTGTGCACAAATACGTTCAGTCTTGCACCACTTGCCAACAGAACAAAACACCTCCGCGGCACCTTACTGGCATGTTACAGCCGCTCCCGTGCCCGGCTCGCCCATTCGACCGCGTGGGTATAGACCTCTATGGCCCCCTCCCATATAGCAGCTCTGGAAACCGGTGGATTATTGTCGGAGTCGACCATCTGACACGCTACGCTGAGACTGCAGCTCTACCGGCAGCGACCGCCCACGAAGTTGCACTCTTCATTCTCCGCAGCTTCATTCTACGCCATGGTGCTCCGCGGGAATTACTCAGTGATAGGGGTCGAGTGTTCCTGTCGGAGGTCATCCAAGCTATCCTCGCTGAATGCAACATTATCCACCGTAAATCTACCGCATACCATCCACAGACAAATGGTCTTACTGAGCGGTTCAACCGCACACTTGGCGACATGCTGAGGATGTACACCGCCTCCGACCACACTAACTGGGACGCTGTATTGCCCTTTGTTACCTTCGCTTATAACACCGCGACGCAAGCGACTACCGGTTTTTTCCCCGTTCTTTCTGTTGTACGGCCGCGAACCATCCCACCCACTCGACACCATACTCCCGTACCGCCCTGATGCATCGGAGTGCTCCCCGCTTTCGTAAGTCGCCAGATACGCTGAAGACTGCCGTCAGTTGGCTCGGTCTCTGACAAGTGAGGCTCAAGGTCTACAAAAGACTCGACACGACGACGCTCACCGCATAGTTCCTACATTTCGTGCTGGCTCCCTTGTGTGGCTTTGGGTGCCCCCGCACGTTCCTGGCCTGTCTTCTAAACTTCTGGCCCGGTACCATGGTCCGTACCGTGTCATTGACGCGACCTCCCCGGTGAATTACATCATCGAGCCGTTAACACAATCACCAGATTTGCGCCGTCGAGGACGCGAGACCGTACACGTCGACCGTCTCAAGCCCTACTACGACCCCTCATTGTGCCTACTCCCTGAGTCGCCAGGATGGCTACCCTTCACCCCGGGGGTATTGTAGTGGAGCATACGCACCAACGCGTATGCGCCTTCGGAAGACAACAAAAAGCCCGTGCTCTGCTTGCGCGAGAGTTTGTGCCGCCATTGCCAGACTGGCCGTACGCCCACTTTCCGTTGCGACCTCGTTGCGACTTCTCGGCTCGAATAAACATCATCACATTGTCAATAAAAATTTAGTTGGAAGTCAGCGTTTGTCTAGTGTTTTTCCTGTCCACCGTGTGTTTTTTTCGCGCGATTAAACCTTAAGAGAGTGCAGGGGTGGGAGGATTAGTTGAGCGACTAAGAAGAAAAAGGAAAGGTCGTCTCAGGCCAATATTTGAGAGGCAGTGGAACTTCTCAAGAGCAATAAATCACGCGACACAAGGAAACAGCGATACTGTCACACTGTCCTTGTCCGTTTCGTGTTCTTGTGCTGTTCATCTCTGTTCATGTATGCAGCACATTGTTTCATTTGACAATGCCATGGGCTAACTAGCCCCAGGGGAAACACTTGTAAACGTGAGCTCGGATATTCGCGGCGTCTGCCTATCGTCGCGTCACGCATCGACGCACTGTTTGAGTTGATTTTGTATATGGCATTCAGATGGAAGTGCGGCCGGGAAGACCCAATTAACAGTCAGCTATGAAAGTTGACGAACAAAAATTAACGTGGAGTCTATCCACGTCAGCGAGAATTTCACCAAATACAATGGGCGAGCGGCATTAAAGACACGTAGGTGGAACATTGATCTCGACTAAATTGTGGCATTCATGATATCGGGTAGACGCATCTGAAAGGTTATAGATTGAAACAACTTCTGACCAGCTAGTTTGATGCGTGCTGTTGGTGCAGTTCTAGAGATGTTTTCTCTCTTTTTTTTTCTTCACATAGAACCTCAATGAATGCCTCGGCTCATTTGACATTGAGGTCAGCGTTGTCATCCCAGAAGACGCCATCGACGACAGGGCCTTCTTCAAGTACGAAGCTTACTACAGGTGAGGAAACGTTCATTACCGCGATGTTAATGAGCAACCTTGCGCAATCAGTTTTTAAATGTATATTAGAGAAACAGTCATTATGCATGCGATATTATTCTGTTTCTTAATGTTTTCCCAAAGTTGTACTTATAGTGGTGAGTTTTGGCACAGCGTAGTGTTCGTAACGGCTCTGGGTTTGTATGTAAGCTGCTTTTGGCATAAGACGCGCCAAATACATTGGCTCATGCATTCTATGCGATATGCAGAGCTCTGACGTATATACGCAATGGCGCTACGAACGCAGGTTACGCATTGCTAAAAAAAATGGCAGCATATACACGGGGTGAATGATTGAGAGTGGGGCGAAGCGTCCGTCCGTCCATTCGTTCTTGCTTCCGTCCTTCCATGCATCCGTCTGTGTGAACGTCCATGCGCCCATCCACCCGGCCGTGCGTGCGTCTGTTCGTGCGTCCATACGTCCATCCGTGCGTTCGTCCATGCATCCTTCCTGCATCCGTCCATGCAGCCATCCGTGCGCCCGTCCATGCATCTTTCTGTGTGTCCGTTCGACCATCTAGTCAACACTCCAAGTACCACCATCTCGCATCTTTTCATCATACATTCCGCATATGGAGGCACCGCCATCCAGCGGACATTCCAAAGACTAAACGAGAGGTGGCACACGCACACTTTCTTACGGCTTGCGCTTCGTGTCTACTTCCCACTTTTAAGCACCTAGAGTTCATGGTATTTACTAGTTCACTGTATTCATGGCACTGCGGCCCAACGCTCGCTAAACCTTTCTAAAACCAAGGAGGTCATGCCCAGCGAGTATAACGTAGCAACCCTTTCTTGTCAGATAGTGCTCAATGTACATGCCAATGGCTACTAAGGGGGAATGAGAGACAGGAGAATTCGGCTTTTAGTTAACGCGCACACTGCGATTTTTTTATTGTTCAACAACCCACAAAAGAAATCTCCCACCTGCTTCACTTTGCAGGTCAAAGCGTAAGACAAGTGTCGTACTACGACGAGGGACGAACGGGTGCCACGTTAAGATGCTTCGCCCCTAAAAGTGTTCATTGATTTACAGCGCTTGGTACTCTACAATGGGAGAGCAGAAAGCCGCCCCAGCAACGTCACTCACGATAAGTGCATTATGGTCCAATCTGTGTATAAGAAAGTGGGTTACGACTGCGAGTACTAGCTACTCTACTATGGGAGAGCTAAGAGCGCCTCACTGCCGCCCGGGGAGGGGTTAAAAAAAGGGGGTAACGATTTAGAGCACAGGGTACTCTACCATGGGAGAGCTTAAAGCCGTCCCGACTTAGGTCACGGTAGGGAACTCGTGTATAAAGAGGTTACGGTGAAATGTTGCCATAACTAAGAGGTATACGCTGCCGCATAGTGAACTTTTGTGACCACAATTCTTGCGCAAAGTGCCTGCCACGTTTACTATAAAATGTTATTATAGAAAAAGAACGAATATGGTCGATTGCCGGCTATGGATATTAGTATTTGAATTTACGCGAGCCTTTTATCTTAGCTCTGTCAAACTGATGCACTGAAGCGCCACGTCGGTGTTTTGTGCACTGCTATCGCGAACGCTCAAAATAGTAAAAGGGTATGCCGCTGAAACAAAGAGTGACGTGCGAGTGGCGGTCAAACGGTCGAGCAATGAAGTAGAAGGCTGGTGCAAGGAGCTACTCGCAGCCCAAGCCACGTCCAAGCTCATTATATATATAAAAAAATGGCAGCATATCCGCGGAGTGAATTATGTAGAGTGGGGCCAAGCATCCGTCTGTCCATTCGTTCTTGCTTCCGTCCATCCATGCGTGCGTCTGTGTGGCCGCCCGTGCGTCCATCCGGCCGTCCGTCCGTGCGTGCGTCTGTTTGTGCGTCCGTCCGTGCGTGCGTCTGTTTGTGCGTCCGTCCCTCCGTTCGTCCATGCATCCGCTCCTGCGTGCATCCATGCGTCCATCCGTCCGTGCAGCCATTCGTGCGTCCGTCCATGCATCTGCCTGTGGGTCTGTTCGTCCGCCTATTCAACACTCCAAATATAACCATCTCGCATCTTTTCATCATATATTCCTCATATAGAAGCACCGCCATCCAGCAGACATACCAAGGACTGAATGAGAGGAGGCACACGCACACTTTCTTACGGCTTGCGCTTCGTGTCTACTTCCCACCTTTAACCCCCTCGAGTTCATGGTATATACTAGTTCACTGTATTCATGGCACTGCGGCTCAACCAATACCACCTAGACTATACAAGGTCCCTCCAGGGAGAGCGTGACGTCACGCTAGTTGCCCACCTGCACACCGGCCGTCATCGCCACTCGTTCTCGTTATATCTGCTGGGGGCACTTATTGAAAGCCGGTGTTTCTTTTTTTGTTCTTTTTTGTTCCTGCGCGGTCTGCATTTGTTTACGCCTGCCTTTACACTTTAGTGATCAATCTGTAATAGTCAGAAATGCATTTGTAGAAGAGGTTTTATTAGGACGAAAGGCTAAAACCATCCTACCTCATTTCTTGTTCAAGGTTTTGATTTTTTTGTCAGCTGCCTTTTTTGTGCAGTGCTTTGGATGGTGTCATTTAGAAGTCTACAAAAGTTGTTCAGAGCGACATTTGTTGCAACACGCACTACATGCCGCACGATAGTCTCAGAGGTATGGCCATTTTCGCAAGTCTCTAGCTTAACATCTCCTAGCAGTGATGTGGTAATGGAGCTTACAATGCCACGTTGGTTGTTCGACGCGAGGAACGCCTTTGCATTTTCTCCCTTGGTGAGCTTTTCGACAACAAGCGTTGTCACCAGCACCATGTGCACAGTACATGGCTGCGGAAACTATAGGCTTCCTCATGACAAGTTGTCAATCATTGTGCTACCTTCCATATCTATGTTCCTGCTCTCCAGGACGAGCACGCTGCTGCAAAATGCGCATGACAGCTTATTCAGAGCTGAACGAGCACAATATCCAGCGATATAAGCAACGACCTCTATGTCATGCTTTGGGTTGGAAATTTCATCATTTTAGATGTGAACAGAGAAGTTATGTGTCGATACTTCTGTGTCACTTTCGCTGCTGATGTCTGGCTGCGGAAGCATCAGCAGCTTTTGCAGACGAATTTTCTTTTCAGACTCCAGAAGCTGCCTCACGGAAACATGCTATTGTGCACCAGCAAGCTGACGGTAGCGACCGAAGCGATCTTCAAGAGTGTCAGTTTGAAATTTTCCCAGCAAGACATGCTTGAACTTCAGTTCTTCTAAACAGTACCGCGACAGCTCAACAAGGGAGTAGCAAGTGAGTCTCAACGCAGAATGTGTTTCCCTTGTCAAGCAGCCACGGCTCATGTTGACGCTGCTCCAAGCATCCAGCCAGTCTACCCCTCCACTAAGGAAAACCAGCTGTTGATCCACCGTAGAATTCACTGGATTTTGAAGGGTGTCGTTCAGTCGGCGACCTTTCGAAGGGGTCTTCACGTTGACGATTTTCCACCACGTCCATATGATGTTTATGAAGAGAGCTGTTGAACTGGCACATGCAGTTTCAAGGGCATCGCCACGCGTCTCAACTGCGTTTGATACAAACGGATTAATGACATTTAACACCGACTTTACATTTTGTCTCTCCATAGGTGTTGGATTGATTGCCTTGGAATTTAGCTTGTAGCCAAGCTTGAGAAGCGATGTCTGCTCCAGTGCATACAGCTGCCGTACGGCTTCAAATGATGCCACTTTCATTCTGGGCGGCCCGTCAGGCAATATTCCTGACAGGCTCACTTCAGGAAAGTAAAAGCACATTCCTTCGTTTTTTTATTCATCCAGTTGTTGCTGATGCATTTCAGTATGGGCACAGGGTCTACGACATAAAACAGAGGCCAATTGTTGTCGGCTGGATGAGGATATACAATGCTTACTTCCTGTTTCTCTGAGAAAAACGACATCATTTTCCGGTTGAGGGAATTGTTGTCGGTAATTACAGCAATGAACCTGAGGCCCATAGATTTCACTTCTAAAATTACTTTCTTGCAGAACTCATGTAAAATTTCGGTGGTCATTTTAGCAACAGGAAGAATGTGAAGCACATCTTTGTTTGATGACAAGAGCGACTGAAGCATGAAAACATGAGCGGTTGTGGCAGCCTCTTGAGAATTGGCTGCAGATCCAACTATGCTGCCCCCTTTATAATCGAAGTATGGCTTGATATGAATTTCATCAACCATTAGCGTCACCGTCTTTTCGTGCGGCTGCATGCACTTCACTCTTTCTTAAATGTAGGAGAGGAAGTTCGCTTCGTTTTGCTCCTTCAGTGGATCGCCTCCACACTTGGAACAAACGCGGCGCAGGGTTGAAGGATGGGGTAAAGTCAACGTCAACGCTGATCTGGCAAAGTTATAGGCGTGCGGAGATATGGAGTGCAGGATGCTAGAAAACACTAATGTTTCAGCACTGTAGCGACGAATGAGGGCAGCGAGTGCGAGAGCTATTTGCTTATTTAGCAAACGAAACAAAGCACTGTGTTCTTCGGTCGTGTCACTGTCTTGGGGCAGTTCATTCAATAAGGAGCCGATATGCTGCAACACTGACGCTGTTTTCGACGGACTTGCAACTTCAGGCGTCTCAGTCATGTGGTTTTCCAGCTGCTGGAGCAGTGAGGACAACGTCCGGATGTCGCGCACTGCGTCTGGAACTGCGCCTCCGCAAGGTAATGAAACCAGCTTGATCATACATGCTGAGACTGCAAGTGAGAGATCAGCAAGCACAGCGACGGAGAACCTCACGTGCGGTGAAGGATTATCTTCGATGCGGAGAAACATCACACAACGATCGTTGGCCTTGATGGTCCGAAAATTATTACTGCATACAGCAGAAAGCTTGCCTCTTAAGTGTTCGAAAGAGGACACAGCATTTCTCTCCTCTTCGCTTTTTTTGCGCATATAGAGTCCTTAATCACTTTGCTCAAGGCCTCGTTTTCCATTCGAGCTCGTTTCGAGACAGGAGATTCTCGACGATTGCGATTCGTGCTCAGGTAGGACGGACAGTTCGGAAACACCAATGGTATAGCATCTTACACTAGGCCCGCCCTCTTGCTGTCGACTGTCAATGTCCGTCCCGACGCTGCGTCGAAATGTGACAGCTTTGTGATGAAGTCAGCCTCGAGGAAGTGGAGTTCACAGACCTGCGCCAAGCATAACAGTGACTTCATTACTTTCATACGAAACGGGCTAATGGGAACTCTGACACGAACCTGAGTATTTCTGTTCTATTTTACCGCCCTACCCTACCTGAAGCGCGACAAAACTACCATCACCACTCACGATACTCGCTCCGTTCAACAGTAACAGAGCCAGAACGCCAGTAATGCGATAGAGCCGGTAAGACAACAAACTTCAGCAGTTTCTCACCTTGGAGTGTATGCTTGGTGTGAAATTCTTTCGCGGAATGGCTTTTATCCAAGACTTCTTCCGAACTTCATCCTTGGGGAATGCGAAAACACGCACTTTGGGACCACTGTCATAATTGCCGCGGCACCCGGGAACACAACAACGTCCCATGTCGCACTGATCGATGTGTAATCCCATACTCACAAATACAACACCAATAAAATAGGACACATGGGAACGGACGAAGACACAGAGCAGTGCGATGCAGCACCGAGCCTAACGCAGTCTAACCAGCGAAGCAGGCAGCGATGAAAGGCCAACCTGTCGTGGCTTGTCCGCCGTTCGGGGTAAAAAAGTGCGCGGGGTGACCAACACCACCACCTGAGCGACGCGTCCTCGGCCACTGGACAGTCGGTGATATGTCCGGGGAGGGGTTGAGGCTGCCACCCAGGATCCGGCGAAGGACGACTCTTGCGACGCGTCTCACGAACAAGTAGAAGATGCGTTTAATTTACATATTTGCAAGAGAAGTACATTGCAACGAGAGCGTACAGACGCGCCTTTGCATCACAAGGGCCAGAGCGCACTCGAGACGAGCGGTCCAACGAAGTCCAGAGAGAGAGCACAGCGCACTCCCGACACGCTCCTTTTATAGCCGTCCGTGCACGCGCTAGACGCCGACTGTGTGTCCCAGCGACGCTGATGTGCATTTCTTGCGGCGCACACAGACGCCTACCGCGTTCCTGCAGGACGCGGACAGCGTTTGACCGTTACGCCGATGAGCGTCCCTTGCAAGCCACTTCCTTGCTGTGCCGGTCGGACAACTAGCGTGACGTATGCCGTCTGGAGAGAGGGGTATGAACGGGCCTCATGAATAGTCTAGGTGGTGTTGGCTCAACGCTCGCTAAACCTTTCTAAAACCAAGGAGGTTACGCCCAGCGAGTATAACGTAGCAACCCTTTCTTGTCAGATAGTGCTCAATGTACATGCCAATTGCTGCTAAGGGGGAATGAGAGACAGGAGAGAGAGAGAGAGATAAAGATGCAAGGAAAGGCAGGGAGGTTAACCAGACGCACATCCGGTTTGCTACCCTGCACTGGGGAAGGGATGGAGGGGAGCATAGAGGTTGCAGAGAGATGAGAATTCGCCTTTTAGTTAACGCGCACGCTGCGAATTATTATTGTTCAACAACGCACAGAAGAAATCTGCCACCGGCACCACCTTGCAGGTCAAAGCGTAAGACATGTTTCGTACTACGACGAGGGGCTAACGGGTGCCGCTTTAAAGCTTGGTGCACACCGGCGACTAGCAGCGGTTGCGCGACCATTTGCGACTGGTCGCAAACAGTCGCGAATGGTCGCAAAGCGACTGCTCTGGCTAGTCGCTTCGTGACCGATTTTTCAGTCGCGCGACTGCGGTCGCAAAGCTGCTGGAACCAATCAGCGATGCTCAATTTTTGTTGTTTGTTTTTTCATTGCGCTCACGAGAACGGATAAAAACAAGAAATGCGGCGTGCTCGGTTTGCTCCGCTCACTCAGCTGGCGGCGATCAGCTGATCGGCGCTGGTCTCCAGAGTTCTCACTAATAACGAGATTCGGACGTCACCCTCCGCTATTGCGACTTCCGGTCGCTCGCATGCAGCCTCTCTGCTGGTGTGAACATCAGTCGCTTTTTGGTCGCCAGTCGCAAATGGTCGTGCGACCGCAGCTAGTCGTCAGTGTGCACCAGCCTTAAGGCGCTGCGCCCCTAAAGGTGTTTGTTCATTTGCAGCGCTTGGTACTCTATAATGGGAGAGCAGAAAGCCGTCCCAGCAAAGTCACTCACGATGAGTGCATTATGGTCTTATCTGTGTATAAGAAAGTGGATAACGATTTAGAGTACTCGGTACTCTACTATGGGAGAGCTAAGAGCCGTCCCGTGGGCCTCACTGCCGCCCGACCTCGTGTGTGAGAAGATCACGGTGAAATGTTGCCATCACTACGAGGTAAGCGCTGCTGCATAGCGAACTTTTGTGACCACAATTCTTGCGCAAAAGGCATGCCACGTTTACTGTAAAATGTTATAATAGAAAATGAACGAATATGGTCGATTAACGGCTGTGGATATTAGTATTTGAATTTACGCGTGCCTTTTATCTTAGCTCTGTGAATCTGATGCACTGAAGCACCACGTCGGTGTTTTGCGCACTGCTATCGCGAACGCTCAAAACAGTAAAGGGGTATGTCGCTGAAACAATGAGTGACGTGCGAGCGGCGGTCAAAAGGTCGAGCACTGAGGTAGAAAGCTGGTGCAAGGAGCTACTCGCAGCCCAAGCCACGTTCCAAGCGCATTATATATATAACAAAAATGGCAGCGTATCCACGGAGTGAATGATGGAGAGTGGGGCGAAGCATCCGTCATTCCATTCGTTCTTGCTTCCGTCCATCCATGCGTGCGTCTGTGTGGCCGCCCGTGCGTCCATCCGCCCGTCCGTGCGTCCATCCGCCCGTCCGTGCGTGCGTCTGTTTGTGCGTCCGTACGTCCATCCATGCGTCCGTCCCTGCGTTCGTCCATGCATCCGCTCCTGCGTCCGTCCATGCGTCCATCCGCCCGTGCAGCCATTCGTGCGTCCATCCATGCATCTGTATGTGGGTCCGTTCGTCCGCCTATTCAACACTCCAAATATCACCATCTCGCATCTTTTCACCATATATTCCTCATATAGAAGCACCGCCATCCAGCAGACATTCCAAGGACTGAACGAGAGGAGGCACACGCACACTTTCTTACGGCTTGCGCTTCGTGTCTACTTCCCACCTTTAACCACCTCGAGTTCATGGTATATACTAGTTCACTGTATTCATGGCACTGCAGCCCAACGCTCGCTAAACCTTTCTAAAACCGAGAAAATCACGCCCAGCGAGTATAATGTAGCAACCCTTTCTTGTCAGATGGTGCTCAATGTACATGCCAATGGCTGCTAAGGGGGAATCAGAGACAGGAGAATTCGGCTTTTAGTTAACGCGCACGCCGGCGAATTTTTTATTGTTCAACAACGCACAGTAGAAATCTCCCACCGGCGACACTTTGGAGGTCAAAATGTAAAACTGGTTACACACTACTTCTACGACTACGAGGGACGAACGGGTGCAGCTATAAGAAGCTTCGCCCCTAAAAGTCTCTTTTATTTGAACCGTCCTTATTAGGTTGGAAATTTTATATTTTTCTATTTCTTCGCGTTACATTGTGTTCATCCTTTGTTGCAATGCTTCTGCTTGTGAAATGGGGCCGCGAATCACGTCGAGCACTGCTGTCTTTTTGACCACGATCCCTCAGCAGCTACTGTACGTTGTTGTAAACCTTCAGTTGATTTGTTTTGAAATATCTCTTCCTCATTCCATCCCGAAAACGCAGTGTATGTATTAACCTATATAAGGGAAACGCTACGATACGCTGCTGTGTTCGCTTCAGCGAACAAAAACACTTACTCCCCTCCAGCGAAATAATTGGAAATTCAGTGATGTTTAAGCGGTAACTGAGAGATAAGAGCGCTAGTATTATGTGTAATTATCTGTTATAACAGCCAATGATCGTGATAAACCACACTCGAGCAGGTAGCACGCTCATAGCGGGCTGGTAGTTAAATTCTAGCCCAAATACGAACACATACCAAGTGATCAGGGGCCTGTATTTAGGATGACTACGAAGAGCTTATACTGTATGTGTATGCTGTACCAGCGGCGTAAGCTATCGCTTCTATACGATCGACGTCAAGTACTCTATCGGAACTAGAAAACAGTTGACACTGATTTAACTAGCATGGGAATGATAGAGCTGATGGAAATAAATCATGGAGGAACGTTGGCTAAATCTGCTAGCAACGGCACTAAGCTATAGTGAACATCAATAGTTGGTGCGGTTTCACATATCAAGCCACACCTGGTCGACGAAAGAAGGCGATGAAATGCTGAGCGTAGGCTGGTGTCTATTTGTTGCGTGGCATTAATTTTTTTTGCAAATCTTCTTGAATAAATACTTCTGGCTTGTCGATTGCTATATCGTGGGCATCAATCACAGCTACGTGGTATTTGTTTTACTTCGATGCCTACTCGACGACACCTTTCTCTTTCAACTGCAGGGTCCTTAAAAATGTGGTGGTGTGGGCTCACATTCCCAACATGAGCCACGCCGCCTGTGGTTTTGACAGCGGCTCCTTTGTGAGTATTCAGTATTGTGTATAGTATTATGTATAGCGGTGTGTGTGTGGGTATGTGTGTGTGCGTGAATATACTTTAAAAGGACACGGAAGTCAAAGAATGAGTCAGTTTATATTGATATACGCCATCATTGAAAACAGTTTTCGGGGCCAGTTGGAATGATGAACTTTGATGAATATTAGCTGTTAAAGCGAAATGAGTAAAAAAAAGAAACAAGAAAAAAAGAATCAAGAAAAAGAACGTGCAGATATGGAAAAAAAGGTGTTAGTGTACGATCCCTTTATCTTTCCGTGTCCGCATATATTATTTTTGCGGTTACAGTTAAGCACTGGAAATGCATCGAAATAACATCATTAGACATGGCGTAATACGGCCACACTAGGCCCATGCGCTACTATAGAACTAAGGGGCATGTGGAGAAATTTTTTTAGGGTGGTAAAGGGGGGGGGGGAAGACAGTTTCGTAATTTCGAAGGAGGTAGGGGGCACCACCTTCATACGGTCAATTTTTTCTTTGTATACTATGGCGAAAAATATTTGGAGAGCGAGGCACGGGCCTGTTGTGCAGCCCCCTGGCTACGCCACTACTGCCCACTCTATACTGGGACCCACGTGTCATCAACATACACGTTTTTTTAGACTCACTTGCTTCAAAAATTTACCCAGGTGCCGCCTCCACTATGGCGTCGTCTCTAACTATATGGTGGTTTCGAGACGCTAAACACATCATCACCATCATCATCATCATCATCATTGTCATCATCACATATCATCAATGCTTCAAAAATTTAAGTTGTCAGGATTTCATGCTCTCAACCTAGCATGCGTAGTCGTAAACTAAACCTGTGAGATATCTTTTGCTGAGAGTCTAGTGAAGCAGAGCCGTGTCCGTAATCATGGATGCTCTGTGTGCTTGCCCCGGCCCAGGAACCGTGGTTCGAGTGGCTCAAGCGCAAGCCTCTGTCGGTGGCCACCAAAAGCCTGCTGTCGCTGAGCCTGGCACCGCTTCGCTACACCATGTTGCCCGACCAGGCGGGCCGCAGTTGCTTCCGCAAGGAATCCGTGGTGAAGCCGCAGAAGGTTCCCTTCGCGCAGGTGGGCAGTCGTACAACGGGCAAAGTAACAAAGAAAAAAAACATGTTGTTAGACACTAAACGGAAATAATGACTTCGTTTTTAGTGATAAACTGTAATCTCAGAACTCTAACGGCATAAGTTTGAATTTCATGAGCTCATTATTACCGGAGAAAGGCAAGGTCAGAGTTACATATTTAAATTTCGCGCTGAAATCTACGCGCGGCACGTCACCTTCAAAGTTTAATACGTCGTCGTGATTGTTGCGAGAATCGCACGGTGGCGTCACCACCTGCATTTTCTTTTAGCGCATTTTCTGGCTTACCAAGCGTCGCGTCGCGGTAAAGAGTGGTGTTTTCAGGATTATGAAATTGTACTTTATTAATACGCGAAAAATCGTTTTGCCCTTTAGTGTCTCTTCAGGAGGCTATGCTTGCGTTGGAATTCACGAGACTTCAACGAGACCTTGCGAGAGTTTGCGCGAATCCGAGAGAGTTTCACGAGTCTTGAGTAAAGAAAATCACGTGACCTTCTCCCAGGGAGTGATGACGTCACACGCATAAAGGTTACGCTGACAAACAAATTTACATCGCCAGACTGTTCACTATGACGTCACATCATGACATCGTCGTCTGACTGCATCATGAAGTCAGCCAAATTTTGTGTCATCGTCATCACGTAATCAAAACATCACTACATGGCGACGTCGTCAATTGACAGCTCAGTACCGCGTGCCGCGAAGAGAGCTTCAATTTTGGGAGGAGGAACGTGTGAATCGACTGAGTACATCAGAGTAATTTAATGCGGGCCTCTCGCACTGAGGGGTTCTGTCTTGGAAGTCTGGTCGCAGTTTGTATAGCTTAATGTTTTACCGAGTGTATACATCTGGCTTTTGGATTCAGATTTAACGAAAACGAATTGAATATTGTAACAACGCGCAGTGGACATTGTAAATTGTTTATCCATGGCTAAAGCCAGCACAACACAGCAGCCGACGCTAACCGTCGCTGCGAATACAGAAGTAAACGCCGTAGATCGAGACTGTACTGCCTTCACTGCACGCCCATATTTTTTCGCGAGAAACAGCGCTGAAAGCTCCGAGCACAGTTGCAGTTTGGTGGACTTGAAAAGGAACGAGAACGTAAGCCAAAAGTAGCCAAAGTAGCCATGTCATTTAATATTATCGCCAGATTTGTAGCCAAATAGAACCGGAGTGGTGTAAAGAGTGGAGTTTTCACTGTTGATGAGTAAGTAAAGACATTTTCAATAAGTAAAACCAGGAGTTTAAAAGTATCAAGAAAATAACCATGGTGCCAGCTATAAATTTTCGTCGCACAACGGGTCGAAAAGTAGCCGATTGGGCTCAAGTGGCCAGAGGAGGCAACGCCGGCTTCGAGGACACTCGTGCCTCGCTTTCGAGAGTGGAGCGTGCTAGCGTTATTGGGACGTCGTTAGACAATAAGCGCATGCCGACGTGTCAGCGCAGTTGCAGATGCTGCGGATGATGGTAATTACGAGTATTGAAAATAAACAGGAAACTAGCCCAATTGCCTATGCGCTTCTGCAAGTGGTTATGAATTATAACTCGTCGCTTTGGAATGGGATGACAGGTTGAAAACACACACTTGCTGAGCCATTCAACGTTTGATAGGGCAGCATTGACTTTCCGATGCATTTTTCAACTATCCAAGCCTCCATTTTTTAAACCCTAAACTTCTGTCTTGTTTGAGGCTCATATCGTGTTCGTTGACTCCAAGTTCTAAACTAGGTTTGGCACCCGGATTCACCTGCAAGAAGGATGGCACCTGCAAGAAGCAAGTTCCTGCAAGGGGTGGAGGGGGTGGCGGCCCAAAGACGCGGGGAACTTAAGCGTTGTGTTTTGATGAAGTTTCCGGGGCACAAAGGGGTGGATGCTTCTGTTAGTTTGGCTGGTAAAAAGAATTTAATTAGTCGGGCAGAGCTTTTGCTGATTAGGCCTTAGGTCTCCCACGGAGGATTTTGAGTCTTTGAGCCACTACCGCCTCGCGGGCCTTCTGAACGGCCCAAAGTTCGCCGAAGCTGGGACCTGCGCAAGGCAGCGGCCCACCGCGGCGGAAGAATGGCGGAGTTGACACCTCGCGGGTATTTCGTACCAGAGCACGTGGGTTAATGTGGCGACCTCTGTTCGACAGGACTTGAACATATATTTGTCAGGTATGTATTAGGGCAGAGTTTGTCAAATGGTTCGGGGTTCGTGTAAGTGCGCGTCGGCAGTGGTCGTAGGGGGGGAAGGGGCAACCACTACCCGTGTTTTAAGGAAGTCTTTAGGAACAGACCTTCCACTCGCACGAGTGCAGGTGTGCCTCAAGGTACCGGACATGACTGCCGAAGAACCGCTACCGACGAGTTCCTGTCACGTGTACCACGACGAGCGTGACTGTTACGTCACGTTTTCTTCCAAGGCGCTCACCGTTATTGTGAGTAGCGCAGAACGCAGACCCAGTTGTAATAATCAACAGTCAACGTGGCGTTTACTTTGCGATGTCAGTCGGCACTAAGACGATTGGATGAAAGAAATTTCCGAATTCCGCCTCTTTGGTGCGTATCATAGCCCTGTCATTTGACAAAAGTTGACTGTTGGGTGAATTGGTGTTTTGATATAAAAGCCATCGTGGGTAACTCAACTAAACAGGACACACAAGAAGGAACAGACGATCACAGGCGCAAACTAATAGGTGATTTTATCGAATTAACTGTATAAAAGTGGAGACTTTCCTTCAATGAAATCAGTTGTTAGCATGCGCCTGGGCTCATAGGGTTCTTCCTGTGTGTCCTGTTTAGTTGAGCTACCAATGATGGTTTCTATGTGAAATCCTATAATTGTTTTCGCACTTAAGGTCTGCGATATTACTGTTACTAAAGTCATAGCTGATATTTTGGGATGTTTGAATGAGATTTTCCGCATCTGGCCGAAATTGAAATCAAGTAGTTTGTAAACGGTAGATAGACTGGGCGTGCGTAAACTCACGCCAATTGAAATTGTAACACTACACGAGGCCTTCGTCCTGTGGCAAATTTAAACGTATGCCTGCAATGACGACGAATTCGTTGGTGTAATCGTCACATAGCAAGAGAAAACCAATAGAAGATTTCACTTTCGACACGCAGACGCCATCATCTTCAGCTGTTGAATGAATGCTCTCCTGTGTCGCGATTTGAAATCAACAAAGTCTCGAAACGTCTAGAATACCACAGAACCCGACCGTTTTCGTTCGTATGCGCCCATCGCAGCAATGTTCGTTATAGATGGCTTGCAATGACGTCACTGAAACTACCATGATGGTGCATTCATGACTCACGCGATGTTCGGGACGTCGCATGTAAATGCTATTTTTATATAACTTGCAAGTTCTTTTCTTATTGACTCACTGAGGCAAATAGTATTCTCGCTGCATCCTTGTCATATGAAGCCGTTTAAGCACGATGGGATTATGTTGCCTTTACATGGTCAAGCCGCCACACTATCGAACCAGTACGTTATGAAACTGTTACCATGACGTCACTTGCAAACGATATGTAAATGATAAAGCCAATCTATTTATTTGGGCCATAGTTTTGCTCGCGATAGTCAAATTTGAATGCAGTTTGCGGCAGAAGATTCAAGGGAAACGATAAGTTCATGCCACGTCCCGTCTCGAGACGTGTGACACCGATATAAAGAATAACCAAGAGTTAGCGACAACTACGAAATGCCATACTCGGAGGGACGGCTTGGGCCTATGAAACATTCCTAAAAGTTGTAATTGTCAAGTGGTAGACCGAGCGTGACTAATAAATGTTGTGAAAGTTTATAATCGCTTTCCGTACAACAGGTGTTGAAAATGACCACCCTCCATGTTGTAGGCGTGTAACCAAACTTGCCGCTCGACGTTGCATGTAGCTCTCTCCAAAATGTGAGGGCAGTAACATTTGCAATTTCGCTAGAAATGCTTGCTTTTATATTTCCTTAATTGTCCGTGGCTTGTAGCGAGAGACCGGATTCTTAGGAAAAAACACACACAAACACACAAAAAATAAGAAATACACGGACACTTGTTGAACGTAAACCTGTTCCTAATTCAACAGTGTGCACTTCCCTCGCAGAATGTTCCTGTTTTCGTTTTTTTCTTATGTGCTCCCTTTTCTTCAAATTTCACGGGGAAAAACAGAAAGGTTGAATTTTCGTCGTTCCTATTTATTTTGTTGCGAATCGTATTACAGTCAGATTCATTGTAATGCAACTACCACCCACTAAATTAAGTAAGTTCGAATGGAATCACCCGGTAGGTACGAAACGGCAAAGTTAACAGTTCGATGAGTCAAGGAAATTTATCTGTAGATCAGTCCACACAAAGGCTTGACCTCGGTGTTGCGGCTTCCGCACCTTGTGAACGCAGGGCAACGTGGTGAATACACACTTCCAGAACGGCCTTGCCGTGGTCGACCTCAACTTCGACGACTACCTGGGCGTCTGCGGCGAGCGTCACCGGCTCTTCAACGCGCTCTACAACATCGTCGATGCGTCGTGAAGCTCCGTCGTCCACGGCTTTCACCCTGAACGCGACAGAGCACAAGGATTTATCCTCAAGTACAGCGTTGATGAAAGCTGGCGTGGCTGTGAGCTGATAAAAAAAAATTCAAGAGACCCTAAACCTTTACTTGGGTGTCACCCGCCACGTTGGTATAGTGGCTAAAGTACTGGGCTGGACTTTAGCCACGTTGGTATAGTGGCTAAAGTACTAAAGTACTGGGCTGGCGTCGGTATAGTGGGTAAAGTACTGGACCCGCAGGTTGCGGAATTGATTCCTTGCCGCGCCAGCAGCCTTTTCGATGGAGGCGAAAATGTTTGAGGCCTTCTAGCGTTTCGTTTTCTCGTCTGTTTTGTGCACGCCGAAGTGTATCCCAGAATGCTTGAGACAGATTTAGGTGCACGTTAAACCAGAACCCTCTTCTGTACACAAGAATGTGGCCGGCCACATAGAGGAATACTATAGCATCAGTGAAAGGTTGACAAGTATCGTAATTGAGTTTAACAAAAGATACAGAATGGAGGTGGTACAGCCCAACACACCTACATCAGGTCACGATGACCACCTGGTTGAACGCTTTTACGAGACGTAGAGTCCGCAATTAATAAAGTGAAAACACAGTAAACAATACCGATTTGTGACTTTGTGCCAAAATAGGCAAGAAACAGGCCTGACACCATGCAGTGGGGAAATATCGCATCGACTCTATAGAAATGCCAGAAGAGAGTTATTGGTAGTCCTCGCAGAACGAAAGAATTTAAATTTACGGATCTGGAATACTTTCTATAAAAAACAGTCTAACTGTAAGCGGACGGGGCGAAGTGCTAATGGTGAATCTAATAAAAAAAAACGAAATAGACGTCAATCTGCGTGTGCACCCATGCAGTTCACAGGATGTAGAAGTAGTTGGCTCTCGCGTAATCGCCTTCAAGGGGGAGGGGGTCGCAATGTTGCCAGCGGTTCCGCATCAGCACTGACATCTTGTTTTGCTCGCCGCGAGATGACGCTAGAATAGCATGTGGTTGCTATCGCTCCCGCTTGAACGCGCTGCCAGCAGCCGCCACCAGAGCGCGCAGGCCACGCGCTCCCGTGTTCCCTTTCATGAATATTGACACTGTACATCCGCCCAAATCTTTAACTGTCCTGTTTGAGCGGTGACTCTTCTGTGCGTCAGCGCTGTACGATGGAGCCAAGTTGCAAACAGGACGTGTATCAACACGCGCCGACGAAGCACGTTCAGCTCCAAGCCCGTCGTCTGCCAAGCTCTTCCTTGTTGTCAGCACTGTGCAGACGAACCACGTTCTACTGCTTACCTCATCAGTGCGGGAGTAGGCGCATATAGCAATGTTAGGTCTTCAAATTGTGGCCGCAATGTTAATGTTCTGAGGAGAAAATACGACCGAAACTACTGGAATGCCCACGCCCTGTTTGCCACTACTGAGGCTTCGTCGTACGGCGCTGACGCACAGAAAAGTCCCCGCTCGTGCACGATAGTTGAAGATTTAGAGGCTGTACACAACTTGTAAAATTTAATTATTAAAATAAATTTTGGGGTTAGACGTATAAAATACCCATAATTACCACGATGGCTGAACGATCGCAATGCCATTTTCTTCGAGTATAGGTATTGTAGCTCAAGAGACAGTAGGATTGGGCTTGCTGGTATAACATGATAAAGAGTGCTTACCAGCGCAAACGACAGGGAAGGAGGGGGCAGGAGAAGAGACAAGACAGAGCGCTGAACTGCCAACAACTAATAACTGTATAAACTGGTAACTGTATAAAAGCGAAGACCTTCGCAAGAAATAAATTGTTGGTAGTTCAGCTCTCTGTCTCGTCTCATCTCCTGTGCCCTCCTGCCCTGTCGTTTGCGCTGGTAAGCACTCTTTATCATAGGTATTGTAGCAGACATTGTGCTGGTGGCGGAAGTGCCTCTTGATCGGGGTCTCGAGGAAACATCGGTGAATAACGCTGCGCCACGTTATAGCAACTGACACTTCGCGGGACGACCTAAATTCATGATAGACGGTGACGTGTCGAAACTCAGCAGCTGTTGGTGGCGCATTCGCCTTCGCCTGTCCACCACCGACTTATACGTGAAGGAAGCCTCGCGGCACAACCGCTGCGGCTTTCTTCACGAAGCGCCGGTTGCTATAGCAACCGGAGATAAGAACGTATTCAGCGCAGAAATTCGGCGTAGTCGGTGATAACAGAACTGGATCATCTAAAGAAGGACGGGAAGCAACAATCGCTGAACGAAGAGACAGGACGGGCACCACACGTGTGCAGTTTGGAATCGGTGATGCGCGGCATCGGACATGCGGAGACACGTCAACAGGACGGCTGCTAAACGTTTGATATGCGCACCCGTCCTGTTTGCGTATTTTTCTTTTCTGATAGCTGCTTTCCGCTTGTTAAGATCCACAAGACAAAAAAAAAGCTTTCTTGTTTCGAAGGTTTCGTTGTAACGCCACTAGATATCCGCTGAAGCCCCAGGATCGATTTGGCTCGCGCCGTTACCACACTTCATCCGATTGACAGCGGCTTGCAAGCAAACCGTCAGGCGTCCATTTCGAGTAAGTGAAACAGCTTTACTGACGATCCGGCATAAAGGGGGGATGGGTAGGGGAATTAAAGCGAGCCACTTCAGCGTGCTCAGACGTCCAGGAGCAGCTATTGACCTGTACTCGCGACAAACCCGTGGAGGCACCACTTTCGGCCACTGGCGTTCCAGGATGTTGAAGCACGTGCTGGACCACGTCTCCTTGGTTGGCTGCAGCTCTAGGCTGATGATCTTGCTGCTGATGGCAGTTGGCGTTGCTTCTTGATTACCCGGCGGTGGCGCATAGTTCCACAAGAGGTGTCTCTGTGTGGCTCGCGCCTTTTGAAAAAGTGCGTCTACTGAGGTACCACTTCTTTGCGGCGATGTCGCTAGTTAGTCTTGGTTGGCAGGGATTGTGAAACGTGAAAGGGAGTGTACTGCGACATGAAGTCCATCATACAACGCAGCGTCAACGCGGGAACGCCGAGGAAGAAGGAACGGTGAGTGACGCAACGTTCGTTGAGCTCGTAGTTTTGATAGGTGAATCTCGAAATAGTTTTCACAGCGCTATAGAAAGACGGCAAGCACAAGAGAAGACTGCGCGTTTGTTTTATTCATCTCTTCAGTTGTTCGTTTTTTCAGTGGAGTTCAAACAGTTCTAAAGGTATGCAAGACGACACTGTATTGACGATTACGACCGAGCCGCGTCGCGAATTACGCTTCATAACGCACTGGCACTACGACAGTAATTTATAACTGAAAACACTGCCAAGGAAAGTTGCTTTCATCAGCAGTGTTGTCTGTGAGCAATCATCCATATTTCGCCTAAGAAACAAAAGCGTGCTCTTAAAATTTCCACTTCTGTACAGCAACTGCAACATGGCACTATGACGACGTGAGCATGACGTATTAACTTCTATACTGCACTAACCACCTCACACGGGCAAAAACGTGGTCAGGACGCTTAAAACAAAAACCTTGGATGCCTCAACAAACGGGACCATTGAATGCAGGCGGCGTCAACGTCTCGGGGTGTCGGCGTCAAGAAAAGTAATTCGAAATATGATCCTCGCGGTGCTGGAACTCACGTTATGACCTCACAGATAATTAAACTTGTGATGTCATGAGGTCAGATGGGGTCGTAATCACGTGACATCGTCTCTTCGATGGGCCGATCACGCATGCCGGGCAGAACAAGGTGAGAGGGCAGAAAGTTTGCAATGCCTCTCTTTCGGGAGCAACATTGCAAAAATTGGTGCAGCAAGCATGAGGTGTACGGCGTGCGTATAAGTGCATTGACTGAAAAAAAGGAGGCTTTCGCATTCGATGAATGCACAATGGGACGTGTGAGTTACAGCCAGGGCCCGTATATGAACACTGGCACCGTCCACATCTGCTACCCACAAAGCCATTTTATAGACAAAGTGTTGTTCAGAGTGCACAACAAGAGCACGACTTCACTGTTACGTGCGTCTTTCTCTTCCGTCCTCGCATGTGAGGCTGTTGCCCGCACTGCTAGTGGGGCGAGGCCCAAGGGACAGCTTTCAGCTCTCCCATAATAGAGTACCGAATACTGTAAATCGTTAACCACTTTTTCAAAACACCCACGGGTGGAACTCGAGTAAATGCGTCGCAGAGTGATGGGGGTATCTCGTGAATGTTGCGTAATAGGGCAGGATGTGGAATTGTTCAATTCTTATTTTGTCTTTATTATTATTACTAAATGAATGATGCAGAAGCGTTGCCTTGAATGTCAGGCGAAAACCAAGTAAAGACGCCCTTGACTGAATTCCGAACGGGCGATTCAGTGCCTACATATTCACCTTTTCATAAACGCCTCCCTGGGCGCCGCCATAGCCCTCCTTGGGCTGTGCAAATTGGCGCGTCCCCTCGAAAATGCACTGGCAACGCTGCGCTCTTAGCCTTTGTACTCCCGCGCACAGCCCATCATGGCGGTGTTTTTTTTTCTTTCCTGTGAAAAGGTGTATACAAGGTGCCCAGTGAACAGTTGAGCAGCTCGAGCAGCTGTTTCTTTACTAGCAGACTTTGACAGCGTCGGCCTTGTGAGGCGAGAAATGGGGAGGGGAGAAACAGTCTTGCGGGTGTCTTCCTAGGCCGGCAGGAGACGCGAACACGCGCAGGAGGGGAGGTGCGGACGGGGCCACCACCAACGCCGAAGCGCGATAATGCGCGACTAAGAAATGCTCCGCATTAAAAAAATGTTGACAATCTGATATTCATGGCCCAGTCTTTCGTGGCTTCGATCTAATTTTTGTGAACACAGCCTCATCATGTGTGAGGCCCACGGGACGACTTAATGCTCTTAAATAACAGTGTACTAAGTACTCTATACCGTTAACCACTTTTTCTAAACACACAGGAAACCCTGATGGGATGCGAAGCAGCAGCGCTGCGAACGGCGTTGACCCACTTGAAACGGGCGTCCACGCGGGTGCTGTAAGATCGGTTTGAAGCAAAACTTCATCAAAGTTTCGTCGCAGATAAACAAGCCGAAAAAGTGTTTCCATTCGACGTGTGGTTGAGCGTTGCGGGCGGTGGAAAGGGTGAAGTGAGAGAGAAGTTTCTTGCGAGTGGGTGGAGGAGCCGGCAGCTGCGGGCGCTGCGGTGAATGGGCTACGGGTGAGGAAGAAAGTGACGTCAGCACGCACCTGCGAGGGAAGCGTGTAAAGGGAGCGCGACGTCAACGCACAGCTGTGGCATGACCTAGTTGGCACCGCTCCAACACCTGCGGTGGGGGGAGCGCGTTGCGGCGCGTTTGTACGGATGTACGTACTTCCCTACAGCGTTACACACGTGTGCCAAAGAGCTGCTTCGCATCTAAAATGCATCTGTTATCGTCGTAAGGTACCGGCTTTCTGCCCTCCCATTATAGAGCACCAAGTACTCTAAATCGTGAACTCCGTTTCTCAACATATGTGCAATGTAACTGGGACAGCTTATTGCTCTCCCATAGTAGTACGTCGTATAACTTTAGATCGTTGAACATTGGTTCAAAACGCGCTTGCTCTCCTGTATGGAACTACACATAGCTCTCGTGTGCTAGAGTAAATTGTGCCCGAAGCCGGAAGATTATCTGTCGTTCTATATATATATATATATATATATATATATATATATATATATATATATATATATATATATCCCCGGTGGTTTTCCTTTGCGTTATGCACCGACATAGTGGATCTCGGCTTCTGACAACTGGAGGAATAAGAGGACTGGGAATGGGATGATCGCATGTCGAGATTTAATGGTATAACACAACACTGCGAATTTCAGAACAGCGTCTTTCCACCACCTCACCAAAAACGCAGCAAGAAGCAGTCTGTCGACTGGCGGTGATTGCAGAGCATAACTGTTGAGTCGTGCGTCGCATCCAACGTACGGAGAACACGAGGCCCGGCGCCCGAATAGCGGGCAGGGAAGGATGAAGAAAATCGCACATCCGAGACCCGGGTCTTGGGTGAAAGGTGCATCCAGTTCCGAGTTTGAGAGTCCAGTGTATTTAGCCTGGCAAGGGCCTGTGATGGCTTGTGATCCGAAACACTTGGTATACATAGATGTCGTGATGGAGGTCGTCTCGTGTGCCTGGTTGTGTGTGCAATAAACTTCGCGTCAGTGTCCTTCGCGTTTAGTTTTAGGTGGGTCAATCATGGCTCTGGGGACATTCCATGAAACAAGTTTATTAGCGTACTCTTCAGCTTGCTGCGTTATATCTTTAATTTTCGATTTGAGTTTCTTTGGGCCGTCCGGCAAGCTGAAGAATCTGCCAAGGTCTAATGTCTTCGAGAGGTCACATGAGGTACCGCCATTCTAATCGATGGAAGGTGGGAAGGGACAGGGGCTAATCCCCTCTTCCCCCACCTCAACCAGAGGAAAGGGCCTAATTTCAAATAAAGTTGATTCATTCAGTCAATTTCTTATTTCGTTTTTGACATTTCCATCGTTTAGTGAGGTTCCTTCTTGCTTCCCACAGATGAAGGTGAGCGTCTTCTTTCGGAGTGTCTTTTCTAGCGCCTGAATTGGTGTACATTTGCTTTTCATTTCAGATGACTTTGCATCACTCGTTCGAGTCGTCTGTGGCAGTCATTTCTATTATTAGGTATCTTCTATAAGCATGCTAGCCTGTTCTTTTAGTTGTGCCGATGTGTTTGCGAATTCGGCCCGTGCGGAGTGTGGTGCTTAGTATTTAATGATCGCTTAGGCATGAGTGCGAGGTGCACCCAGTTTCGAAAGTTGGGGCCCAGCGTATTTAGTCTGGTAAGGAGCTGTGATGGTTTGGGCTCCAAAACACTTCGTATACGTGTCGACAAGGAGGTTGTTTCGTGTGCCAATTGTATTGTAGCAGTCTGCGCTGTGGCAGTTTTGCACTATCGTTAAATCTGGGCTTGTGTCCTTGGACATGCTGTTCCCTGTTCTCGTTGAGTTTGCAAGGTCCGTGAACACTGTCATTTGCAGTGCCCCTATAGTTCTTGGAATATTATGTCCATTTCTTGTCTTGGCTCATATCCCCAGCTTGAATGCCCGGCATTAAAGACTCGAACTATGACGAGTGGGTGCACTTTCGCCAGTTTGGCTGTCTCTTGAAAGAGCTTGTCGAAAGTTGCTCCCGCTTGTCTCGGGGCCTATATATATTAAGTACGAAGGCACTCTTTCCACAACTCCTTTTGTAGCTGGATTCTGTATGAGATGCAGGATATCCGTCCATCCTATGGGCTTATGGGATATTGTTGTAATTGCCTTATCGACTAATGTTGCAACTTTCCATTATGCGTCCTCAGTTCTATAGTTACTCTGGAAACCACGGTAGTTCCACTGCCATATTTCGCACTCTTCTGAATGCTGCATTTAATATTGAGCCATCATGCGTCTCCTGGTTCATGGCCGCAGTCTGGACCTGTTGTAATTTATCGCAGCTTTTTCTCTGACGTTGGCGCCTGTGGCATGCTTTCGCATGGTTATCATGAATTCATTGTGTTCTGCCTGGATTGCTTTTGGTCCAGAATCTCCAGCTTTCTATCCAATTTTGTAATGACTTTATTTCGTGCTTTGTTTCAACATCGATAAGATATTTTTGAGCTGCTGGCCACAACGAAGGTTTTATATGAATATTCCGGAAAGAATAAAATGTGGCAACGTGAAATGACAATACCAACAAAAGATCAAACGTCTGTGTGAAAAGCTGCTAATAACAGAGAAGCATACCAACGAGGGTACCTTATTTATTGTAAAATAGCGCATAAAAATTTGCAAGTGCCTAGCGTGCTTTTGAAGGCCTATTTGTGTAGACTCACAATTTATCCCACAAACGAGGCTTGAACAGGTCGATTAACGTTAGGATCGAAGTGACCGGTGAACGTTATTGCATCTCCACCTTGTACGTTCGATGCCATGAACTGGTTCACGGCGTAATTTTCGTCGAAGGGTCTTCATCAAGAGTGAGGCGCACGGGAAGTGTTATGTTCTCTCATAGTAGAGTGCCAAGTACTGAAAGTCAAAGTCGTTCACCACTTTTTCTAAACACAGTTACCTCAATAGTTCGATTAAAAGCTCGTGAAATGTCATGAGGTCCATGGGACGGCTTTTTGCTCTCTCATAATAGAAGACTAAGCATCCTAAACTGGTAATAGCTTCTCAGAATACCTTTCTTATCTCTTTTTGGCCGGTATCCACGGCAAAATTCTTTTGCGTGTGAGCTGAACGCTGTTGTCCTCTTGGCTTACGCCGTAATTTTTGCCAATGGGGCCCACAGGACGGCTAACTTATGCTCTCCCATAGTATAGAACCAAGTACTCGAAATCGTGTACCATTTCCTATGGAGGTGGAAATTTTGTAGGCCCGTGTACTCAGGTCTGGATGCACACTAAGGAACCCAGGTGGTCGAAATTTCCGGAGCCCTCCACTACGGCGTCTCTCATAATCATATGGTGGTTTTGGGAAGTTGAACCCCCAAATCAATTAATTATTTAATTAATTATAATTATTCAATTAATTAATTGATCAATCAAAATCGTGTACTGTGCGCTGACATGGCACAGTACACGAGCCTCTACCATTTTACCTCCCCGGCAATGCGAGCTTCGTGTCAGCAGCCCAGCACCTGAGCCGCTGATCAATCGTGACAGACGTGTTCATGCTTTGGAAGACAAGGGTTTATTGACGTGGTCTGCCTACTATAGGTCCGGCGGAAAGAGCTGACCTCGGAACGACTTGCAGGACTGGTTACGTGTTACGGGTGCGTGGCCTTTGCACTAAACAGAGCTGTGATGTGCCTTCAGTGCAGGAAGACTGATATTTGAGCTCTTAGGAGGTTTCTGCAGGCAGAATGAAATAGTTATATCACGTGTTTACAGTTCGTGAAAATGCGACAGTATTTTTTTTTCTATGTTTGAGCTGTCGAAGCCGTCCACCAGCCTGCTCAGACCAAACAGAAAATGCTGGTTGGTTGGATGACGCTTATTACACTGGCACAACCCACATAGGGTATCGGAGGGTGGTGTTCTTAAATATAGGAGAAATTTTTTATATTCAGAAATTGTTTAGCGACAAATACTTTTAAAAATAAGTGATTAGCCTAATTCATGCAAAGAAAATTCACAAATTGTTCAGTGACAGATAGTTTGCATTACTCATTAGCTTAATTCACGAAAAGAAAAAAGAAAAGAAATGTTGTCATTTTGTTTTCGGGGCTAGAACTGGCATGTCATTTTCTCCGGCGTGGGATGCGATTATCTGGACGGGCGAAAAAACATGTACTTAGAGAGAGAGAGAGAGAAAGAGAAGAGATTCGAGTCAGGTGCTGCAAGTCCTAAGGCAAGCATCTTATTATGTCGGCTAGGCAATCAGGATGGCACAGCATAGCATAGCATAAGGAAGCGATGGTAGCAAAATATTTCAGGATGGGGAGGAGTGAAAAAATTAGGGGAGGAAGAATACAGAGAGAAAGAGAGATAAAGGGAAGAAACGAAAACGATGGAAGGGGTGGTAACTAGACGCACGGAAGGAGCTCTGCTTTATCAGAATTTAGTGCAGACGGTTTTTTTACAATATAAAAAAAGGTATCGCACCCCAAAATATTATGTTGTGTCCGCCACTCTAAAACTCTGTCACGCTGACTTGTAGGCCGAGCAAACAAGGTTAAAAGTACACGAAAGGTAGCATGTATAAATCTGTTCCTCATTTCGAAGACGTTTGTGTGCATTGGTCAGTTAAAGAGCGTTGTTGCAGACTATTTTTTCGGAATCCAGACAGTTACCTTTAATGACCAGCGTTTATCCTGACTACGCGCCTTGGACATGGGCAGGACATGGCAAATCCATGTCCTGCCCATGTCCGTACTATCCTTAGCCAATTTATTCCCTATCCCGCTCTGCTCTCTTCTTGTCTCTTAAGGTTACACCTATAATTTTCCTTTCCATCGCTTACTGCGCCGTCCTCAATTTAAGCTGAACCTTCTTTGTAAGCCTCCACGTTTCTACTTCATTGGTAAGTGTACCGGAAAAATGCAGCCGTTATATACCTTCCCCTTGAGGGATAGTGGTAATCTATACCAGTTATGATTTGAGAATGCTCGCCGAATGTGCTCCACCCCATTCTTATTCTTCTAGTTACCTTATTTTCGTGGTTCGGCTCCGCTGCGACCACCTGGATTTTTAGAGAAACCGGTCTGGATTCCCAGAGAAGGCAAACGCATGAAGGGACAGAAAGTTAGGTGGGTAGATGAGGGTAAGTTTACGGGTATAAGTGGCAGCAGCAAGCTCAGGGCCGAGTTGACTGGCGGAAAATGGGAGAGGCCTTTGTCATACAGTAAGCGTGTCAGGCTGATGGCAATTACGATGACGGTGATGATTGCAGAGGTCACATCACACTGTTAGTTACTACACCAGTTGGCGCTCAGAGCGCGCAAGATCGCACCACACGTCGGACCATATACGTTATTGCTGACGTGGTCACGTGGAGGTGCCCCCTGTAGAGGTGCGTATGAATGGACACCCACTACGAAGCTTTGTCAGGCCCTTTTATTTCGCACTTTTTTTGTACGTCAGCCGCCTGGCGCGAAGCTTCGTTTGAACAGCGATGTGTCCATAAGGCGCTGCTCACGCCCGTGCTGGTGAGTGAAACTCGCATGCTCTTCTGTGCCACCAGTGTTGCAAGCGGCCGGTGCACAGCTAAATCCAGGACGCTGCAGGGAGAAGGAAAGAAACAAAGTGCAAAAAATATTAAATATTGTATTTGGCGATCTGTGACGTGAATAAGAATGAACACGGATAAAGTGAACTGGACGACATACAGCGATTGAGGGAAGGGAAGGCCGGAATGCCAAATGACGAAGGAGGTGGTTGGTGTAGAAGTGTAGACCTGCTCTCCACTTGCGGAGGAACATGAATCTGGCCGCCGTGCTGAGGGTTTAGACCAGGGTGCCTATTTGTTGGCGTTTTACTTCCCAGAACAACGATATAAATATGAGGGAGCCCATGCAGGAGTTTGTTAACGGACGCCTCCATCAAAATGCGGCTGCTATGACTAGAATTAATTATTCGATGCCGTGACGTGCAGTTTGACAAAGCGATATAAAAAGTGGTGCATAATGGCCTGCTTTCCGTGGCTCCTTACACCTTGCACCACCTTAGAACGCGGAGCACTTCTGAGCGAGCTGAATGCACTTTCTATCTATCTAGACCCGAACGTCTGGGTGCGGTCATGATGACCTTTTCAACGTGGAGCAGGTAACAAAAATAATTATAAGGGTCTTAGCAGAAATTTAGCCTATGCATTCTGCGTGGCACCCCACTATTCTATCACAGGCCACGCTTGATTCAAAAACTGCTTTGGAAGAGACTCTATAGATGTGAAAGAAATGTCGGTTTAACTTGTTGAGCTTCCAGTACTCGCTATGTAGTTTTATAATCATTACATACGTGTTCCCACAATACTGGCGGCACGTCGGTTTACTCGATGAAAGGTTACATCACCGTCACCTTCTGTCCACACTATTCGCTTAAGATCGATTCCCATGTACCTGGGTATATATCACTGTAAGCAAAAACTATCAGAGTTTGGGGTTTTTCCGGCTCATGACCTCTGAAAACTCTCTCGCGTTTAAAATTACTACCTCGCGTAGGAGTAAAAGATGGTACATGACATAGTTTTACCACCACCTCTCAGGCAAGTAGTAAAAGCATGTCAAAATCCAGTTTTACCACTCAGGGAGTTTTCTATCACGTGATTTTTAACCTGCGTTTCAGAGTTTAGTACCACGTGACTGCAAGGTGCAGCTGCTTCGGCGGCTTTTGCCCCATACCCCCCTTGTGACGCTCTCAGTGAATACTGAAGGTACGCGAAGCCCAAAGATGTTTTTTTTTGTTTTTTTTTTGCATCGCCGTGCCTCTGGACTGACTTCGAGTCAGCGCACTTTTACTGGAACTGGGGGCAGCATAAGCACAACAAGCGAGAACAGCATTCTTTGAACGAAAAAAAAAGAAAAAGACGGAGGGGGGCCTCTCAAAAGAGAAAGAAAAAGAAAGAAAACCTGCTGTGGAAAGTTGTCCTGCATATTTTCGCAAATTGTTGCTTTTGCTCGGCGGTGGCTTTGGAGACAGACAGTGCAAGAAGCTCGGTATCTGTGTGTCTGGTTGGGCTGATGGATCTCACGTGTTTCCTACATCATCGAGCGACCGTGCTCTTCCGAGTGCCTCCGAACCTGCACGTCGCGGATATCTCCAGTTCGCGGATATCTCCAGATCTGCCAGTGGTAACAAAATCAATCTGGTGTCATCATCCGTGCTTGCCTGCTGGAGAAGCAATAAGCAGAATGCTTCACTCTGTCGTCGGCACCGAGCCGCGGCCACCAGTGACCAGTGGGAGTGGTGTCGCCGGGGCAGGGGAAAGAAGGATCGCATATATTTTGTTCCACAGTAGGCGTCGCGATGTCTGCACGAGTAAAGTGCTGCCCGAATTGCCCACCTCATGCACCAACTGTTCTCAAACATGTAGCGCGAAGCCGATACGAGGCAGACGGAACCAACAAGCGGCTGCCGGTGAGCACGAAGAAAACCCGGACGGTGGTCTTTCGTTGGAAGTATGCATACACCGCCCCGTCCCCGTAAGATAGCGGTCACGTGTTCATTTGTGTCCGTAATGACGACGAAATTCGCACAGGATATGTGTTCTGTGATCGCCAGCTTTGTTTCATCGGATAGCCGTGCTCCTCGAAAAGGCCTAGTACGCCGACGGCAAGAAGCTTGTGTGCAGGCGTGCACCGCTCTTCTACGCCCGTTGTGATGAATACGTGCTGCTACTGTGTTTGTGCACCATCGCTCAATGAAAATCATTGAGCTACCATGGTTTTTGTGTACTTAGGTATATTTTATGGACTTGTGCATCAACAGTGCTAACACGCGTGGGGCAAAGAGCCCGGTGTGCCAAGCAATTATTGGATAATAAAAAGATGAGATCGTGTAGATTTATAATAAAAGGTTGGTGAGACACCGAGTGCCATGCAGCCCACCTAAAGCTTACGCTTGCACCTTCAAGAGTTGTTGTTAATCGATGGAAAAAAAGAGCTCTCCTACCGGTACTACTTGGCCGGTCAAAAAGTCGTGCCTATATATATACCGGATTGTCGAAGTGTAGTCGAGCAACGCGTGCAGTCTGTTCTAGTGGTGTATTATTCTGCATTTGTTGTGTGTGCGTGTTTGTCTGTATGTGAATCTATGTGTCACCAATTCTGCCGTTCAATAAATTCAATCAGTTCTGCTATTCAATAAATTTGTCGTCTCTGGCCGAATGCACCCGTCAATTTTTATTTTTTTACCACCAGAAATAACACCCAGTAATAACCTCAAAAACCTTGTGAAGGTAGTAAAAATTTACTCCCTCTATACTCGCTGAAAACCTCACTGGGGTAAATATTTACTACTCTCCCTACGTTCAAAAACTCAGTTAGCACGAGAGTAAATTTTTACCTCGGTAGTAGGTGGTAAAAAAAACCCAGGAAAGGTAGTGCGCTAGAAGACAAATGGTTTACCCAGTTTTTGAGGTTATTTCAGGTCATTTTTGTTTAGTGTCGAATGCTCTTGCTGGGTGAATTAATGCGTGTCATTTGGAGGAATCGTTACTCCATACCGTCCAAGCCTGTCGTCTAAGTGTGTTCGTAACGATTACCACCGTAGTTCACTGTCACTTTCTAAGCAGGTTAACATAGAGGTGATGGGTCTGATGACTATTGGCCTCGGGGACATACCGTTGCGCCACCAACGTGATGACGTCACTCGTAGGATAACTGGTTGTGTTGTTTGCTAGAAACTCCTCATTTTTTGCGCTTTTTCTGTTGACACCATCCGTTCTTCCCTTTGTTTTGACGCTCATTGTTTAAAGAAGCGGTAAGGACTGATAATACGGCCAAGCAAAGTGCGAATTGGTGCCCCCGGTGGCACTCTCGTGTCTGATTCGCATCGTAAAATCATGACTAAGCACCGGTGCAGCTATGAGGGACGATGCAAGTGGTGTCGCGAAAGCAAAGCTGCCATATCTCACAACTACTACCCTATCTCTGACGTCAAAACGATCGCAGCGTTGGCCTCTCTAGTCTGCGTTCACGGTACACTTACTCGGGTCGGCGACGTCCTCGACGACGCAGGCAGTGGAGGCGCTGCAGTTGGTCGATATCTGAGGGGCCGTGTACCACCCGCGTGCGGTGATGTCGTATTTTTCCACTTGCTGCACCGTCGTGATGCCTGTTTGAGAAATAGGCAGGCAAGGTAATTAGTAACATCGGTGCCTCTCTTGTATCAGCTGAATTATGCAGAACAAGACAAATAGTGTTATACTTAATTGTCTTGCCGATATATGCTTCAGCACACGGGAGCCGTCAGGGGGATAAAAAGTGAAATCTTATTCAGGGCTAATGCCTTTCACTACCACACATTCATAGTCTCCCGTTTACAGAGACAGGAGATGGTTCACTCGAGAGCTATGGCAAACGCGTTTGCGGAAATTCACGAAGAATGCACATCAATTCCTCGGAGCAGAAAGAAGAAAAAATTCGGCATGGGGTGTGCATTGTATGGTAGTTGTTCAGGTCCTTCGATTCGTTGACTGATTGTACCAGGCTTACAGAGCTTTATAACGTTCTGGCTTTTGTTTTTTTGTCTTGACCCTGTTTATATATCAACCTGCTGGCACGAAATTGTTGCCGAATCGCCATGCGTTCATAAGGCGCACCGCAATCTGACGCAGAGAGAACAAGTACAGTATAGTGAGCCGACGCGCGTAACACATGACGTGTGGTAGAGTTTTGCGTATTCCTCGCACATTACACGTGTGTTTGGTTTCTGTGCCACACAACGGCCTGATATCGTGCGAACTGTGTGGTTGGATCTCCTCCATAAAGGAGGTAAGTGACAGCAACTGGTTGGTAGCTAGTGGAGGATAAACAAACCTATTAAATGCATCGACAGCACTGCTTCAGAACAGTGGGACTTCCTCCGACGAGACCATCAGACTATGTGTGACTCTATGGTGCCCATCATAGAGCACTGTTGATGTATACAGCCAAAACTTGCCTCCATCAGTATAATTATTTCTGTAGGCCATGGGGCGAACTTTTCTTAAAAATGCGTAAAGATTTCTCATCTCTCACGTCGACGACGAATGGGTGGATGTTCTTATTCCTCTACGTCACCTTGCGGAATTCCGCCGAATCTGCATGCTTATGTGTACCACCACAGCGACCGTCACTACATGGGGCATTGATCAGACTTACCATCGAAACCGCCAATGGTGTAAATGCAGCCATCAAGGACGACCGCGGCGAAGTTGCTTTTTGCTTGGAGCATGCTGGGTAGCTCGGTTGTGCGAGCTCTCCTAACGTCGAGTTGCTCCACTGCAAAGCATGAACGAGCTACAGAATGCGTGTTCCCATTGCCGAGTGCTAGTGCGCTGCATACAATAAAAAAATTCTTCTCAAGGGCGTCAAGCAGGAACAAGGATAGCTAGAGACAATAGTGTTTGTCTCTCGTTTTTGGGTCTGCTCCGATGCGCTGTTATTCAGGCACTATGAAGTTTTAACATCCAACTCGCTGATTATTATTCCCATTGTACTTCCGTGGCGGACGAAAAAAATTCCTCAAGGTAACCATGCGTATAGTTCTCTGGTCTCCTTTGGTTGACATGTATTTTGATTGAAAAGCAATGAGCAAGACAAATGTGAAAAAGGGCGACCTTAATTCTTGTTGCTGGTCCAATGCCACCGATTTCTCACTGGGAGGGGGCTCTCCGAAGCGATGATAAACATTATTCTGCCGAACACCAAGCCAAGAGTGCGCTTGGACTTATTTAGCCAGTAGGTGTTTAGTGGCGACAATTCTCTGCCTTCCACAGCAGCGGCGGGTTCTCAACTATTTAACAATGGCTATGGTGGATAAAGGCACGCCCAGGGGTCTTCACAGAACCATCTGGGGCTACGTCTCGACATGAGTACGCAGAACAGCCTAGCGCCAAGTCGGTGTACTTCTCTACAAATGAAAAAACCAGGTGGGTTCCTGGTCGGCCCTCAAAATTTAAGCTGGTACCTCCCGTATTGGAAGCGGACGCTCTAGCCTTAACTACCGTGAGGCGATCCTTACATGGTGCTTGCAAAACAGCGCTTAATATTGGACAAAGAAAGGAAAGACCTGTTTATGTATACTATTCCCGTCTTTCCTTCCCGGGTCGTATTCCTATTTCGAGCGCCATTACCAGTGAACCACCATGGCGGAAGAAACGAAAATACTCGACGCCATATAAATACAGCTTTCCGGTATCCATTGCATGACGCCTGAAGAACTGCGAACAAGACAGGCCCCGTATATAAATTGAGCCAACTCGCCAACTGCTCGAGGTCAAGCATGCGTATAGCTTTCAGGTCTTCCTTGGTCCTGTCTTGCGCGCTCAGCCTGCCTTTCGACTATGAGCAACAATATCACTGTACCACCATGGTCATCACGGCCAACGGAGAGAATATGATCGAGGCCATGCACCATGCATAATATGTTGGAGCACCCATAAATTGGTGCTTCAACAAAAAGCGCTAAAGTGGACACCAAGCAAGGAAAGGTTTCTTTGTGTACATCGATGTCTTCTTACTGTGGCCCCGCCGCAATGATGGCGTAGCATGCGTATAGCTTCCTTGCAGTTCGCAGGAGCTGTACCTCCTGTGGCGCTCTTGCGCCACCATCAAGCTTATGCAATCACAACGTAAAGAGACGTACTGCTGGAGAGTCGTGTGACACCATTGTAGCCTCCGATGATGTACAGCATGTCCTCGTGGGCGACCACCTTAGCACCGCTGCGTGGAGATGACATGGTGACGATCCGGGTCCAAGCGTTGGTCGATGGGTCGTAAGACTCGACGCTGTCCAGAACCATCGTACCCGTGAAGCCGCCAGCGCTGCGATATAATCATAATGCAGCAGCACGCAATTGGTCTATTACGTTATTGCGTGACAATCAGTTTCCTGCGTTTGATATAGGCTACGTCAAATGACACCTGCCACCACCAAAGAACACTAGCCTTCGGGTTTCCGATGACAGTGTCACTTCCGAAGGGACAAGAGAAAATGAAATAGTCGCCGAGTGCAACCTCTTCCTGGCACGAGGACTACTGCGTCTTCATCTGCCTTTTTCTTACTGGCAAATTAAGCACGTGACATTATGATAATTTTGACTAGAGTGCCTCATTTCCGCAACCTGGAGTGCTAATGCACAAGCAGAGATAGCCGATGGAAACGTCGACAGCACTGATCACGTACAAGCGGAGCATGCTCCACCATAGGATTCCCTGGTAGCTATGGAGGTTACCCGCATGAGGTACGTCACGACTGCAGTACGGCATTAACAGCTCTCTTCGTTCATGCCCCACTGAATAGCTTTGTAGGTGTGACGGCCACCACAGAAAAACAAAAACTAAAGATAGCAGTCGAGCTAGATTGACAACTCGATTGTGAGGTGTACAGACTCCACAAAGCAGTGCAGTCAGGAAATCCATAGAGTTTCCTAATTATACTCAAGAAGGAACACTGGCGCTAGTGTCTATGAGAGCTGCAACGCATAGCGCTTAAGCGAGCATGAGAATTAAGGGTATGACGTGTTTGCCTAGTCTTTACCCTTAACGTCCATTCTTTCTACTTGTGGCTTGAAGAAGCTGCTTTGTCGCGAAAGAACAATCGGCAAATGTTCGTAAGTTACACTTCACCACCTTAATATTTTAGGCCTACCACTTCTAATCTGGTCATGAAGTGAAAAAACGGTTTCTTCTTTCCTTTTAAACAAAACACAGAAATGAACGAATTCGCAAGAGCGTTCCTCTCCCGCAAGCACGAAAACTAGGCAAATCCATGTCATACCCGAAATTCCCATGCTCGCTGAACGATCGCAGCGCCATTGTAAGCTCTAGTTAACTTTAGGAAACTCCATGAGGAAACCAACTCACATGTAGATGCGGCCGTGAGCAGATGCGGCGCTGGCATCACTGCGGACTTCCACCATGTCCGCCACCAAGGACCACTGGTTCGCCTTGATGTCATAGCGCTCCGCGGTCCTGGTACGCGCACGCCCGTCGAAACCGCCCATGGCGTAGATGTTGCCCTGCAAGACAACCAGAAGTTAATCCTAGGCTCAGCACTCTGTCACTGATCGCTCTAGCTGGTTACAACCAAAGAATACATACGAGGGCCGCCCCAACAACTGCGGCTCACCTTCCATTCATCTGCGCGATAGTCGCGCTACGTGGTCGCCGTTGCAAACATCAGTGCTTTTTCGCTGCTAACGCAAATACTATGCGGAATAGTATTTAAGTTCGTCGTCCCTTCTTGAAGCATTACGTTTCACAGAGAGTGCATTGCGAGGAAGGTAACGTATTTTCAGCGAAAACCAGTGGCACCAATGTGCCACTGGTTTTCACAAAGAAACACTGATCTGAAATTAGCGATGACAGTTAGCGTCACATACGTAAATGTGCTAATGTGATTTGATGAGCCACTTATGCAAACTTTTTGGGGTGGAAAAGTTGTGGTTGTAGGTGGCGCTTACATTTATCCTTAGGTTGTAAACGACAACTGTAATATTGCACTGACTACTCAATAGACCGGTAAGGTCACAATGGCGCTGGAACGAGGGCTGCGGCTTCCTCGATTGTATTTTGCTCGCTGGCAGGTTAAGAACGTGGCATACTACTTTTGGACACAGTTTACTGTAGTGAAACTACTACTGTTAGTATACGTTAAGAACTGCAAGTTCGAACGCACACATCCAGACGTATTTAGGAACAGACCACTGAAACATGACCTGCTATGCCCTTCGTATTAGGTCTATCGAATTTCCCGTGCACTAAAATGCGACCACGGTTGCCACCGTTTCTACAAAGGGACCAATGTCATTCGAATTGTGTGACGCCCAATGCGACTCCCTCGAGGACATACGGATGCGCCACCTGCGTGAAAACATCAATTATAGGATAACAGGTTGTGTTGTCTGCGGGAACATGGTCTTTTCTGCGCTTTTGCTGTGGACACCATGCGCGCTTCCCTTTGTTTTGAAGCTCAGTGCCCAAAGAAGCGGTAAGACCTGACAATACGGGCAAACAAACTACAAATAAGTGGCACTCTCGTGTCTAATTTGCATCGTAAAATCACGACTAAGAACCGGTGCAGCCATCTAGGACGATGCAAGTGGTGTCCCGAAAGCAAAGCTACCGTATTCCACAACTCCTACCCTATCTGTCACGTCAAAATGATCGCAGCGCTGGCGTCTCTATAGTGGATGCCCTCGCGGCCTATAGAGTTTCAAATCCCGCTCGATGCTCACTGTGTGCAACTGCACGTACAACGCCAGTGACGCAAGACAACACACGTCACCAAAATTGACTGCAATGAAGGTACTATACTATGCCGAATGAATAAAGCTGAAACTAGAGGTATCAAAATCGTATACCTGATGCTAACTCCCTGCTGTTTGTGTTCGGCACTTGCCTGCAGAACGGCAACGCTGACGTAGCAGCGTGCGTATTCCATGTTCGCTTTGGCGCTCCACCTGGCGAGGGGCACGTCGAAACACACGACCGAGTGGTAGCACTCGCGGCCGTTGAAGCCGCCCACGATGTAAATGCGGGAATCGATTACTGCCGCGCCGTGGTACGCCCTGCGGTGGTTGACGGCCAATTTTATGGATACCTTCGGACATACCCTCTTGGATTAAGAGGTCTCATTGCGCTCAAACATCTATAAATAACGACGTGACCATAAACGTTGCTCACTATATGCCTGAGGCCTGCTTCGTAACTGACAAAGCTGGCCGAGAAATTTTAATGTGAAAGATTTAGATCCTCCTCTCATCTCCACGTTCACTCTCTTTCGTCCTCGTTTACTCTTTCGGTTAGGCCTACGGGCGCAGGAACGTTGGACGTTGACATGCATTTGTTCGCGTCTTTATGGAGTGCGTTGGCATATCTTTGAAATCTGGCTAGAGATAGCCGATCAACACCCTGCAATTGCTGAACCTATACAGATGCCCACGATAACTACAAATAAAAAAACTATCACGGTATATGTTCGCGCCTATGCGTGCAGTGAGTGTATTGCACCCTAACGTTTGGCGTACAAATGATATGCTTCTCACGTGTTGCCAATAGTGAAACGGTCGTCATCGGGCAGCCATTACACCATTGTCGCTGTCTCTCAAGGCAGCAAACCTTGCCAAGTGCTTTAGTCGGTTGCGGGATGAACTATAGGGTACGCCCCTATAATTCATGCCTAGACAAGTGGGCAAACTGATCTGACATTATCATTGTCATTGAAATTTTTCACAGCGTTGAGCAGCGCCATGCAACGCACTTCACCAGTTGCGTTATGGTTGACATTGAGAACGTCGTGAGCATGTGAACGGGGTGGAGAATTTCGTGCATCCCATTAGACATCGACCGCCAAAGAGCCGCGTAGCGCGGCTACCACGATAACCTGTAATCTCGCTCGTGTCATTGCCCCCTCCTCACGATCGCTGTCCTTCGTTCTTTGCAAAGCTCCGCGTTTGCTCTCTTGCGTCCTAGTTCGCTCCATCACTTACTGACAGGCGCGGGAATAGGCACCTAAGTCGTCAACATGCATTAGGCCACGTCGTCGTGGAATGCGTCAGCATATCTCTGAATATCCCGCGACATCTGTGCGCCCATCAGCTCGCATACCATACACGTATGTGAAGTCTCCCATGGTTCGCTCCGCATCGAAAATGCAGTATATAGCCGACTACCAACTGCTTTATTGCTTCGGCTGTCAATACTTATATACGCCTATGGCAGCTTTAGCGCACATAAGCGCACAACACTCGTTCTAAACAAAGTCTAAACAGTGAACACAGAATTCATATTCAGACGAGTTTCTGCACTCTTGTGAATACGAATTCTTTTTCTTCGCGTATGTAATCCACCAATTTCATGACTGCTTTACCTTTGATTTAAAGTACTTACGTTTGTGCATAAGCGGTGTGGCTGCCTCGACAGCCAAAAAAATACCAAAGCAGTTGATAGTCAGCACCCATGTGTGTCACCTCTATTCTATGCGAAGCACCTGGTATGTGTGCGCTGTTACATTTAGTTCAGGAATATGTGCCAACTAGTCCCACACGAAATCTTGATTTTGCCTACTCGTACACAAGCACGGACTTGTCATTGCGTGACACAGACCACATATTAAGCTTAGTCATTAACCAGATCAGACAAAGGAGCTGTGGTTTTTCTTGCGTCTGGTATATGTGTCATCATACAAGACCTCATTCCACCATATTACTAATCCTGTAATTTATCTGCACTGTATGCCGCTATTGGACCATTTATCCTTTAGTCTAATACAAAATGCCGACACGGTAAATTTGATCACATTGACCTAGTCGACATTTCTATATTACTCTATGTTTGACCCAGGCAGGACAGGATTCTGTCGAATTAAGTGCGTCGCGATAAGTATATATACCCGTTGCAAACTGCAGAGCGCGAGAAAGCTAGGGCACAAGTCACCTTGGTGGGGTGTACTGGCTGCCCATGACGCGCCACTTCTGGGCGCGGCTGTTGAACGTGTGCATGCTGTTCGTGGCACCCGACGTCCATCCACCGAAGACGAACAGGATGTCCTTGGGTATGCGGGGCCTGAGCCACTGCTTCGGGGACAGGTTGATGCCGGCAACGTTGCCCACCTCCATCGAGGGCCGAGTTAGCGTCTGCTCGGAGAAAAAAAAGCTTCTTTCATATACTCCAGAAAGTCCGCTTAGCTTGTTCGGGAGGGGTGCATGGTACGACTTTTCAGAAGCATTCTCACGACGTCTCACTAGCTTGATATTCGGCTAAGCTGAACATCTCATACATGAGAAGCCCTTGATAGCGACAGGAAAATGCTCGAAAGTGTTTTAGACGTTTTGCCCATGAGGTTGTTGCTTGCTAGCTGCAAGCCTTTAGCTAATGCGGCCTTGCACAAGGCTGGTTTCTGCTTTTCAAGACTCGAGTTGTGATCTGTGAACCAGAACAATGCCCTAGTAAATGACGCCCGGTAAGCAAATAAATAACTTGACTAACCTTATGGATGACGGTGAGCACTTTCAGGCTGCTTTGGTCTCGCTGGACTTCCGGGTATGACAAGACCTTTTCGAACTCTCTGCAAGAACGTATGAGAGATGCCCCTTCAGCTGTTCAAAAGAAGTTGTGGAGTTGTGAAGCGAAGTGAGCAGAAGTGAAATGAGCGCTTCTACTTTGATTACGTACGAAGTGAACCAAAGGCAGGAACTTGGCGAGGTAATCCTTCATCGCGGCTCGTGTTAAACTATCTGGTAAATAACGTCTGTCGTACTCGCATGTTCAATTGATTGATTTGTGGGGTTTAACGTCCCAAAACCACTTCTGATTATGAGAGACGCCGTAGTGGAGGGCTCCGGAAATTTTGACCACCTGGGGTTCTTTAACGTGCACCCAAATCTGAGTACACGGGCCTACAACATTTCCGCCTCCATCGGAAATGCAGCCGCCGCAGCCGGGAATCGAACCCGCGACCTGCGGGTCAGCAGCCGAGTACCTTAGCCATTAGACCACCGCGGCGGAGTCGCATGTTCAAGGCAAAATTCCCGGCATGCCATTGCAATATTTCTCCTCATTTGGCAAGGTTGGGCTTTCAAAAGTGTGTCACAGTGTTATATAATTTCCCGATTTATGAACTACGTTCAAGTTATGAACTACCTTACGGATTCTCATGAATGGGCATGCACAAATGCTTTCCGTATGTCATGACATTCATACTTTGACGGCTATAACAAATTTCTGTTGAAGCGGCCTAGTAACACCTAGTTTGGCTAAGGCAACACCATAGACGGTGCAGGATACTTTGCTGCCCAAACAATATTGCGGTCGACGTTACAATACTTCGGTCGACGTTCCAAGACTAGACCGCCAGCTGAGAGTGATCATCCAATGGCTTGATTAAAAGCGCCCTGCCTCGTGACTCGACCACCACAAAAAAATGTTTAAAAATCTCTTAAGTATATACGAACGGAGCGCATGGCTAACGATGGAGCTCAGGATGTTTAGCTAAGCCATTGACCGCCAACCTCGATATATCGTGTCATCTATAGAAAAGGTGGAACTATTTCTCGCGGATTTCGACGATTGGTTGATACCCGAACGCTCAACTACACATCGACAGTGCTTTCTGTCCATTCTGAAAATGTGCCTTTGGGGTCTCTTGAAATATGAACATGTCATCCCGTCTACACGCGTGGCTTTGACGTCGGGCGTGTCACTCACGTGACGCTGCACCGTACGAAGCGAACCAGAGGCAGGAACTTGGCGAGGTAGTCCTTCCTCGTGGCTGCGTCGGCGGAGATCCACTTGAGGATGGCCTTGAAGGTCTCATCCACCTCGCTCGGCGCGTTCAGCCGGTCGTCTTCCAGGATGGACTGCATCTCTTCGGGCGTGAGGGCTTCGAAGTGAGCGTTGCTCTTCCACACCTGCGTCACGAATGTATATATGTTATAGACGTGTTGCCGTAAACACCAGACAGTCACCAAGGCGGATAGCGGCGGCCACGTAAAACGCTACGTGAGCTAGTTTGACTAAGGCAACACCACAGACGGTGCCGGCTACTTTGTCGCCCAAACAATATTGCGGTCGACGTTCGACGACTAGGTCGCCAGCTGAGAGGGAGCTACACTTCACGCCGACGTCACAGAGGGGTTTATATATTTCTCGGTCGACTAGGGATCTATACAGTCAGGGTTGCCGTTGGTGCCTACTTTGCGCCAAATTAGCGACTTTCGATCGGTTTGGTGACGAAAATTTGCAGTTGGTACCATGGCTATTTACTGGCTTTTTTTATTCCCGCATGTTTTTTTACAGTCGTCACTAAAAAGCACATTTCATTCCGGTCTCTCTCGTATGCTACTCTCTATCTACTCTAAATAAAGAAAGGGGCAAAGAAAGGCCCCAGGAGTCACAGGGAGTGAAAGTAAACTCCTACCGCATCGAAGCTGCGGACCAGGTAGCGATGGGCTTCTCCGGCGAGGTACTCGTATCCGCTGCTGGTGGCCAGGTGGTACGTTTGGATGCAGTTTTCTGGCTCGAGATTCTGCTTGAGGGTCCTTCAGGCAGTGATCTCGAACCTGGATCAGCTGCGTTGTAAGAAGATTGTCATGCAAACGTTCCGCTGTTTTCTTCTTTCTTCTTCTTTTCTGCTTCTAAAAGCTGCGCGAACACTAACGCCCTATGAAAATTTTTGCGCTCTGAAGAAATAGCATGAAAAGTAGTGTATTCGGTCGTTGGCTATTTATTTTAAGACTAAAAGCAGACGGAAGCTCTATGCTACACTACCGCATCCTTCAAGACAATACAACAAGAACAGATTAGCTTCTCAAATCATTCGATACAGGCTACCTCCCCACCCCTTCATTACTACATTACCACCACTGTTTTGCCACGCTAATTCTTTTTTAACGAGGAGGCAGTGGGAAGGAGATAGTTGCTATGGAAATGACTTTAATTGGCCCAATGCCTAAATCTCTGTCAGATATTATCAAGCCTCGTCTCCATCTATTCTTGTAAACCTCAAATTTAGTGACAAGAGTCGTGTAGGGGTTCATGCAGCCATTGACCCCTTGAATAGTCACAAGGGTGACACTGAGGACCAGCCCATTAGCTATTCAAATGCATGGCTCGGCTAAATGACCCACTTTCAGCAGGACGTTCAGCCTGTGAAACGTGTTCGATGGGAGTAGCGCAGTCGCAGCGGCTGGGATACGAGGCCTAGCGTTAGCTATCGAATTGCATAGTTGGGCTATACCACCTCCAAAATTACTGAATTACTGCTAAATTACCACCAAAATACTATCGGCACATAATTAATGCCGAGGAGCTGACAATGGACATGAATGGATCTGAGCGATTGTCTATGGAAGCGACGATGTGTGCAGACGGATAGAGGTCATGTTTGCTTCAATCGATCCGACATAGTCGGGACGAAACATTGGCGAAAATAATGATGGACCCCGACCAAGGCGAAAAAAAATTTTACTGACTTTTCGGCTCTCACACAGGAGCTTCAACTTAAATGGCGCTCTTGTGTGGAGGCTTTGTTCACGCCCTTCGTACGTACCATCAGTGTTTTCACCAATGGACGTAGTTACAGGAAAACCCGTTTTCCAACTCTTTCACAGGTCTGTTCCGACTAACCTTGAGTTTCTCGGCGAGTTCAAGCGTCCTGACGATGTTGTGCATGCCGATACGCTCGTGCATCGGTAGAGGTAGGCGAAGTCGACGAGCAGCTCGATCATGTCGCCTTCCAGGTCCTCGATCAGAGCTCGGACGGTGGGCACCCCACTTCTTTCCTTTGCTCTGGAGCCATGGCCTCTTTGGCAATAGCGAAAAGAGTGTAGCAACTGGAATATCTGCTTGTACACAGAAAAGAATAATATGATTTAGAATAGGCCATGCTTTACTATCCTGTACCTGTGGACCACTACAAAAGAAAATGCCAAATGTGCTGAATATACAACTCCGGCTTGCTCTAAAACGCGTTCACGACATGACCGGCGTCATTCGACTGAATAAAGCCACAAATTGCGGAAAAACTTCTGATGCTGACTGTACATGCCGAAAGAACTCTCCGTGGTAAGCATTGTTTGACACGTCGCGCCATCTACATGTTTGCACATTGCCAGACATTCCTAAAAAATAAAAAACACCTAATCACATCGAGTCGCATGTGTGCCAATATAAACGGAGGACGTCATTTTCCAGGTGAACATTGAGGTAAGAACACCGCTTTAGGAACTCCACCAGTGAATTTAGGGAAAACCCCAAGATATGAAGTCGGGTCAGAATTCTTGGCCTGCATATACACAAGGTTGGATTGATGGCACCAAGCAGGTATCACATTGGAAAGACGGCGGCTAGATGCGAAACAATTAAACAGACATCGTGATGATCGAGTTGGTCGCGAGCTGCTACCGCCGCGCTTTGCTCAAAACTTAAAGTGGGCCGACTCCGTCTAGAGCAGCCGCCATTCGTAAGGCATCTTATAAAGGAGGCAATTGTCCAAGGTACGCAAGTACGCACAAAGGCAACAACCATGGCAAATAAGAGCATCCGCAATTGACGGCACTTACTTGGCACACATCACGAAGCGATGCGCCCAAACTTCCGGGCCGTTGGTTGCGCGGAAAAGG
>WOVY01005338.1:0-57252 GCA_013436015.1 Rhipicephalus annulatus
GGTTACTACGAAGTTGGCAAAGTGCGTCATGCAAGTGCGTCATAAATCACAGCAGATACCATGTTGTGTTTAAATGGTTGTGAGAAAAGATAGCCGCAAAACGCTTCTATGGTGTGCGCGGGCAGCGCAGAGACAGCTTGCAGAAAATAGCGCCATAAGCCACCGAAGATAAGCCAAGGGTAACAAAAAAGCTATTTCGAAACAGCGTACTCAAATGGCAATTCCGGAAAGCTAAGCAACGTAACTTCTTTCTTTTTCTATGATGGTATTTTTTGCTCATCTTGAAAAGGTTTTTATAAAAATTGCCCCGCATATTAAATACACTCCCAACTTTGCTCCGCTTTTTTTAAAACAAAATGCATTCATTACACCAGAAAATACGGCAAATTCCTGGTGGAACGTAGCATGCAGTAGGAGTGGGAGGGAGACATCGCCCGAAATCAGAGTATCATTCTGTCATGGCAACATCTGTGTTGTTATAAGTTTAAATGCATGGGCTCTATGGGGAGCTTTTCCTCTAAGTCAGTATAGTATTAACTCTATGGTTGTGTTCACATCAATTTTCCACACTTTGAGCTTCTGCCTTTCTTTCACTCAGACCTTAGCCATATCTTGTTATATTCTGTAAGGCAGCAACCTAGGATGCTGAAGTGACGAAAAAATAGCTTTCAAAATGTCAGTACGACATGCCGGTGCAGTGTAAACACTGTGACACCTCATGTGCCCCTGCATGGCAATTGACGCAATTTGAATAAAAATAATTGCAGTTGCCATTGCTCCCATTGCTTGAATTTATTAGGCTTTAGTATGCTTCACACCATGAACTAATTTACATGTATCCTGTGAATTTTCACAAAATATCAGTTCTGGTTGCCCAGAGGTCTACCAGTACCTATAAAAATGAGCACAACACTCTCTATCGGAACTAGATAGAAACTTCATTTTTACTGCAGCTCAACTCAGAATTTCTGTACATTCTTAAAATATTAAAAAGGTTGAGTTTGATTTTTTTTGAAGAAACATTTTCAAGTATGGCAACACACCTTAAATTCGGCGCTGAGTGCTGTTGCTCTTTGCGCAGTGTCAACGGCTCGCTGGATGCTCCGAAGTTGCTATGAGAGTTCTGAGCTGAGCAGCACTGAGGCACTCTCACGTTATTACTCTAATTTGACAGTAGAACTCACCTGCTTAGAGCACCAGAATGTCTTACTTTTGAAGCTTTTGTCCCAATGCCTAACAATGTTACTGTAATGAACGACACACATTTAGTGCAAAAGACAAACAAAAGCTTCTTATTTACACTTGGCTGAAAAGACAGTTGGGATAAGAGACTGGTAAGCACCCTTGAACAATGATGCTATCACTCTGTGCGGCATTTCAGTCAACTGCAACATTTGAACAATTGGTGTGACCAACGTCGTGTCTAATCTGATGTGTACGCGTATTTGTTTTTTCTACGAACAATAACAGTGGAAAATCGGATGCCAGTATCTGTACTGAATTCGAAGAGCATTGAAAGCTTTGAAGAGTGCATTAAAAATATATCGTAACATTGACTAATGCTAGTGATACACATACATTGCCATGTTGTTCAGAAATACATCGTGTAATTATTTCATATTACATACCATCGCAATGTCTGTATGTACGTTACGCCTTTCTACAGCGTTTTAAATGTTTTTTTGTTTTGAAAAAAAATGTATTTTTCTAGTTATGTCTTCATTACTAATGTTTGTACTTGTTTTTGTTGTATGATAAAATTTACTGTGCACACCCTGTTACGGCCATGACAGCCAACAGTATTTGTAAATTAAAAATAAATAAATAAAACTGGCTTGGCTCGAGGCTCGGCTTGACCGGAAGCTACCAATGTAGCCAGCGTGGCGGCATGGTCAAGTCAGTTGTCAGCCCGTGTCAACACGGCAAAAGTATGCTTTATGTGTCAAATATCAACAAAAAATTACTCTCATTTTGTCTATTGTAGCTGATAGTTCATTGTGTTGTTGTCCGTGAAAAGCTAAGTTTGCCTCATTAATTTAACACACAGATTAAACTTTATGTGGGTTGTCATAATAAGTGTAGACTGTACTGGCAGAATGAGACGTAGTGGTTAGATCCGTTGTTTTCATGTAAAGTGATGCGCAATAAAGTACCACATTCACAGCTCGGTGTACTGAGTAAGATACATAGCAGGAGCTGTTGATTTACATCTTGCCTTCGACAGGTTTTTCAAAGCTACTGTAAGGAACTAGTGCCTTCTTACAAGCTCTTTCATCTTAATTTCTTTGCAGGTTAAAAAGTGATGCGTGAGGACCCACGGTATGCCGAGTTTTCATCGAGTGAACGGAAGTGTGAAAAGGAGTTCAAAGAGTACCTCAAAGATAAAATGACTGTTGCCAAGTCTGATTTTCGTGAACTGCTGAAAGAAACCAAGACAATAACTTACAAGTTAGTAACAGTTTTAATGTCTTCATAGCAGCTTGGAGCTCATGGTTATTTTTGTTGTGCAGGTCCAAAAAGCAGATTGAGGAGTCTGAGCAGCATTTGTTAGATATTGAAAAGGTCCTTGACGTATGTACCTGATGTATGATGTCACCATTTAAAACATTGCTCTTTAATATCTGCATAGCTTCAAAATCTTTTGCGAAAAAAGTAATCACTATTATCTATTGAAAAGGTATAGGCAATTGTTTTTTTAACTAGGAATCTGATTTTGCAAAGGTTATTGGTATATGTAAAGGTCAGTTTGTTGCGTACATTTAAAACAGCCAAACCATTTGTCTAATGAGAGCAGATATAGTGAGTTTGTCAGATAAAATTAAATAAAGGTAAAATTTGGTTTATCGTCATTCGCCTATTCTGTGTGCTCTGCAGGGTAAAGGCCTCCTTCACATCTCTAACTTATCCTGACCTGCGGAAGCAGATTCCATTTGTGCCTGTAAATTCATTAATTTCACCATTTAACCTTCCTTCTTCCTGTTCTCAGCCGCATTTTCTATTCTTGGTAGCCATTCTTTTTTTTAAGCATCATAGAAGAATTGAGACACTCATATGAAAAGAAAAAATAGGTGCTAATTGGTTTCTTTGTGTGCTTTACAGAAAGACAAACGATACCTTGTGCTCGGCTGCATACCTGATGAGCGGCGCAAGCTCTTAATGGCATATGTTGAAGATCTTGACCGCAGGGGACCACCACCTCCACCCACAGCATCTGAGCCCACTCGGCGCTCCAAGTAGCTGCTGTCGCCACCATTTTCTTTTAAAGCTGTCTATGCCATCCTTCATTTCTTCCATGCTTGCATCTGATGGTGCCTTTTAATAAAGGACATCTGTAGACTCCAACCCATTCTGAACTAGTCTTGACTTAGGCAATCTTTTGCTCACTCTTCAATTGTTCTTGAAACGTTGAGCTGCATGTGGCATAAGATTCGCTATCTCGAGTCTTATACAGGTGAGTAGTGGTAAGAAATATCTGTTGGAAAGCCATATTGGAAAGCCAAAACTGTGAGTACTTGTGAAGTGTATTTCACCAAATTCTTTGCTTTTTGATTATTTCATTCTTATAGGCTGGGCTAACGGTTACTTCAAGGCCAGAACTGTAGTGAACTAGAATATGCTCGAGTGGTGCGACCGACCGGGCCCAAATGTCACCTTTCACGCGGATGCTGCCAGGTGGCGCTGCTGCTACTTTTCATGCCATCATTTGAGGGCAGGGAAGCTAGCAGCAAGATAAAATTTGAGAAGCGATTCAGAGAAATGAAGGAGGAGCGTTGGGCTAGGAAAGTTTTCAGCTACTTGTACATGAAGAATGTCTTTACAAAACGGAGGAAGCGAACCAAGAAGTTGACTGGTAAATACTTAGAAAACAGCAGGTGGCCAAACCAAAAAGAACTATCGGTTAAGAAGAAAGTGAAGGAAACGGAGACTGACATGTGGAAAATGAGCTCATTAAGAAGTCCGCACTAGAGATCTATCGAACTTTTAAGCAGGAAATTGCCAAGGAAAGGATCTACGATAATACTCGGGGTAGTTCTCCACTGTTTGAGGCAAGGACGGGAGTACTGCGAACCAAGACATATCGGGCCAAATACGAAGGAGAGACACAGTATGCAGTGCGTGTGGAGGGGAAGAAGAAACTGCCGAACACTTGATAATGTTCTGTAAAGGGCTTCACCCTATAGTTTCAGGATGATGGCGCAGAGTTTTTCAAAGCACTGGGGTTTAGGGACCGGGAGGGCAAAATAGACTTTAAGCAAGTAGACTTAACTAGAAGGTGGTTATCTGATTGGTGGCTAAAGTCAAGGCACGAGTAAAAATTAAACTCTTCACTGCAAAGTACGAATGCTCAAACTCACTTTTTAAGGCAAAAAATAAATATAGTTTTGGGTTCATTAGGTATTACGGCTTGGTGGCGCTAGCCACCGCCCGATTTAAAGGGTACAGCCATATCCATCCATCCATCCATTCATGCTAGGCACTACCAGCATTGATGTACGCAGATGATATAGTGCTAATAACCGACAACAAGGAAGATTTGCAGAGATTCACGGACATCTGCGGTAATGAGGGAGATAGGTTAGATTTCAAATTCAGTAAAGAAAAATCAGCAGTCATGATTTTTAATGATAATGAAAGTACTGAGCTTAGAATACAGGAGGTTGCACTAGAGATGACAGATAAATACAAATATCTGGGCAAAAGTATAAGCAATGAGACCGAGTACCTAAGAAAACACGAAATATATATGAGGACTAAACGTGACAGGAATGCACCAGTGATGTAAAATGGAACACTGTGAAATCACAAAAGGTATGATGTTGTGAGAGGAATATGGAAAGCGGTCATGATTCCTGGTCTGCCGTTCGGCAATGCGGTCTTTTGCATGAGATCAGAAGTTCAAGCAAGGTTAGAAATTAAGCAACGTAGAATATGTAGGCTTGCCTTAGGAGTTCACGGGAATACACCAACTAAGGGAGTACGAGGTGATATAGGATGGACATCGTTTGGTGGCAGGGAAGCTAGCAGCAAGATAAAATTTCAGAAGTGATTGAGAGAAATGGGAGAGGAACGTTGGGCTAGGAACGTATTCAGCTACTTGTACATGAAGAATGTCGATACAAAATGGAGAAAGTGAACCAAAAAATTGACTGGTAAATACTTGGAAAACAACAGGGGACCAAACCAAAAAGAATTATCGGTTAAGAAGAAGGTGAAGGAAGCTGAGACGCATATGTGGAGAATTGGCATGATTAAGAAGTCCGCACTAGAGATCTATCAAACTCTTAAGCAGGAAGTTGAAGGGGTAAATACGAAGGGGTAGACACAGTATGCAGTGTGTGTGGAGAGGAGGAGAAAACTGCCGAACACTTGATAATGTTCTGTAAAGGGCTTCACTTCACCCTTTAGTTTAGGGTGATGGCACAGTGTTTTTCAGAGCACTGGGGTTTAGGGACAGGGAGGGCAAAATAGACTTCAAGCTGGTAGAATTAACTAGAAGGAGGTTACCTGATTGGTGGTTAAAGTCAAGGCATGAGTGAAAATTAAACCCTTCACAGCAAAGTACGAGTCCTCAACCTCGCTATTTAAAGGGAAAAATAAATCTAGTTTTTGATTCACCAAGTATTAGAGCTTGGTGGTGTTAGCCACTGCCCGATCTAAAGGGTACAGCCATACATCCATCCATGCCAGCTTCTGTCGGGGCGTCACGGACTCCTTCAGAGCGGCGGATGTGATTACTTCTAACGCACAATTGCTTGCTTGTTTGCGCAAACGTAAAATTACCAGGTGTAACAATAAAAAAGCAATGCTCAGGCACAGGTCATACCCGTCTAGATGAGGAGAAAGACGAAGGAAAAGAAGAGCCGCGATCACCTTGTCCACTGCAGTGTAATAAGTGTTGGCGTTATGGGCACACGGTGAAAGGATGCAGGTCATTACCTAGATGCAGAATTTGTGGTCACACGCACAACTCAAACAACTGTAAAAGTAATGAAGAAAAGTGCTGTCTTTGCCATGAAGCACACTGTGGTGATAACCTAAATTGCTCAGCCAAGGCACGTGAAATCCAAATTCTTGAAATTGTAGACGGAAGAAGATGCTCCCGAAAGGATGCCATTGCTGAAATTCAGGCCAGAACTCAAGGGTACGCAGGAGTAGCTGCCTGTCATAACATAGCAATGAAAGCATCATTTTTCCTATCGATTGCGGAGATGATCGAGATGGCTGTGCATAAGGCTATGCAACGCCTTGCTACCACCCTGTGTAAGTCGCTGTCACATATAATAAATAACCAAATTGCACCAGTCTATGGAGCGCAGACAGATATAAGTACGGCTTGAGAAAACACTGAGTCTGCACACCTGACAAGTGAGGCAGAATCTGAGATAACTCCGTCAGATGCACAGTCTGCAGAGCCTTCTGGAGAAGGCGTTCAGAGGCAAAGCGATGGTGCACAGGAAGCTTCTCAGGATACACAAGATGTGGACATGGATGTCAAATGCTTGAAGCATTCTAGAGTACCTGTATCGAAAAAACCTGGCTCGCCGAACCAATTAAAAAGCAAAAAATACCAGAAGTACAACCTCTCAAAAACCGATTTTCTAAAAGAAAGTATATTAGATAAGGTAGTTTCCAAAACCATTCTAACGAAATAATAGGGTCTCTTAAGATTATACATTGGAATTGCCGATCTCTTCACTCAGCCATAACAGATCTGTTATACCTGTCTTCCAAATTCGATCCGGCTAGTATTGCATTACAAGAAACTTTGCTTTCCACACATCACTTGTTTCACCTACCCAGCTTCCAAGCTTTTCGTCTAGACCGCCCATCCAAAGGCGGTGGTTTAGCGTTCTTTATAAACTAATTCGTTTAAAAGTTAAAATTTCATACAAATGTATGTCTTCTGAATGCGAAATTTTTGCGTTGGATATTACCTTGCCAGGATACTTGCCTTTCCCGCTAATAAACGTCCACTTTCCTGCAGGCGTTCAAGACACAAGATTGTGAAATATGGCTGCTGATTCAGGCTGTAAAGAAAAAAAATATAGTTCGCGACTTCAATTCTCACCATAAATGCTGGGGTTTTAGAACGGATCAATGTGGACAACGGTTGTGGGACTGGTCTGTAGACAACAATTTATTGCGCCTTAACGCTATAACACCCACATTTATTCGAGGTCATTCACGCCCCGTTTAGATTTAAGCTTTGTAAGCTCGACTATTGCTAGTACATCATGGAGAACCCTTGATTGCGCCTCCAACTGTGACCACTTTCCTATAATGTTAGAGATCGCTTGCCGTGTTAAACCATCATGCTTCTATGCCCGGATCTATAATATATATATATATTATCCAAAATTTCAACATCACCTAAAAGTTGCTTTAGACTCTCGCTCTCAAGATCGTGATGATACTAAAGCTATCAAATTAGGCGCAGTAATTAGGAGGGCATACAAAAACGCTTAATTCGCTGTTCAATCGGCCAAGAGAGTACCCTATAGCCCCTGGTGGAATTCCGACTGTTCAGGAGATCACGGACGACGGCAGGCAGATTGGAAGAAGCTAATACATAATCAGTCCTCTGAGAACTGGTGAAATTATAAATTCCTTGTCGCTGTATATAAACCCACGGTGGCCCAAGCTTAATAAGAATGTGATAAAAGACTTTTCGATTTTCTCTCGAAACCTAAAGATAAGAAAGCTTTATTTCGATATATGCGATCTCGGAAAATCCTGCCGTCTACAGTAAATACTGAATATGAAAAACTATCATTGGAATAAACAAAGAACTCTTAAGAGTCAATTGGCAGAGGTCTAGAAATTAGAGTTTCCACGACTATGGCTTTGAACTGGCAAAAGTCTAGGGTAACACTGACTTCGAAAACGTAACGCTGTCTGAAGCATCAAAAGTAATTAGAGATCTACCCCCGTGAGCTCCTGCTCCAGATGGAATCACAGTTCCTATGATTACAATTTTATTCAAGCTATCCCACGGCGACGTCCTCAATCTTATAAACTACTCGTTAAAGAACGCCTGGATACCGTATCACAGGAAAATAGCTAAGGCAATCCCAGTAATAAAAAAGCAAGGATCAGGTTTTAGCATTGAAAATATCAGACCCATCTCGATAACTTCTAACATGGTGAAACTCGTAGAGAGGGTTCTAAATGGCCAAATAAACATGTGGATGACAAATAGGTTAATAATAAAGCCAAACCAACTTGGTTTTCACAGTGAATGCTCAATTTGGTGCGCCCATGCGGATTTAGAGAGTCGAATACAGCTGGCTCGTTAAAGGAAACAATACGACGCATTAGTAACTCTCGACATAGATAAAGCGTTGGACAGTGTCGAGCGCTCCATTATGAACACCTTGCTTTATGACGCGCCACAGCCACCAGTGCATTACAGTGCGCCTCATCTTCTCATGCTCTGTAGCACGCCTTGTTCTCAACACCTTTACAACGCGACTCAGCCTCCCGTGCGTTACGGTGCGCATCGTCTTTTCGCGCTCTACGGCACGCATTGTTCTAAACCTCTTTACGACGCGCCTCAGTCTCCAGCGCATTACGGTGCTCCTTGCCTTCTCGCGCTCTGTGGGTGGCACGTGGGGTTCTGAACCTGTTTATGACGTGCCTCAGCCTCCCGTGCATTGCGGTGCGCATCGTCTTCTCGCGCTCTGCGGCACGCATCGTTCTCAACCTCTTCACGAAGTGCCTCAGCCTCCAGTGCATTAGGATGCGCCTCGCCTTCTTGCGCTATGCGGCACGCATCGTTTACAAAATCTTTACGACGCGACTCAGCCTCCCTTGCATTACGGTGCCCTTGGTATTTTGGCACCCTGCAGCACGCCTTGTTCTCTACATGTTTATGATGTGCCTCAGCCTCCAGTGCATTACGGTGCGCCTCGTCTTTTCGTGCTCTGTAGCACACCTCGTTCTCAACATCAATTTGACGCGCCTCAGCCTCCAGAGCACTACGGTGTGCCTCGTATTTTGGCGCTCTGCGGCACGCGCCGTTTTCGACCCCTTTACGGCGTACCTCTGCCTCTAGTGCATTGCGATGCACCTTGCCTTCTCGCGCTCTGCAGCACGCGTCGTTCTCAACCTCTTTACGACGCGACACAGCTTTCAGTGCAGTATTGTGCGCATCGTCTTCTCGCGCTCTGTAGCACGCCTCGTTCTCAATACCTCTGCGAGGCGCCTCAGCCTCCTGACCTTTTCTTGTTTCATTGCACGAGCGTGAGACCTATGCACCAGCTCTTTTCACATCAAAAAAGGGACATGTTAAACTGTGGTGGCAATGCCTAGTAAAAAACGTCGACCTGCAGGCGGGCGTGGGCTCAGTGGGGACATCTTCGTCCGGTTTCACGATATGCCCATCACGCGGCAAAATGCTTGTCCTGTGATTATTTTAAATAAACGTCAAGTTTCCTTCTACTGAAGGAAATTTAGTATCTTCAAGCTGCCTCGACCCCGTCTTTGCAATTCTGCTGTGCCAGAACAATCAGACACAACACTTCAACAACCTCCAGAACCGCTGATATCTCTGCAGAGTTTAATGCCGTTTCGGAATATGTCCTATAGAGGGTTCTTTTTTCCATTTGGCAGTTTTATCAATTCTTCGATTACTCACATGGCGATAATCTATGGTAAAACACTATGCACAATTCAAATTATTTATCTGAATATCTCGTGCAACATGCTAAAAGGAGTGCGATCGGTCTGTATAGTTTGTGGATGAATGGTGAAACAGATCACGTCGTGTGTTGATGAAGTCTATTCGGGTATGCGCATCATTGGAAGTTATCAGGAGAAAAGAAAAAGTGTGTGAGGACAGTTATTACATCACTCGCACGACGATAAAAGTGATATCCTTAAGCGAACTATACTTTATAAGAAACCATCAAAAAGCACGGAAACAGCGAAGGAACCAGACAGGACAAGTGCTGGACTAACAATGAAATATTTATTAAAGAAAGCTCCCACACGCATGAACCATCAGCGCATGCGTAAATGAGCTATCTGAGCCTATTATGTGCACATTTAACAATAAAAAGTCAAGAATTAGGCATGTAAAGGTGGCGCAAATAGCGCATTTCCACAAAGCCAAAATATCAATGCCACGTGCACCCGTTGACTAAAAACTAAGGGTTTGCATCAAACATATCACGTTGCCTTTTTTATTATATCAATAGGCTTCGCGACTTTTGTATTATATGTTAATTCTCAATTCATTTTTTTATGGAACCCTGATTTGAAATCAGGGGCGTGTAGCTACATCCTTTGCAGTGCAGACGTTCGCGAGTTTCGAAATTCCTCGTGATGTAGCCGTGTCTACAAAGGTCAGAAGAACCAATCAGCTTCAATGACAGACGCTCCTGAGATCTTCAGCACCATAAGACTACAGCACCGCCGCTACTGTTACCCTCCGGAGAATCAGTCGAGATGCGATGCGGCCAGAGAACCATTGTTAATATGCAGAGAACACCTACCACTTTCATCTACCATTGCCCATCCTTGCACAAGGGCATTTTTGACGGGCCGTAAATGCAAGCAAAATCATATAATGCAACAAGTTTTTATTGATTGTGAATACTGAAGTGCAGTGAATTAAGTGGGGAAAGCATAAAAAATAGCAAAAATGATATTTTAATCGTCGTCAGAAATTTCTCTTGCATGCTCTTCTCTTGAAGTTAGCGCGATTATACCTTTTTATTGAAAGTGATATTAATATAACGTTTATCAGTTTTACAGATAGGCATTCTGAGATAGTGATGCTAAATTTTCACCCCTCTGCTATGCGCCCTTTGTGAAATAAAGGCCTGCAAACTCTGCAGAAAGACTTCTTATGTTAAATTTGGGAATCTTTATAACAAAATCTACATTACGCTGACACTCGAACTGAGATTGAGCGTAAGGACCAGTACGTCTATATGTAGCCAAACAAATTTGAGGTACCAATTATTAACATATTTTGTGTATTTATTTCAACGGCAAATTCAAAAAACGCATCAGAGTAGATAATTAAACTTGGCACTCCACATCTCTGTCATTATTGATTTACTGTGCTTCAAAGAAAATTTTTATGGCAAAAGAAATTGCGAATCTCTTTTTTACACAGATTAGGCAGCAATATATAATATTTTGAATGAAATTTAAGAGGTTGACCAGCCATGCTGTGTTCGATCTTAAGTTGAATCACCCAGCTTACGCCAGCTGCGTCGAGTGGACGAATGTGTAGACGAAAAATGTCGGGGCCTGCACGAATCCAATTAACCTCATCGTTCTGCGTTGCAACCAAGTATTCTGGCACAGAGCCGCCGTCCGCGCCGGCACAAGCGCTACATATCAGCTTCCCGCTTCTGGTGTTGATGACATCCATGTCACTGTTGGCTTAATTACGCAACAGTAAACATTTGACTGTTTAACATGTCTGCGTACATTTTTTACATATCTTTATGAGACAAAAAAAACACCTACCTTTCATTAACACCGATACTCAAGACACGTGTGACCCTTCGAAGTTTCGCAATCGGGGCTGCACGACACGAGATCTGTACCACGCATGATCGCAACACATCACTCTCCTGTGCGCAACTACGTTGCTCTGTGAGCGCATATATCACGTACAATACCCACAACAGCCACGGATCGCATTACCTTGAGGATTACATAACGCCGTTCCAATTCTCTCATTAACCTCCTCAGACCTGAGAGTAATGGCACAGAGAAATAACTTTGACCAAGTTCTTATACTTACTTTTGTGTTACATAGAACCCCCCCAAAAATTATTTTGAATGTGCGCAGAGCCTAACAACAAGTAATTGTTTGTCCCCCTGCAGGGACACTGGGTCTATCCTTAGGCATCGCTAGGAATACGTATGCATTTTTGTGTATTTGGAAAGGGCCGCAAATAAATGTTTCGAGGCCGAACTTTAGAGAAAGAAAGATTAAATTGATTTTTATTAGTTTCGGTGACACATTTAGAGCACAAAAAATCACTTTTGGGACGGATTGGCGCGGGACATCCAGAAACTTCTTGTCTTTCTTGCACCATCTTTTTATTACCTTCAGGCTCCACTCCAAAGGCAGCCGACAGCATCACAATGGGCTTTTTGTCGACCCATTTTGTGCAAGCAAGCCTGCTGTCTTGTCGCAGTCGCTGCTCCGAAGTGCCCCGAGATTTCTTCAACAAATCCTTGTCATTTGTGAAATTGGCCTCTTTTGGCATTCTGTTCTTCATCAGAGTGCCGGTGCCAAAAATGCCCTTCTTCATGAGCTCATCCATCAAACTGACTGAAGAAAACCAACAGTCACAGTAAAGCGTGGAGCATGCAGGCACTGTCTCAACCAGCTTCGAGACTGAGTTGCCCGATATGCCAAGGCCAAAGTCTGGAAACGTCTCTTTGCCGTTGTAAATTGCAAAATCATAAATCAACCCGTCCTTTCCTGCGAGAACAAAGTTTTTCAGGCCCACAGGATTTGGTTTGTTAGGGATATACTGCTTCATAGGACAGCGCCCGGAAAATGCGATGACTTGTTCATCCACACAGAAGCAGTTGGATCTTTCCAAGCCCAAGCAGCCCTTTCGCACCATCTCAACGAAAGGCGCAACCTTCCAAAGTCTCTCGCTCTTCTTGTCGTCATCACTGATGTCGTCTTCAAGTTGGCAGCACAGGTTAGATCGCAGTAAGAAGAAACGATCTCGTGGCATGGTGTCGGCTACTGAGCTAACAGCCAGGCCCTTCTTCCAAAAAAAACCGTATTCTTGGATGGCCAATCACTCCCATCAGCATGGAACAACCCAGAAACTGTTTAACTTCCTGACCTGTGATTTTAGATATGATTCCACAATTTCTCAGAATTCTCTGGATTGTTTTCTCGGCCATTTTTTCGAGCATGTTGTCATCTACATACTGCTTGTAGTAGTCGGCAGGCGAGAACTCCAATCTAGCTTCCAAAAAAAAAACACCCCGTCTCGAGAACAGGCACATTGTTTGCTGGTGAAGAATTGGCTGCCTTCCACAGAGGACGCCTTTGCGAAATTCCTACGCCGCTGGAGCCGTCGTCGTCACTATCAGAAGATGAACAAGCATACTCCTCAGTGTCGGAATCATACGCGGCATTCACGGCGTCAACGTCGTCTTCATTCTCGGAGTCCGAAATATCGGAAGTTTCCCGGTCGCAAATTGATTGCAATACTTCGTCTGCCGGCAAGGTTCCTTTTGGCGTTGCATAAGTTTGTTGCCAGACTTTGGGGTGGTTGTTGCCAAACTGCCGCTAAATTTGGCTAAAAAGTTTTTTCTGTAGTTGTGGCTTCTCCGTAAGAGTTTGGTGCTATCCGTGGTGATATTCTTGGCTGAAAATTTTTTTCCTGTAGTTGTGGCTTCTTCGTAAGAGTTTGGTGCTATCCGCGGTGCATTTCGCCAGTGCATGAGCGACGCTGGCCGTTATTATTAACGGAATGAACCGAGCCTAGCAGAAGTCGAGCGAGGTGCTGCCGTGCAATAAGAGGCCGTTTTAATTCCGTTTTATTTACTGAATGAACCTCGCATTACAGAATTCGTTTTATTTACGGAATGAACCGAGCCTAGCAGAAGACGAGCGTGGGGCTGCTGTGCAATTCAGAGGCCGTTTTAATTAACGCAATGAACCGCGCCTAGCAGAAGTCGGGGCGCGTTCTTTTGCTGTGTGCGCAGCTGTGCAATTAAGATATCGCGTCTCAGTGTTAGGCATTACGGGCAAAACTGAATAGAGTCGCAGAAGGTGATTCGCTGCCCCCTTCCCCCCTTACTTTTTTTTCTCTCAGCTGATCGTGTCGCGTCGACCGTGTGCTACCATGGGGGACGCTACGCTTCCCTTAGCTGTGTCAGCACAAGACATATCGTTCGGACTCGTATATACATGTGATGAATAAGCGTTCCAAGGCTGGTTAATCGGGGTATGTCGGATATGCTACACCTATGTACGCCTGGAAGGCTGCTTTATCGAAGCAGATGGAGCGAATTAAGCGCGTCTTGCGCGTACCTGTAAATGGGACCCGGCCGACGAGCCACCGTCGCTTACAAGGCCCCACCCACAATAAGCACAAACTACCAAAATTCCAAATAATGATTGTGTATTGTTTCTCAGCTCAAGAGCTTAGTATACAACAATAAGAATAAAATGACATTATAAACATAATAATGACAATAATAATAATACAATATAATGACAATATAAACATAAGAATAAAATGACAATATGTCTCACTATGCGCTAATAACAATTAAACTGGATACCGGCTAACAATTACCTCTATTAATAGAACAAAAGGGTCTTTCACGTTGGGACGTGCGTTAATTGATCTCCACCAAAGCCAGGCGAGGTGAGACGGCATAAGTGAGGTACGTCTTGTTGTTGTTGCGAACGAGACGGCGCTTGGCCTTTTGCCATTCACTTTCAATCCTTTGCGTGTTGGCGCTTGTCGTAGGATCAACGCAGTTGACACTGTGGTTCACGGTTTGCCAGTCCAAGTTTAGCGGTGTTCCGTTGGCATCCACATGTCTGGGTATGCACTGGTACGCGGCCCACTCGTCGCTGTACACCGTCGTCCCTGGAAGAATGTGCTGCCGGTCGAAGCGATGGCGCAGGCGACAGTCCGATTTCACGAAGAAAGGCCTTTTCCGCGGCAGGGTACCTTATGATGCCGGTGATTTCGACAATGCTGGGGTCTATCTGTGGCGTGGCCATGACGAGACGCTTCCTGAACTGGTAACAGTGTAGCTTGCATGACTAACGTTACGGCATTTTATAAGGGTCATGACGTGAAAGGGGGATAGAGCGCTCTAACGTTGACAGGGCGCCTACGTGATGCAGCATCAGCGGGGAAAGAGGGGGTGGGTCGACGTGGCGCGAGCATCTGCGGAGAAAGAGTGGATGGGCCACGGCCCTAACGCCACGCGAGCACCTGCGAAGAAAGACGGGATGGGCAAAGACACCTGGAATTAAAAAAAACACAAAAAAACCTTTTTGGACCTCTAACGTTGGTTGACATGGCGCCGACCCGGCGCGAGTGTCTGCGGAGAAAGAGGGGCGAGTCACGGCGCCGACGCGACGCGAGCATATGTGTGAAAATACGGGATAGGCGAAGACGCCTCGAATCGTACAACACCTAGGTCACGTACTCCACTTCGGTGCCCCTCCTTCTCCACAGCAACGGTGACTTGAGCGGGAGTGCGAACGACGTTACGTGATGCTACGTGATGTCACCGACGTATCACATAAACAGTACACCACCCTGGGCACGTACTCCACCTCGGTGCATTGGGCGTCGATACATGGCCAAACTTGCTCACGTAAACCTCTTAAATTTCCTTATTTGGTGCTCCCTATCTCGGTCGCAATCCCTAAGCTTTAGGATCGTGATCCTTACGAATTGCCGTAACGTTAGTTGTGCAAAGTACATTGTCACCATAGCAGGAGCCGTCGCGTTATCAGACTGTCGAAGACGCCATCGCTTCGAGCGGCAGTTCGACCTGCAGACAGTCGGGAACAGCACAGAAGCGGCCGCTGACATCGAGTGATGGGGAATTCGCAAGGACCTCGGCTTAATTATGGTGACCCAGGATGCAGTAAGTCATCACGTACAATCGCCCCGGCAAAAAAAACGAGCAGACCCACACTTCAGGTACAATGGTTGCAGGAAACAGCTAGCTGTCGCAGCTCCGCGCGACACTCACGATGCAAGGTAGAAAGGGGCAAAGCTCCTTTTTTTTCCTCTCGAGACGTACTTGGTCGTTGCACGCCTCAACGTGAAAAACCCTTTCCTTCGATTAATGGAGGTGATCGCTCGCCGATATCCGGTTTAGGGATCCCTGCCATATCGTGAGTGATGAGCGTGTACTGAGACATATTATGCCATTTTATTCTTATGTACCCACCCTATTGTTTTATACTGCGCTCTTGAGCTGAGAGACGATTTGTGCTTATTGTGGGTGGGGCCCTGTAAGCGACGGCGGCTCGGCGGCCGGGTCCCATTTACAGGTACGCGCAAGTCGCGCTTAATTCGCTCCATCTGCTTCGATAAAGCAGCCTTCCAGGCGTACATAGCTGTAGCATATCCGACGTACCCCAATTAACCAGCCTTGGAACGCTTATTCATCACATGTATATACGAGTCCGAACGATATTTCTTGTGCTGACACAGCTAGGGGAAGCGTAGCGTCCCCCGTGGTAGCCCGCGGTCGACGCGACAGGATCAGCTGAGAGAGGAAAAGAAAAGAAAAGTAAGGGGGGAGGTGAGCAGCGCATCACCTCCTGCGACTCTATTCAGTTTTCCCCGTAATCCCTAATACTGAGACGCGATATCTTAATCGCACAGCTGCGCACACAGAAAGAGAACGCGCCTCGACTTCTTTAATGGGCGGTTCATTCCGTTAATTAAAACGGCCTCTTAATTGCGCAGCAGCGCCGCGCTCGACTTCTGCTAGGCGCGGTTCATTCCGTTAATTACAACGGCCTCTTAATTGCGCAGCAGCGCCGCGCTCGTCTTCTGCTAGGCGCGATTCATTCCGTAAATAAAATGAATTCTCTAATGCGCGGTTCATTCCGTTCATTAAAACGACCTCTTAATTGCGCAGCAGCGCCGCGCTCGACTTCTGCTAGGCTCGGTTCATTCCGTTAATTAAAACGGCCAGCGTCGTCCATGCACTCGCGAAATGCACCGCGGATAGCACCAAACTTTTACGGAGAAGCCACAACTAAAAGGAAAAATTTTCAGCCAAGAAATGCACCGCGGATAGCACCAAACTCTTACGGAGAAGCCTCAACTACAGGAGAAAAATTTTCAGCCAAGAAATGCACCGCGGGTAGCACAAAACTCTTACGAAAAAGCCACAACTACAGAAAAAAAACTTCAGCCAAATTTAGCGGCATTCTGGCAACAACCACCCTTCCAGTCTGGCAACCACTTATGCAACGCCAAAAGGAACCTTCTTGATGGATAAGCCTGAAATTATAAAGCAACGGGAAGCTAGACTTGAATTCTCACTGGTAAACTTTCATAAAAAATAATGTGCTAGTCGGCCATCTGACTTCAATATAAACGCGCACATGAACCCAATGTCCCTTTGCGAGGACACTAAAATTAGTAAGCTGCGAAGGTCCCAATAAAGTCAATGGTTTTCTCTAAACGGTGTCAACGTGTTCTCCAGACATTAAACCTTTGCCCGCCGTTGCAACTTTTAAAAATGAAAAGCGTTAAGACCAACGATAAAGCGACTTACCTGGCCGTCTCGCATAAAACGTGCTGGCGCTGATTGCCGCCATGTGGGAAAGAGAAATTTCGCCGACCTCAAGGTAGATGGCGCCACAGACCTTGTCCTCCTGGCGGGTCATTGGTTCTCTCCGCTGCACAACCGTTGCAGTTTTCGTCGCCTGTAAACCAATGTCCCTGTGGGAGGACAAAAGGTCTGAGGAGGTTAAAGACGAAGTTCTAAAACTTTTATTCCTACGTAGGCAGCGCCGCCAAAGATGACCGGCGTTTAGCGCTTATTTGGCAGGCACTAAAAAATTAGGAGGCTTTGCGTGGGGCCAACGCTTCCTCTAGAAGATGCCTGCCGCTTGAGATAAAAACAGCTGTCACACCCTTTTCCTTCTTTATTTTAGAATGTTCTCGGTCGCTAGCGTCACCTGTGGCGGACGGTGCAACAACGCAACACTTTGCATAGCCTCCAAAACAGTGGTGCACAGTTGCAGGTCTCGAACAACTTTCGACTGACGCGCCCCTAGGGGCCGCAGATGAAAAACGCTCAGCTGGTACCACGGAGGAAGGAAAGGTTCCTTCCTCCGTGACTTGTACCGTACCGCCCGTCGCCGTGATAATGGATGGATGGTTGGTTGGATATGGCTGTACCCTTTAGATCGGGCGGTGGCTAGTGCCACCAAGACGTAATACCTAATGAACCAAAAACTAGATTTATTTTTTTTCCTTGAAAGTGAGTTTGAGTATTAGTACTTTGCAGTGAAGAGTTTAATTTTCACTCGTGCCTTGACTTTAGCCACCAATCAGATAACCTCGTTTTAGTTAAGTCTACCCGCTTAAAGTCTATTTTGCCCTCCCGGTCCCTAAACCCAAGTGCTTTGAAAAAATCTGCGCCATCATCCTGAACTATAGGGTGAAGCCCTTTACAAAACATTATCAAGTGTTCGGCAGTTTCTTCTTCCTCTCCACACGGACTGCATACTGTGTCTGCCCCTTCGTATTTGGCCCGATATGTCTTGGTTCGCAGTCTTCCAGTCCTGGCCTCAAACAGTGGAGAACTACCCCGAGTATTATCATAGATCCTGTCGTTGGCAATTGCCTGCTTACAAATTCAATAGATTTCTAGTGTGGACCTCTTAATTATGCCCATTCTCCACATGTCAGTCTCAGCTTCCTTCACTTTCTTCTTGACCGATAGTTCTTTTTGGTTTGGCCACCTGCTGTTTTCTAAGTATTTACCAGTCAACTTCCTGGTTCGCTTCCTCCATTTTGTATCGACATTCTTCATGTACAAGTAGCTGAAAACCTTCCTAGCCCAACGCTCCTCCCCCATTTCTCTCAATCGCTTCTCAAATTTTATCTTGCTGCTAGCTTCCCTGCCCTCAAATGATGTCCATCCCATATCACCTTGTACTCCCTGATTTGGTGTATTCCCGTGAGCTCCTAAAGCAAGACTACCTATTCCACGTTGCTTAATTTCTAATCTTGCTTGAACTTCTTATCTCATGCACAAGACCATACTGCCGAACGTCAGCCCAGGAACCATGACCCCATTCCACATTCCTCTCACAACATCATACCTATTGTAATTCCACAGTGCCCTATTTTTCCTCACTGCTGCATTCCTGTTACCTTTAGTTGTAACGTATATTTCGTGTTCCCTCAGGTACTCGGTCCCATTGCTTATCCTTGCGCCCAGATATTGGTATGTATCTGTTATCTCTAGCGTAACCTCCTGTATTCTAAGCTCACTACCTTGGTTGTCATTGAAAATCATGACTCCTGATTTTTCTTTACTGAATCTAAAATCTAACCTATCTCCCTCATTACCGCAGATGTCCATCAATCTCTGCAAATCTTTCTGGTTGTTGGCCATTAGTACATTATCATCTGCGTACATTAATGCTGGTAGTGCCTGATCAAAAAGTTTTCCTTGTTTGACTAAAGAGAGGTTGAAGGCCAGTCCACTTCCCTCTAATTTGGCCTCTAATCCTTGTAGGTACATCATGAATAATAAGGGTGACAGGGGACACCCCTGCCTAAGCCCCAGTTTTACCTCTGCAGGCTTGGATACTTGTTTTTCCTAATTTATAACTACCTTGTTACCTTTATAGATATCCTTTAAAAGATTAGTGACTACATGTTTCACGCCTAGTGTGTCCAGTATTCTCCAAAATTCCTCTTGAGCCACGCTATCGTACGCTCCCTTGATATCCAAAAATGCTAGCCACAGGGGCCTGTGTTCCTTTTCTGCTATTTCGATACACTGCGTCAGTGAGAACAGATTGTCTTCCAATCTCCTGTGTTTCCGAAACCCATTATGCAGTTCCCCCAGCACCCCCTCATCCTCTATCCATGCCTGCAGTTTTTCCTTTATAATCTGCACCGCCAGCCTGTAGACCACTGATGTCACTGTTATAGGACGGTAGTTGTTTATGTCAGCTTTGTCCCCCTTTCCTTTATAGATCATGCTCATCCTTTTACGTGCCCCGCCGCGGTGGTCTAGTGGCTAAGGTACTCGGCTGCTAACCCGCAGGTCGCAGGATCGAATCCCGGCTGCAGCGGCTGCATTTCTGATGGAGGCGGAAATGTTGTAGGCCCGTGTGCTCAGATTTGGGCGCACGTTAAAGAACCCCAGGTGGTCGAAATTTCCGGAGCCCTCCACTACGGCGTCTCTCGTAATCATATGGTGGTTTTGGTACGTTAAACCCCACATATCATCATCTTGTTACGTTTCCATCCATCGGGAACTTCACCATCGATTATTATTTTGCTCACTGCCTCTCTCAAAGCCTGCTTAGACTTCGGACCTAATGTCTTTATCAGCATAATTGGAATGCCACCTGGGCCTGTTGATGTACTACTAGGAACCCACTTCTCAGCCCTTTCCCACTCTCGTTGTGAAAATGGAGCCATTGCACCACTTGATTCGTCCTTGTCTATTGTGGTGCATAAAGTACTTCTTTGTTGAAAATTTTCTGTCACCCTTGTTCTTATATATTCAATAGCTTCGTTCCCTTCTAGCTTAGCACCTTGGGCTGTAGTTATAAAACTCTGCTCCAGACTCGTCTCATTTCTCAAGGAGTTTAGATGGTTCCAAAATTTCGCAGCTGCCTTTCTATCTTTTTTATGTACTTCTGCCAGCCACTGTGGTCCCTTTCTTCTAATCTTTTCATTGATCAGAAGGGATGCATCCTTTCTACAGCTTAGAAAGGTTTCCCATTTTCTTTTAACATCGTCTGTCGGTTCACCCCGCTGCTTAGCATGTCTGTGTTCCCTAGAGCCTTCCTGACGGTTTGCTATGGCTCTCTTAACTTCCTCGTCCCACCAACTTCTGGGTTCGTGTCTTCTTTTCCGGTGTGACTTGTAGCGCGTCTTAACAAGCTATAGCTCAAAGAGTCTAATTAGATTCGTGTATGTCCACACTGTCTTATTATCCTCCATGATTACTTTCTCAACTTGTTTAGTGGCTATGTTAATTTGCCTCTCTGGATAAAAATTTTCCTGTAGTTGCTCATCTTGTCTCCTTCCCACTTTCACTGCTCTTCCAAAACTTAGCTTGATACGTTTGTGATAACTACCCAGACTTCTGCAGCCACCTTAATCTATGTGCATTCCCCTAAGCTTATCATACATCCTATGTGACATCAGTGCATAATCTATCGTCGACTGCAGCCTTCCTATCTCCCATGTTATTTGCCCTTCACATTTCTCGGTAATGTTGCAAATGATCAAATCAAGCCTTTCACACATATCCGTGATCATTTTGCCTGTCGGGTCGGTATAACCATCTATATTTTCTGTGTGCGCATTCATGTCTCCTAGTATAATTATCTCGCTCTTTTCCTAACTCCTGAATGTCCTTTGATATACACTCTACCATTGCCTGGTTTTCGTCTCTGGCCTTTGCTCCCGTCCACAAGTACACGAAACCAGGAGTGTCATTTGACCTGCCACTTTCCCTTTTAGCTATAAATGTTCCTTGCACTCCTGCTTGACCCTTTGCCAGTCTGTACTTTTAATAATGAATGCCCCAATACCACCCCCATTTCTGCTGCCTTCTGTTCTATTACAATATTCCCACGCGTAGTCTGCATTGTTCGGAGGTTGTTCCATGTCCTTGAGATGTGTTTCTACAAAACCGTATACCATCGGCCTCTCGTCCCTTAGCTGTTCTTCTATCTCTTCCTACTTCAGCCTGTTCCTACCACCCTGCATGTTAATATACCCTATGCCTGAATTGGCTCGGCGCTCGTGGCTACGTCTATTTATGCCCCGATGTAAGGAAAGGACACAAAAGTGCTGTGTTTCGGTACGATTTGTGGCTAAAAGGACTTAAAAGCGCCGAGGAAGGTCAAACCAAAACTGAAGAAGACGAGCGGAGGGCAGGTGGCACGAAGGCGATAACAAGAAATGAAAAAGAAGAGGAGAAGAAGAAGGAACGTGCGAAAAAGAGAGCTCGAGGGTTGAGGCCACGAAGGCAGAGGAAGCGGTGCGCCGCTCGAGAGGACGAGTTCCTCGCAGCGTTCCTGAGCCAGACGTGGGACCCGTACGTGTCGGCCAGGTCGAGCTCCGGTGTGTCCGTTCGAGGTCGAGTCCGTCGGCCTGTACAAGGTCCAAGTACGGTGCCTGCTGAACGGCTCCTGCCTGGGTGCAGTTGCCGGGAGCAGGTTCGTGGACGAGGCCTACGGGGTGGGGTCTTCGTGAGCCGTGGCCTGATCCTGGACCTCAGGAGTTGCGACCCTGACTGCTGGGTTGGCCGCGACGTCCGACTCAACGGCGCTGCACACGGTAGCGCATCAGTGTGCCGTCAGCCGTTCCAGCCGTGCCACCTTTGCCCCCGCGCACGTCGACGACCGCATCATGTCGGAACGACGGGGACACAAACTGTGAGGCAGCGGTTTCTGCTTGCGAACCGAGGACTATACGCGCTGGACACTGAGTAAGCGTAGCCGGGAGCTCTCCGCATAATAGAGGTCTGACTCTCGTGCAGGTGGCGTGATGCTTGGCGTGTAGGGTTGGATATATAGTTTTATTTTCACCTGCCGCTTTCTGCTATAGTGTGCAATATAAAGCTTCTTTTGTTCGCATCAATTGTTGATGTTAATCCTTTCTCGTCCACTATCGACATAGTGACGAACGTCCGTAACCATTACACCCGGACTCTACTTATCTTAGATATTGGTGCCACTTTGGAATCGTATCTGTCCATACCACCTGTCGAAGAGTCTCCCTGGTTGTTTTCCTCGTTACTAGCTATCCTGCACCCCGAAGGGCTCGCTTGCCCCCCAAAAAAGCTACTGCGCGTCCTGCAAGTCGCCAACCCACCTCATGACCTAGCCGCCCATCGAAGTGAATTCTGTCTCGTTGAAAACCACCCCACCTATGAACCTCTCTGTTTATTTCCACCACCTCAAAGCCTCTCTCTCGACTCATCCGCCATATCTCTTGCTTTGCGTTTACAACCACTCTCTTCAGGTTGCTATCACGCACTGGTACCTCCGGTATCGTGCATATCACTACCTGTACCTTAGAAGAAGTGGCGCGCATGTCATTGACGCCTTTCGCCAGTGTTGTTGCTAGTCCTGCTGTATCTTCATTTAAGACATCGTTTAAACCACCTGAGGTTATCACGAGGTTTCGTCTATCAGCTGTAGTTTTAAGTTTTGCTCTCGCTTGCCTCATGACTGCTTCAAGCTTGCGTCCTGGGAACGCCCCTACTGCAACCCTTTTGTCACTTCTTAACCTCTCTTTGATGGCTTCTGTGCATCGATTTAAATTCGAGACCCCAGCGATTATCACATGCTGTGATTTTTTCAGCTGGAGTGTCCTGCACCTGGGGGCTACTTGCACCGGTGACGCTGGCTGCTTTGTCCCCTCCCAGCCCCACTACTACCTCGCTGAAGCTGGGCCTTGCGACAATTGAACCGGCTTAACCTGTTTTTTCCAAACTTGCTTGCTCTTCCTTCTCCACCGGTCTGGTTGCCGGTTCCCTACTGTTATCGCCGTAGGCCGCTTCTTTGATCAGCTTCGCTAGTGCTTCCTCGGCGGATTTCAGTCTTTCTCCCATTGCCCTCGTTTTCTCTTGCTCTGTCGCCAACGCAGTCTCGAGCTCGGCGATTCTCATCAGCAGTTCACTCTGGGCAACCATCATTTTCTCCATTTTTTTCTCGACCTCACATTGCTTACACTTCGCGTCAGCCTCTTCTCCATCCGATTCTACGCTTGGATCTACTTTCATACCCACTCCACATCCTGAACACTTTACAGTCTTTTTAACCATGTCTTTCTGACACCAATTGCCCTTATACTCGATAATTACTAAACTCGAGCCCTGCACTACTATAAAAAAGAAAGTCAAAACTCTACTACAAAAATTTGCGTGTTCAATATACGCGCACCTCCCCCACGGGGTGGCAAAAGAAAAAAAAGAAAAAAAAGAAAAATTTCAAACACACACACCCGCACTAACTAATAAATACCTGGTGACTGGCCCCCGAAAAAGCCGTACCATAAAATAAGTGCTACGAAGATTTCAACCGCTGCCTTATAATTATATAGAGAAGTTCAAAACATACAAAAACACTTATCTGCGCAGTCGATCCGTAGCGCTCAAAAAAACACGTCCATCCACCGTGAGAGCCCGAGCTGAACTGCCTCGGTCGCGAGGCAGTTCAGTTCTCGCTCGCGAATAGTCTCGGAATAGTCTCGGTCGCGAAATAGTCTCGGTCGCGAGCGCCACCGCATGACGCTTGCTCCAAACTGTAGGCAGGTCCACTCTGCTGGGAGCGCAAGCCATTCCCCAGGCATTGTTTAGAGGAGGCGTTGGCCGAATCAACGACGCGATCGTATCGCGCTATCTGTGATGCGCGCACTCTGATTCAATTGAGCATTTTGAACGCACACGAGACGCTTGGTATCATAGCGGATATTCTCTGTTTCGTGTGTTGTTTACGCCATAACAAATGGCATGAGCAGCTCAGTAAGCACGCCCGACTCACACGTCCTTCACATATCGTTACACAATTAGGGCGCGCGGGAAACTTCGAAAGACGGAAATGTGTTCTTTTTTTTAAGGAAAGAGGTGGTTCGTACGTACAGGTCTCTAAGCGTGAGATTCAGGGTCTTGAGAAGGTACATTAATATTTCTGATGCAGTTATTCCGGTACTGTACGAGCACATATGCCAATCACACTTTTGAATAGGCTGCTGCGTGTGCATCGTCTTTTTTCGACCCTCCCCCCCCCCCCAAGTTTTTTTTATCTTGCGAAATGTATTGTTACGCCTCAGTCAGACATATCTAAGCAATCTAGGAGTCAACTCGCCCAAAAAAGAAGTATTTTTAGAGATATGCGATTCGTTTTGCAAGGCGTATATACGCGTAAAAACAATTAAGTTCGGCACCCCTCGTTTGTTATGCAGTAAAATATTTGTTATAGCGCTTTTTGCGCATGTCCTTCAGCGTCAGTGTTGCGTTGGTCAATAATAACACGCGACTATGTGCGAGTGGCGGCCCTAGTAGTGGTGGTAGTGATTAGAGGAGAGGAAATTAGGCGTCTTTTCTCTCCTCTAATATAACTATCAGCCTGATGTGGGTAGCACAACGTGAAAGCTAACAATGCAAATCCATCGCAAAGGTGTTTCTTGTATAGTTTATGCCAAACGAATGACGTGTTCTGTTCGAAACAACGTGGGACACTAAGCAGGTATACGCTTGCCATGAATCGCCGCACAGTGAACGCCATGGTGTTCACGATTTGTTGCCGTTGCACTTTTTTTTTGAAAGCAGCGCCTGCGAGTGGGTTCGCGATAAAGTCCCCACCTCAGTTCGCATCTGTTCGAGTAAATCGCTAATCGTCTGTTTTGCTGCCACGACTGAATATCGCCATGCACAAAGCGCACCCACCTCATCGACATGCAGAACGAACTGGCCGAATTGAGCGCGCTGGCAAACTTCTCCTGCAGTTTAAGCGTTTTCTCTTTGTACCTCTCCCGTATACGCCACGTCGAGCCCCTTCATGTAGCCGCTAGACATTGTATATATACGCACCCTGTGTATACGAGAATTGTATATATTGTATATATACGCTCCTTGTATACATTGTATATATACGCACCCTGTATATACGTGAATGACGGCGACGGCAAACGCAATAAAAGCCACGCACTGCAACGCGTACATATGGCCAGGCCTTTTATGTGGGCTCTCACATAGCATTCCATGTGCCGATCGAGCTCAAACAGCTGGCGCCGGCAGCTCTAAAGACAAGCCTCTTTAAAAAAAAAGAGTTCGTCCCAGAAAATGAAAACTTAGCGCTCCGCCTCTAAACTCTCTTTGTCGCGCACAACTGCAATATAGCTGCAGCAGATTCCGCTATCCGCAGAATCTCTTTTCACAATGCTTGTTCGTGACCCTTTATCTCACGTGGTCTGTACAGGCCACACGAGCTAATGAAATATTTTATATCAGCTGTATCACGGTCTCTACGAAATACCGCGTGAAAGCTACTTAACTGAGCCCTTCATGCTGTCTGGCTGTACAAACCACAACAAAACAGTTAAGAAGCCGCTTAGTAGCCTTAAAATACACGAGTATTCTGTTTTTTTTACATGCAAAAGCACAATGGAATAAATTACCTGAAGAAGTAGTAACCGATAGCACAACTGAATCATTTGTTCAGTTTTTAAAGTTCTTAAATAACCTTTCGTTTAACATGTGAAGCTTTGTTTACGCTGAGCAGCTTTGTGGCAGTTGATTTCTGCGTTAACTTTTTTTATGCATATAGTGTGTAATTTATCTCATGTGTTGAAATATTGTATGTGCATGTTTTATCACTTATAATGTTCTATATTCTTTATTGTGAAGCATATTTGTTTATCTATTTACGTTTGCTTGTTGATTCTTGTTTATGTTTACTCTATGAATTAAGTTAGTGATAGTTGTAATTTTTATTGTTGGTATTGTTTGTTTAATGATGTTCTTACTCCTGCTTGGGCTCAAGTAGGGCCAGTGGTATTCGTAAATGAAAATCATCAAATATAAGATAACTGCTCCGGGTGTTTCAATAAATGTGTCCGAAATAAAATTCTCGCAGCAAGCTGATCGCGTTATTTGCGCGCTACCTTCGTCATTACGTTTTCTGTGGCGGCAGGCATCGGGGCCTGATTCAATTTCACTAGTACTCATCGAAGGACATTCATATCAGAGTTCATTGCCACTCGAAAAATTGCGAATCCTTTGGGACCGAGTGGTATTCTCTTTTCTCGCCCCGAGAGAGAGCTAGAATATACGCAGGCCGAATGACCAAAGGGGGAAAGAAGTGCGCGTCATGACACTCGATCGCTTTCGTCCCGAGAACGTGTCCTTTCTGCCTCTCAGCTTCACGCACACCCTCCCCGATCGCGTGCGCTCACGCTCATGGTACACCCTCACCATCCCGCGTGATGGAATGGGGCCCGCGTTACGCACGCTATGGTTTCGAGAATACATGAGCCCTCTCCGTAAATAGGGAGAGGGCACGATGCCGCGTCGAAGAGCCACGCGCACGTTTGGGCATGTGGCGGGATTCGAAGGAAAAGAAGAGAGCACGAAGAAGGCCATCATATATCAAACAAAGCTTTTCGATTCCATTAGAAGATCAGGGTTCACACTGCGTTGGCAGAAATATTTCTCGGGTACGGGGGCACCCCCTTCGTCGGAAGTGGGGGACGGACAGCTAGATGTGGTCGAGTGCCATTTGGGGCTATTGTATGCTATTGCAAGAAAAAAAATCAAGGGGGATGGGAGACACGCGTTCAGTGTGCCGCCCCTTGGCATCGCCATTGCTCACCACAACGCACCACATGAAAGCCTCTCCAGGAAAGTATACTCTGCAGTTAAAAGTAGTGCGGAGGTGCAGTCATGCCCTTCGGCGACGCTCGCGTTCACAGCAAGCACTGGCGTTCCAAGTGCTTCGCCCCTCCTCTTTTCCTATTTCCTCATGTTCACACTCTTTTCCGCCCTTACTCTACTGCACGGTGTAAGAAAAAAATATTATTTTTCTTACACTGTGGTCTACTGTATGGCACACATGCTATCATTTACCCTATTTCGTCCTCCTTTTCATTCTCTTTATCCCATACATGGTTTTGCCCGCGTGAAGTGGCCATTCCACAATTTACCCTCTCATGTCTCCCTTTCCCTAACAGCTTTCTCGGCACCTTGCTACAGTGGCTGTGCACGTTATTTGCTTGCGTGACGTACGCCAAGCGACATGAGACGAAAGCATGTGACAGCCCGGTTCCCGAAAGTGCTCCACATATCAAGGGGCTCTGGTAAACAAATTAAACCAGTGCCTTCCAAGGAGGTTGGTGCTTGCCCCGCGACTTTCTCGGTTCATTCAGGTCCCATTTCATGGTGATGATGTCTCCTTCCTAATGAGAGGCATTGGTCAAGAACAGCTCGGCAGTACAGGGCTGTAACTATGTAGGGGGTTGGAGTGAGAAAGTTCTGACACCCCCCCTTCACAGAAATTTTTGATGCGAATTTTCGCGTGATATTAAAATATATTTACACGGTTACCAAAGTGAGCGTTCTACCACCCTCCCCTTCGGGGCACTCACCCCCTCTCCAGCCTCACCAGTACTTGACCTTATCCAAGCTACGTCAGTGCTTTACATTTCCCCCAGCCACGATGCAATGCTGGTTTGCACCCCCGAAGAAAACATTCTGCCAACGACCATGCCCCCCTTAAAAAAAATCTGGATGCGGCCATGCAGCAGTATGAGAAATGCCTATGCAAGTAAGAAACGCTGGTAATTAGGATTAAAATGTATACATCGAATAAATGAAAATACAATTCGGGCAAGCGGTCTGACTATCCGATAGATATTATGACAGAGATAATGACGGGTTTCTTGAATTTCCTCGCACCCGCAGCGTACCACGCGCGTGGCCCGACCTTCGGCAACAGTGAATCTATAAAGAGTGAATCATTTGTTCGATGACAGAAAAATACAAAAAAGTGCAGAGGCTTTAGGCGCGACATTGTAAGAAAAAGCACTAAAAGCGAGGATAGAGAAATGAAGACAAGTACATTGGAAGTGAAAATGGTGCAGACAGACAAAGAACTTTATTGGGTCCTGGGAAACGCTGCTCCTTTAGAGAAACGTCGCAGGCCGCTCCCACGTAGGAACGGGGAGGCCTAGCCTCACCGCCGCGTCGTGGGCTCTCTGGACAGCCCGTAGTTGGGGTAGCAACTCTGAACTTCATAAGGCAGAGTCCCAATCTTCTTCTGTGAGCCCACTTGGGCTCCATAACGAGGGGCACTGCCAGAGCATATGTGCTATATGTCACTAACCTCACTACAATCAGGACAGGTAGAGTCAAAAGCCTCTGAGGAGACTATGCTGAGCAAAAATAGTCTTGGGTAGGACCTGGTCTAGAGCATTCTAAACGTGATGGCTTGAGGTCTAGACAACGTGTTGTGCGGTGGAGCGAATGACCACCTACTCAACTGGTAGTGTTTAGCCACTTCACTGAATGTAAGTAAAGCGTCCCTGAACATCTTACTGCCAACCTGCGGGCCTACGTCCTCCCCAGCGCGGAGGGTTAGTGCGCGCGCCCGGGAGTGAGCAGTGTCATTCAGGTTTACTTGAGAGTCCAGTAGGGGTTCGAGATGTGCAGGAAACCAGGTAGTGGTATGTGGAGAAAGTGTCCTACATTCAAGTAGTTTAAATACTTCAGTACGGACGGGACCAGAGGCGAAAGCCTTGACCGCTGACCTTGAGTCGGTGCAGGCGGAATTTTTTTTTCGAGAGCTGTGGGAAAGGATGGTTTAACCACCTTTTATGTATGTTTCTTGCGTGTGTTTATGCATGTGTGCATGCAAAATTGAATTTAAATATTCAGGTGTTATGCCAGTGAAGCATACATCTTGTATAGCCATATGGCTAGGAAAAACGAAAATCCGTCCGGTGGTGGGGTCATAAGTGGTCTCCGAGGGCTATGTCAATTATATACGTCAACCTCAAAGTCGTACCCAAAGATGCGCACCATTGGCTGCATTGCGAGTTAGCGATGCGAAATGCTTGAAACAATGCGGAGTCGCAATAGTTGCGGGCCCCCTTTCGACGGGAGTTTCTCCAGCGGCACATTGGCTTCAGCTGCGAAGTCTGTGAGCGCCTTTGGTTCGAGAAGAACCACTGTGATTAACGCATTGCGAAACGCGTTTAACCGCTCAGTGCACTCCTACATCACCGTGATATTGTGAGCCACGGTATGTGTCGCATGTGAAATAAACACTGTGGCAAACCCAATCCAAACGTGTACCTAACCTCATTAAGAAGCCCAAACATGTAACCAATAATGTGGAAGGCTTCAGTGCCACGTTGGGTTGAACCCACTGCTAAACACCGGTGCCACACATTGCAGCTTTTCCTTGTTAACCATTCGTAGGAGTGCTTCGGTGGTGATTTTTTTCTTGCCACCTCGGTACTGAGCCCCTCCACAGCACTTGATGATGATGATGATGATGCCTCCACTATGGCTGTTGCCCACTCAGGGGGATTGGCTAAGAATTGAATATATGAAAGTTAAAGCCTTTTCATGACAGCTAATCCTAACCGGAGGAGGATAAAGCACACGTAAATACAGAAAGAGTGCAATAGTTTTTTTGCTATTTCGACCAGACAGAATAGTATATATCTCGGATTGAAATTGAACACGTTTAGCATTGATGATTAGAATTTGCTTAATGATATTATAATAAAAATATGCCAATTGGAATTTAGAGGCGCATTTGTTTTGTTTCACGTAGATAGCTGCAAACGGCATTAAAGGCATTGCTGTGGCTGTAGCCCAGAACCAAAGCACCAAAGAGTGTATATTCTCAATGGTGAAGGGCAGCCCAAGGTTAGCAAATGGGATGGCTAGGAGACGTTCTCTTAATAGACTGTAATGGCGACATAACAAAAAATAATGGTCTATTGATTCCAGATCCGTACAGAAGCTACATAGGGGAGATATTCCCAGACCAGCCCTGTGTGAATATAAATTCAAAGGGGGCACACGACATCGCAGTCGTGTTAGCAATACTTCTAGTTGTCTAGTGTGACACCAGCCGGATTTCTATCGATATTTTAAATGTCTAAATTCAGTGCATGGTGTTACTGATTCTATGGCATCAGCCCTGAGTGCAAATTTTTTATATCTCATAGCCGTTATACTGGGCAGCACCAGAAGCACAGAAAGTGTTGGGCCATTTAATGCCATTCGAGTTAATGAGTCCGCCATTTCATTTAACTCTAACTCGCAGTGTCCAGGTACCATAATCATAATAATTTTAAGAGCTTAAGCTGTGGAGGAATCAGCGTAAGGAATGTCCTTAAGGCATCTGATTGAGATGAAGCTGTCAGTGACGTACATACGGACAGGGAGTCTATAATTATTATTGCAGTGTGGGCGTCTAAAGTTAGTTTTTGTAGTGCTAGAACAATTGCCAAAAGTTCAGCTTAAAAATAGGTGTAATTCTGGTAGTCTTACTGAAAACGACCAGTCAAGTGAAGTAAAGTAAATACCTACTCCTGCCCTCTCATCTATTACTGAAGCATCAGTGGCTATTACATTATTTGTTTCCACGTGTGTAAGGCAATCTGGAAAGTGGGTATTTAGGACCCGGTGTGATTGAAATTTAGACTTACAGGAAAAAATGTCATCATATTTTCTTATTAGATTTTGACTTGGCTTGTTTGCTGCTGGTATATCTCGAATTTTTACGTTAATTATGTCTAGTTGCTTCTGGAAAAAATAAACTTGTGGTGTATGAAAACGTGGCCAAAGAGCAAGAATGAAAGAGTCTGGGTCGTTAATGAATACATATTCTGATTGTCTTACCGAATAGCTATAAAATTTTAGATAAGCCTGAACCGTCAGGATACGGAATCGACAAGGCAAGGTTGGTAAGCGCGCCTCCTGATACAAAACATTGTTCAAAACAAACTTGGGGAGCCCTAGGCATAGTCGCAGGGACTCACGCTCCAAAACAATCAAAGGTTTAAGCTCATAAGCTGGGCCACCTGAGAATAACACACATCCAAATTCTAGAAAGGGACGCATATACACTTTGTAAATCATAAGCAGAGTGTCCCTGCGTAAAGCATAGCGTCTGCTGGTCAATCTGCGAAGCATGCCTAAGGCACGTTGTGCCTTACATGCCCTACTTTTTATGTGAGGAGTCCAGTTTAATTTATCATTATAAATCATTCCAAAATATTTAAGCGACTCAATTTGTGAAATAGGCTCTTCTTTAAAACATATAATAATTCAGATAGGATCTGTTAACGGAAATAGCAACATTGCACTTTTCTTTACATTCAGTGACACGCATATTGTCTCTATAGCCACCCCTCTAGCAAATTCATATACCTCTGCAGTTTTTTATATAAGGAATGAATGTCTATGTCTGCTACAAAGAAGGCAATGTCATCTGCATAGACATATACTTGCACGTCCTGGCTGTAAGGGATTTAACTCATTAAGATATTGAATAATATCGGAGACAAAACAGCGCCTTGGGAAACTCCGCGAGTTTGTTTGAATTTTGTAGAAGCGCAGCCATTCTTAAAGCAATAAAATTCTCTTGCTCTCATAAATTCTCCAGCCACGCAATAACATAATTTGGGAAATTCTGGCTTAGAAGTATCTCCATTATCACTGAAAATTCCACACGGTAGTATGCTTTGGCTATGTCCAAAGTCACTAGAGCAACATGTTGCCTTCTTTTGCGAGCAAGTTGGATGCGGCTTTCTTAATCAGCGTGGGCACACCATACCGAACAGTTTTCACTGAAGTGAATTTGATTAGGGTTTAATAATTTCTTTTCTATCATCCAGCTTGTCATTCTCTTATGAAGTACCTTCTCAAAAAGCTTTACCATATTAGAAGTATAAGGGAAATTGGTAGTAGTGTTTTCTATGGTATAGCCTAAACATTGTTTCTTCTGTATAGGAGTTATTTTTGCCAATTTCCAATCGTATGGAATCCAGGCGTGTATTAACGAATAATTTACAGTGTTCAGGAGGTCACCTAGTGATAATTTAGTTAATAATTTTATCATGGCAGCTGTAATTCCGTCTGGACCGGGAGCTGATGAGGGTGAATTCCGAACAACATGTGCTAACTCTTGCAATGTAACTGTAGTAAAAACTATTATTAACCATAGAAGGTCTTAGATCATACAACTTGCTTGATATGAATTGACACTCTAGTTCTTTTGCGATGATTTCCAAAGATTTCTTCTTATAACCGGGTGACATGATTTAACAGACTGCATTTGTTGAAGATGGCAGAATTTTACGTCATCTGAGGAACCTAAACAGGGCACTTTTGTTCTTAGGGTTAGAAAGATAGTCATAATGATTTCTATCATACTCGTCTTTAGCTAAGGTAACTGTGCGCTTAAAATTTGCACCATAAAACTTGTAATCGGACCAATTACGTGGACACTGATTGCACAAAAGTTTTTTGCACGCTGCCTGTCGTCGTTGGTAATCACGTGTGCACTCAAGATTCCACCACGGACTGTGAGTTGTGCTGTTTGCAGACTTAACTACGAATTCAGCTTTTTTACAGGTTCTTTTAAACAACGCACATAGTCTCATTGCCTTTGCGTCTTCTCTCTCTTTAGAATGAATGGTCAAGGCAGATTCTAGATCTTGTTCGAATTTATTATAATTTATATATACTCGGTTCTGACTGCATGGTAGTGTTGTAGGACAAACAATATCAAATATTACTGGCAAGTGATCGCTGTTCTTCACAATCCAATACAGTCCATGACAAACTAGTGAGGCAAGAACTAACAAAACTTAAATCCAATGCCGAGCGAGACATGCCACTAATAAAAGTAGGTGTTCGGAAATCGAGGCATGATAAATCATTATCTGATGTCCACTCCCACAATCGTGTACCTCAACCATCTGTTTGAAAACACCAACAGGTATGGTGGGAATTGAAATCTCCCACCAAAATTTTATCTCTACAACGACATGTCAGTGCAACATCTAAACACATGTAGTGTGTCAGAACCCCTGTGGGGAAATATGCATTGACTAATAAGAAAGACAAGCAACATGTCAAAGAGATTTCTAAGGCGAAAATTTCGCTCTTCAGTGACATATGCTTATACGCGATTTAGCCTTTAGACTTATTTTATTATTAATAAAAAATGCCAGGCCTCCCCCTTTATGTGGACGGTCCAGGCGGAAAGATTGATATCCGGGTCTGATGTGTTAAAAGCCAGGTTTCTTGTAATGAAAATATATCTGGATTGAACTTCGATGCTAAGATTGATAAATCGGTTTCTGCTGAAGGAATTGAGTGACAATTCCAGTGAATAATTTTAAGTAACCCTATGGTTAGGCTAACATAGTTTCGGTTATTGCCTTATTTAAGATACTGTCTTTTAGCAAGTCAGCTTTAGATTTGGTGTTCTTTTGGTATTTCTTGGACTTATGGTGGCTAGGCTGAGTAACTTTTCGCTCAAAGAGGATCTTGAGCGCTTTAGTGATCGGGGGTCCATCTCCATTTCATCTGATTCCGACATGTCTTCCCCGGTAGCTTTGCTTTGACCCAGAGTGAGTTCAGCAGATGCACTCTCAACTTGATTGATTGATTTGTGGGGTTTAACGTCCCAAAACCACCATTTGATTATGAGAGACGCCGTAGTGGAGGGCTCCGGAAATTTTGACCACCTGGGGTTCTTTAACGTGCACCCAAATCTGAGTACACGGGCCTGCAACATTTCCGCCTCCATCGGAAATGCAGCCGCCGCAGCCGGGAATCGAACCCGCGACCTGCGGGTCAGCAGCCGAGTACCTTAGCCACTAGACCACCGCGGCGGGGCGCACTCTCAACTTGAGCACCCTGTGACCAGGTATCTGAGATTACCTTATTTGAAGAACCTTTACTTTTGCTGTTGTGAGTAGGTGGGCTGAGATTTTCAGCTGTGCCCAATAGGTGGGTCATCTGATTCGTGAGTATATGGGTCAATGTCTCATAAAGGCTTCCAGCTAGGCGTTCCATTGCCTTTTCCATCGCTTTATGAATTGCTTCCACAATAGAAGCAGAGAACGACCCTTTAATTGCTGGTATATGACGTGCTGTAATGCTAGCTTAATCTACGTTTCGTGCTTGAATTTCAGCTACTGCTTCCTTACGAGAGCATCGCCTACGTTCACCCATTACGAGAACTTGTAATTCATTAGCTTTTGCAGGACAGTTTGAAAAGTGTGCAGCATGAACTCACTGACATAAGCAACACTTTTCATTATTGAGTGATGATTGATTTGTGGGGTTTAAGCCGAACACCTTAGCCACTAGACCACCATGGCGGGGCAATGTATATAAGAAGAAAGAAAAGTGGATAAAAATACCCAGCCGTGAGCAGGAATCGAACCTACGACCTTCAAATAACGCGTTCGATGCTCTAACCACTGAGCTATCACAGCGGCCTTCGCTCCATCCACTTTTCTTCGTTTATATGTGAATTTAGAAGTAGGAGTGACAGTCAGCGCCATCTATAAGCCAAGCGAGAAGTGTGAAAACACACTTTTATGCGCATTTTTGGCGTCACGTAGCACGTGAACTTATTATGAGCGGGCATCTGATTAATAGTCCCTCGTATACAACCTAACGACACCAAGTCTGCCAGTACGAGACCCTCGATTAATGAAATAAGGGAAAGAAGTGAATACCTAAGGACTCGTTTTTCCGTGTTTTAACGCAATATTAATGAGATCTAACAGACAGTAATGCTAAGGAATGTACAGGGGAAGTTATTAGAACCAATGGAATGTAAATAAGAAAGAAAGGTGGATGACAAAATAACCAGCCGTGAGCAGGAATCGAACCTACAACCTTCGAATAACGCGTTCGATGCTCTAACCACTGAGCTACCATAGCGGCCTTCCCTCCATCCACTTTTTTGGGTTTATATGTGAATGTAGAAGAAGGAGTGACAGTCAGCGCCATGTATGGGCCAAGCGACGAGTGTGAAAACACTCTTTTATGCGCATTTTTGGCGTCACGTAGCACGTGAACTTATTATGAGCGGGCAGCTGATTAAGAGACCCTCGTATACAACCTAATGACACCAAGTCTGCCAGTACGAGACCCTCGTTGAATAAAATAAGAGAAAGAAGTGTATACCTAAGGGCTCGTTTTTTCGTGTTTTAACGCAATAATAATGAGATCTAACAGACAGTAAAGCCAAGGAATGTACAGGGGAAGTTATTAGAACCAATGGAATGTAAATAAGAAGAAAGAAAAGTGGATGAAAAACTAACCAAGCGTGAGCAGGAATCGAACCTACAACCTTTGAATAACGCGTTCGACGCTCTAACCACTGAGCTACCATAGCGGCCTTCCCTCCATCCACTTTTTTTGGGTTTATATGTGAATGTAGAAGAAGGAGTGACAGTCAGCGCCATGTATAAGCCAAGCGACGAGTGTGAAAACACTCTTTTATGCGCATTTTTGGCGTCACGTAGCACGTGAACTTATTATGAGCGGGCAGCTGATTAAGAGACCCTCGTATACAACCTAATGACACCAAGTCTGCCAGTACGAGACCCTCGTTGAATAAAATAAGGGAAAGAAGTGTATACCTAAGGGCTCGTTTTTTCGTGTTTTAACGCAATAATAATGAGATCTAACAGACAGTAATGCCAAGGAATGTACAGGGGAAGTTATTAGAACCAATGGAATGTAAATAAGAAGAAAGAAAAGTGGATGAAAAACTAACCAAGCGTGAGCAGGAATCGAACCTACAACCTTTGAATAACGCGTTCGACGCTCTAACCACTGAGCTACCACAGCTGCCTTCCTTCCATCCACTTTTTTGGGTTTATATGTGACTTTAGAAGCAGGAGTGACAGTCAGCGCCATCAATAAGCCAAGCGACGAGTGTGACAACACTCTTTTATGTGCATGTTTGGCGTCACGTAGCACGTGAACTTCTTATGTGCGGGGAGCAGATTAATAGTCCCTCGTATACAACCTAATGACACCAAGTCTGCCAGTACGAGACCCTCGTTTAATGAAATAAGGGAAAGAAGAGTATACCTAAGGGCTGGTTTCCGTGTTTTAACGCAATAATAATGAGATCTAACAGACAGTAATGCTAAGGAATGTACAGGGGAAGTCATTAGAACCAGTGGAATGTAAATAAGAAGAAAGAAAAGTGGATGAAAAAATAACCAGCCGTGAGCAGGAATCAAACCTACGACCTTCGAATGACGCGTTCGATGCTCTAACCACTTCCCTCCATCCACTTTTTTGGGTTTATATGTGAATTTAGAAGTAGAAGTGACAGTCAGCGCCATCTATAAGCCATGTGACGAGTGTGAAAGCACTCTTTTATGCGCATCTTTGGCGTCACGTAGCACGTGAACTTATTATGAGCGGGCAGCTGATTAATAGTCCCTCGTATACAACCTAATGACACCAAGTCTGCCATTACGAGACCCTCGTTTATAGAAATAAGGGAAAGAAGTGTATACCTAAGGGCTCGTTTTTCCGTGTTTTAACACAATAAGATCTAACAGACAGTAATGCTAAGGAATGTACAGGGGAAGTTATTAGAACCAATGGAATGTGAATAAGAAGAAAGAAAAGTGGATGAAAATAGCCAGCCGTGAGCAGGAATCGAACCTACGACCTCGAATAACGTGTTCCATGCTCTAACCACTCAGGTATCACAGCGGCCTTCCCTCCATTCACTTTTTTGGGTTTATATGTGAATTTAGAAGTAGGAGTGACGTTCAGCGTCATCTATAAGCCAAGCGAGAAGTGTGAAAACACTCTTTAATGCGCATTTTTGGCGTCACGTAGCACGTGAACTCATTATGAGTGGGCAGCTGATTAAAAGTCCCTCGTATACAACCTAATGACACCAAGTCTGCCAGTACGAGACCCTCGTTAAATAAAATAAGGGAAAGAAGTGTATACCTAAGGGCTCGCTTTTCCGTGTTTTAAGGCAATATTAATGAGATCTAACAGACAGTAATGCTAAAGAGTGTACAGGGGAAGTTATTAGAACCAGTGGAATGTAAATAAGAAAAAAGAAAAGTGGATGAAAAATAACCAGCCGTGAGAAGGAATCAAACCTACGACCTTCGAATAACGCGTTCGATGCTCTAACCACTGAGCTACCACAGCGGCCTTCCCTCCATCCACTCTTTTGGGTTTATATGTGAATTTAGAGTAGGAGTGACAGTCAGTGCCATCTATAAGCCAAGCGACGAGTGTGAAAACACTCTTTTATGCGCATGTTTGGCGTCACGTAGCACGTGAACTTATTATGAGCGGGAAGCTGATTTATAGTCCCTCGTATACAACCTAATGACACCAAGTCTGCCAGTACGAGACCCTCGTTTAATGAAATAAGGAAAAGAAGTGTATACCTAAGGGCTCGTTTTTCTGTGTTTTAACGCAATATAATGAGATCTAACAGACAGTAATGCCAAGGAATGTACAGGGGAAGTTATTAGAACCAATGGAATGTAAATAAGAAGAAAGAAAAGTGGATAAAAAATAACCAACCGTGCGCAGGAGTCGAACCTACGACCTTCGAATAACGCGGTCGATGCTCTAACCACTGGGCTACCACAGCAGCCTTCCCTCCATCCGCTTTTTTGGGTTTATATGTGAATTTAGAAGTAGGAGTGACAGTCAGCGCCATCTATAAGCCAAGCGACGAGTGTAAAAACACTCTTTGATGCGCATGTTTGGCGTAACGGAGCACGTGAACTTATTATGAGTGGGCAGCTGATTAATAGTCCCTCGTATACAACCTAATGACACCAAGTCTGCCAGTACGAGACCCTCGTTAAATGAAATAAGGGAAAGAAGTGTATACCTAAGGGCTCGTTTTTCCGTGTTTTAACGCAATAATAATGAGATCTAACAGACAGTAATGCTAAAGAATGTACAGGGGAAGTTATTAGAACCAGTGGAATGTAAATAAGAAGAAAGAAAAGTGGATGAAAAAATAATCAGCCGTGAGCAGGAATCGAACCTACGACCTTCGAATAACGCGTTCGATGCTCTAACCACTGAGCTATCACAGCGGCCTCGTGGTAGTGGTTAGAAGATGAGAAAAGGCACGTAATTTCTGCAACCCGGTCGGGAGCACGGCGCAGTGCCTAAAAAGAAGATATGGGATATTGCACAACGGGAGCGTTGTCAACAAGGATAAATAAATAAATAAATAAATAAATATATATATACATATATATATATATATATATATATATATATATATATATATATATATATATATATATATATATATATATATATATATGTGTGTGTGTGTGACGCTATGATGACTGGGTGACGTGGCCTGGCTCATACCTTATGTTTATTCCATACTGCACTTCTTCCTTCTCTACCTCTACTAACCATCACTTGATACGTGACACGATTCCCCCACCCCCCGAAAGAAAGCGTGGATTACGAACAATAAAATGTAAACAAGGAGAGGTTAAAAAGTCACAAATGTCAAAGTTCACAATTGGTTCTGTGCTCCAGGGAAGTTCCGTAAACTTTCAGATTTCAGGGGAGAGTGCAGCAGTCCGGTTAACGCAGGAGTTCTGGTGGGCGAGGCTGGTGGTTGCGTTCTGGATAACACAAAAATGCTTTAGACGTGAAGATGGGGGTAATCACAGCTGGCATTCTTGTGAAGAACGAACGATGTTCGAACATCTTGCAGAATCGACAGTTCCGATATTGTAGGCATCGAATTCCTCGTCGTGGGTAATACACAGGCCGTGCAGGCAGCTTGCGTGCGCGTTGATCGAGGTTGATTGGCCGCTGCCTGTGTTCCTGCCGAGTACAAGGGGTGCTTTTGTGGTTTTTGGAGATTTTTTATAGCGATGTCGCAGATGTTTTGATCGAAGGCGCATTTTCAATCTCTGGTGCAGGAAACTTTGTCGACGTTGCTTTCTGCGAAGATGGCTTAGGCATCGACTTCGTCTTTGCTTCTTTGATTGATGTTGTCTCTGATGATCTTTCAGCCACAAGTGTACTCGTGAGGAGGTTTCACTTGATCGTTGTTCTTGTACGAGTAGCCGTTGCAGTTCTTGGAGTTCGTGGAGATGCTTTTGTTGAAATTGCTCGTCTTCTTGTGAAAGTTCGTCAGATGGGCGTCTTTTAGGAACATGAGTCTGCTTTTCTTTAGATGGTGATGTGATCAGTAGATTGTCGGTAGTCGACACTGTACTGCTAGGCTTGTCCTGCGATGAAAGCAGCGTGACAGGCTGATGAGAACGCTCCCAAGATGGTTGTTAGTCATCCTTGATTGTAAATGCTTCTGTCAGTTGACAATGTTCTGGCATTGGCGGATTCGAAACTTCTGCTGTGCTTCGACTCGCATGTGTGTTATCACTTGATGATGAGAGCACAACAGACATGGCTTCAGGTGGTTCTGACGGCGTATGTTTTTCTTTTTGCAGCGTAGTTAGGCTGACAGTGTCTGTCGAATGACCCTGGTCGGGAACGTCAGGGTGGGGGCTGGTATTGCGAGGATTCACCAGCTCGTCACACGTAAATTCCATCACACGCTCGAAACCGTTTGGGCCTTGTGTGTGACACGATGCATCAAGGCATTTGGGTGGTTCTTTAAAATCTGAAGTGTTGTGCTGCAGTGAACACGTTGAAAATGCCGATTTCATTGCACTTGGGAAAGGCGGGTTTAGGTTCAGTTTTTTGGCGAAATTTTCTAGATTCCTTTCGGTATACGGACGCTTTACCTTGTCTGTTGCGACGTGCACGTTACCAGTCGGTGTTCGAATGCGTGACGTTTTTTCGGAAGAGTCATATGATGGTACAATGGTGGTATATTTTCTCTGAGATCTCATTTGGAAAATAGGCTTACTGCGGGAAGACTTCGCGTAACTGTGATGGGTCAGTTGAAAAGCCTTCCGCTGATGAGGTATGAACATGTCTTCATCGTAGTCTTTGAAACGGGTAATCATCTCTTCCCTGATCTTTTGCCATGATTCGTCGTTTTCGAATATGTGTGTCAGGTAAAACTTGAATGCCTCACCGGAGATGTAGTCAGTGAAGTTGATGATCATCTCCCGTTCCGACCAGGATGCAGCGGCGGCGTGGACCTCGAATAGGTTGAACTAGTCCTGTACGAGTCCGTCGTCCGCTGATCCGGTGTACTTGGGGATGTCGAGCTCAGTCGATGGTTCTGTCATGGTGCCGGTAACTGAATGCGCCTGAGATCACCTCTTCTGTGGTCGATATTCAGTTGAGGCGTACTGCAGGTGGCTTCGTGAATGATGTGAGGTTGATTAGTGGTGGCCAGGTCTTCATCCTGTCGACTTGTGTGACGCTACGATGAATGGGAGACGTGGCCTGGCTCATACGCCATGTTGATTCTATTCTGCGACTTCTTCCTTCTCTACCTCTACTAACCATCACTTGATACGTCATATATACATATATATATATATATATATATATATATATATATATATATATATATATATATATATATATATATATATATATTTCCCAACACTTTCTGTAGGGGTCCTCCCTTCCTCAGGGGATGAGTTATACTAACATAGACGTTCAAACTTCGTTGCTGCCGCGTCCCTCTCGCCTTGAAAGATGTTTGCGAGAGTGAGATATAACTAAATACACAAAAAACAAAAAAGAAACAAAACTCTGTGACCGCCGAGCACAAAACCAGACTGTGCACATTCAAATGTCGGTGTAAGTCCACATCTGGTTCTCATTCCGTGCTGGTCAGTTCTCGACGTGTGTCGGGCCACCCAACATTGTCGCCGTGGTGGCGGAAGGGGCCCGCGACGGCGCGCGTTAGGAAAGGGTTTCCCCTCATTGGTTCTGTCGGCTCTTTACTTTTTATCTTCGCCCGTTTCCCCTCAATGGCCATGAAGTAGTAGGCGAGCATAAACACTTTGTATGTACGCGCGAGAAAAAAATAACATAAAGAAGAAAAAAAAAACAACAAGGACAGTGTACACGTACGAGTCCAGCAGAAAAACAAGCATGGTCTCCAGCTATGAATCTTTGTCACCAATTTCCTGGCTTACTTCTCGGAGGCAGGAGAGTTTTCTGGAGTCCTCGATTATGCGGGCTACTAATGTTCTAAATTTAAAAATATAATACGCCTCACGCTGTTCGCGCTCGCGTCTGTTTGAGAAACCGAACTGTAAAAGAGTTACGCTGATATTTCCAAAACTGTGGTTTGGCAGGCGCAGATGACTAGATAAAGGTAGCTTCGGCAGTGAATTGGCGTGATACCGGTGATTATTGAGCCGCAGCCGAAATGGCGTGTCTGTTTGGCCGATATATTCTTGTCCGCAGATGCTACAATGTAGCATGTATATTACCTTACTGGAGTCACAATGAAGGCCTTCAGTTATGCAAAATTTGAAATCCGAGAAGTTCGCTTTTGATTCACATGTTGTCAACATCTGTGGGCATACCTTGCAGCAAGATTTTCCGCAGAGATGACACGCTGATTGAATTTCGGAGGGATTTGTTTTGCTCTGACAAGAATGTCCTTCAGGTTTTTATGCCTGCGGTACACCACGTGAGTTGGCTCCACGAAAATTGAAGTTAGTCGTTTGTTTTACCTATTATGTTGAAATGGCCCGAAAAGATGTTGATTCGTGGCACTGATGAGGAATAAGTTAGTACAAAGTTCGTTTGGAAAGTCGTTTTAGATACTATGTTTGGCAACCTTAATTATATCATTCTGGTTCACGTTGCGAACACGTAGTATGGCATTGTCAATAATATCTTTGGGATAATTTTGTTTCAATAAAGAATACTTTAGGCGTTCTGCGTGTCTGTCGAATTCCTGCATATCGGTGCATATTCTTTGGTACCGGTAGGCCTGAGAATATGGAATACCCGTTTTGCAATGCTTTGGCTGGCTGCTGTTGAAATGTAGGCACATTTGACAGTCTGCTGGCTTTTTGTAATTTTTTTTTGACAAGCGGTCATTTTTTACCGTGACAGGGACGTCCAAGAAGTTAATGCTAGTTTTGGAAATTTTGTGCGTGAATTTAATTGACGGGTGGAACTTGTTAAAAACCTCTATGAAGTGGAAAATACTTCCTTCATCGTGGTTCCATATCGTAAAAATATCGTCTAAGTATCTTCTGTAGTAGAAGGGTTTCAAGGTGTGTCCCTCAATGAATTAGACCTCAAATAAGCCATGAAGGTGCTCGCAAAGTTTGGGGCCATTTTTGTGCCCATTGCAGTGCCACTAACCTGAAGGAAGTGCTTGCCATAGAACTCAAAATGGTTATAGTTTAGTACAAGTTCAAGAAGTGTAAACAGTACCTCGCCACTTACACCAGTTGATGAGTAAGATTTTACATATTGTTATGCCGGGAGCGACATTCTAGGGCGGCTTAAAATTACAATCGTGGTGCGGTAAGTCTGCTGAGTCCGCGGACCTAAATACTCTTTTCACCTGACTACCAGGAGGGACCTTTGCAGTCTGTGCTTTCACCTCCTCCTTTGGGTGGTGCACCGAACAATGGCCTCGCATCTGGACTTGTGCCAAGAGCACGCTTTCTAAATTTCTGGGCCAGCGACCGCACCTTGGTGCATTGTGTTCGGGGCATGCAAGGAGCTAGCTGAGCCAGTGGTGCAGTATTGCTCTTCCCTGTGCCACCAGGTGTGCGTGTCCTTGCACTTTTCTAGAAACTGGTTTGGCGCGCTAGTCTGCAGATGGTCGGAGTGGATGAGGACAATCGTGTTGGAGGGACCAGAACTAACTTGTCTTCCCTCGTATTGAATCCTGAGAAGGCAGTGTATAAAAACACGAACGCAGAGACGCTCGGGGGTGCTTCATCTGTTCCATGCTGTTCTATGCTACTCTCAACATGTAAACATTGTACATAAACGTTTTCTTCTCATCTACGCCGGCTCCTCGACTCGTCTTCTCTGGCACTCGGATGGCTCCAGCCGGGAACACGCTATCCAAGGTCGCCACAGTCACGGACGTGGCGTCATGTCCCGACACCTCCTTCCTAACAATATTCAAAAACCATAACCGTTATTTCGTCATAGTGGGGCATGTTGGTGTACAGAGAGCAGATGTCTTCACTGTACATGTCTGCTCCCTATATATATAACTCTGCCTTATATAATATATATATATATATATATATATATATATATATATATATATATATATATATATATATATATATATATATATATATATATATATATATATATATATATATATATTGTGAAGAAAACGCATCGTTGGCAAGCAACATCGCCTCCGCTTGGGTACTGGGTCCTGGGCTTCGCTCGCTCGGCTCGTGCTGATCATCACCGGCATCTGCTTGACCGTTGCTCTTTCCCGATCGTGTTTCATCGTAGGACCACCATTGCAACAGTCGCCAATAAACCCTTTTTCAATTGGTGGAGGGTGCTGACATTCCCCATCGCCTGAACCTGGGTGCTGCCATTCGCCGTCACCTAAACCTGGAGCTGCCCAACCGAACGCTACCTCCCATCATGGCTACCATCAACGCGCAACCTGGCTCTTCCACTCCATCCCCCAGCAACCCCGGCGTTCTTCATTTGCGAGAGCCCAAGGTCTTTAGCGGAGCTGATGAGACCGACGTGGAAGACTGGTTCGCTAACTACGAACTGGTGAGCGCAAACAACAAGTGGGATGACGCGGACAAATTGACTAACGTCATCTTTTACCTCACTGACGTGGCCGAAATTTGGTATAACAACCACAAAAACGACATTACGACGTGGTTCATCTTCAAAACGTTGTTTGCTGACGTTTTGGTCGACCCGCTGTCCGCAAGTCCAGAGCCGAACAGCGCTTGCGGACTCGCGCACAAAAGCCAACGGAATCTTTCACAAGCTACATCGAAGACATTATTGGTCTTTGCAACCGTGTGAACACCACCATGCCCGAATCGAAGAAGACTCAACACATCCTCAAAGAGATAAATGACGGTGCGTATCAGCTGCTCCTCGCCCGTAATCCTGCCACCGTTGCGGAATTTGTCATTTTGTGTCAAAGTTTCGACGAGTTGAGCAAGCAGGACGCCCTGACTCGGCCATTTTCCTCACACGCCAACTCGCTCTCCAGTCTCACTTCCATTCCCGACCACTCACAAACCCTGCAAGAGAATAAAGACTTCGTGCGTGAAGTAGCTCGGCAACTGTCATTGATTCCCTTCACGCAGCAGCCGCCGTCCTCTCGTCTGCCCTCACCACTCCGCGACGTTATTGACGAACAGGTAGCTCAGGCTGTTCCCGTCGCTGCCTACCAGCAGCCTGTGGCCATGCCTGTTGCCAATGCGCCGGCTATGCAGCCCGTGGCCGCGCCTCTTACGTATGCCCAGGTGGTACGCAGCAGACCCCGCCAGCAGCATTTGCCACCCATGTCTTCAGTTGCTCCCCACTCCGCCCCTTTTTCGACACCTTGGGCCGCACCCCGAGTAAGCAATTCCTGGCGCACTCCTGACAATCGACCGATCTGCCACGCCTGCGGCACTCCAGGACACGTAGCACGATATTGTCGCCGTCGCTTCCAACCACTCCACGACGCTACTCGGCCGTTACCGTATGACCCACAGCCCATGCACATACCTGCTCCCTATCCCTCACCGCAGTATGGATACACTAACCTTCCTGAGTCTCGGTCACCCCAGCCCTCACCTCATACTCACTCTCCCTGCTCCCCATCTCGCAGGCGATCATTGTCCCCAATGCGTCCTAGACCCACTTCCTCCAACCGGGAAAACTGAATGCCGCAGTTCCAGAGGCAAGAACTGCGCCGTCGTCGAAATGCTCAAGTCCTCGCACTTTACCAGCTAACGTCGTCGCCATATCTGTCGATGGTGTTTCTACCTTTGCCCTCGTCGACACAGGTGCTGCCGTTTCTGTTATAGCCGCCCAGCTCTGCCGCTCCCTACGCAAAGTGACCACGGCGCTCTCTGGACTATCGCTTCGTACACTTAGCGCACAACCAGTTCGACCTCTCGGCACCTGTACGGCCCGCATATTCATCCAAGGCTTTATGTACGTTGTCGAGTTCATCGTCGTTTCGGTGTGCTCGCATGACGTTATCCTCAGGTGGGACTTTCTGTCAAATCATCATGCCATCATCGACTGCGCACGCGCTGAAGTTCAATTTTCGCACCTGTGTGACGAACCTTTGCACGAAACCCTTGAGCGGTCGCCAAAACTTGTCAAGCGTGAGGACACTGAAATTCCGCCAGCCTCTCTTGCCGTTTTCCCGGTTTGCTGCGATTACTATAACGATGCTACGGTAATGTTTACACATTCCGACATTTTCATGAGCCGCAGAGCCGTTTCTTTGCCTTTCGCTACACTTGACGTCAATGCTGGCCGAAGCAATATTTTCGTCCACAACCCCCTTTCTGCACCGCTTACGCTACTTGCCGGCGAATGTCTTGGCCGAGTGGATTACCTTGATTCTTCTTTATTCCTTAACATGCCAGACGAATCGTGCAGTAGCGCCTCTACCGAACTTCATGCCCTTTCCCCACTGGAATGCTTGTCGAGTGACACCTTCTCGAGCTCCATCACCGACACCTTAACTGCTCAAGAACGTGCCGATCTTCCTAATCTCCTCCAGCACTTCGCTAATTCATTCGACCTTTCTCAGCCACAATTGGGTCGTACTTCGGCAGTGCGCCACTACATTGACACCGGTTCGCACCAGCCATTGCGTCAAAGACCGTACCGTGTCTCTGCTGCAGAACGTCACGTCATCAACGACCAGGTCGAAAAGATGCTACGTCGTCGCGTTATTCAACCATCGCACAGTCCTTGGGCATCTCCTGTCGTTCTAGTTTGAAAGTAGGATGGATCAATTCAATTTTGCGTCGACTACCGGCGATTAAACAAGTTGACGCGGAAAGACGTCTATCCACTACCGCGCATTGACGACGCCTTTGGCAGCCTCCAAGGAGCCGAATTCTTCTCCTCCTTAGACTTACGATCTGGATACTGGCAGGTTCCTATGGCAGAAGCTTATCGCCAGAAAACTGTTGTGTTCTGGGTTTTCGGTTTCGGATTGACAAGTGAGGATGCCAGGGGGCGCCGCTCTGGCATTTAGGATTTCAAGGCGACTGTAAAATAAAGAGAGTGTGTGTTAGGTAACCGTGGAGTGCGGTTGTTGTTCTTTCCTTCGGCGTTTCGCGCCAACCCGCGTGTTCGGGCTGGTCGGCGTCCCCGCCGGCCGCGTACGTCTCCGTCGGCCGTCTTCTTCTTCTGCTTCGTCGGGACCAGCCAGCCCCCAACACAGCAATGGCGACGAGGATGGGATTGCATACGGACTGAAAATATCAGATTTTTCCACACGCAAGACAAGTGCGGTTTCTCGCGGGACACTGCGCAAAATTGGCTAAATGCCGAGCCGATCCGCAACGAAAGCAATGTGCGGTTGCGCATGGAGAAGAAATTTGCGAACGCGAGTTAGGGGCTCGGTGCTGTTCCTGAAAACCAGAATTTGGCGGAATGCGGCCGCCATATTGCCGGCTTCCTCGCTCCCGCGACGCAGAGAGGCCGCCGTGTTGGCCGCCACGGAAGGACTGTGCAGGCGGGCGTCCATGTTGGCCGCCGCGCCAAGTCGAAGGGCCGCCATGTTGACGCGTGCCGTGAAACAAAAAGCCGCCGCCTTGGCTCCCCGCAGGAGAAAGTTGCTGCGCTGAATGCGGAGCGAATTGCTCCAACTGGAAGCGAATTAGCTCGTCCTCTCGCGCAATCGAGAGGGCTTCGGATAATGAAATGGAGGAGCCCTTTTGAAGCATGCGGCAGCGGAAGTTTTGCGAGGCTACCCCGGTGAAAAGCTGATGGCGGATCATATCATCCTCGAGCGCGCCGAAGCCGCACGACGCGGCGAGCGTTCGAAGAGAAGTAATGAACTTGGCGACTGGCTCGCCAGGCAATTGTCGCCTTTCTTGGAATTTTACGCGTGCGAGATAATCGCACGAGTCATCTTTAAAATGCTCATCGAAAAGAGCAACAGCAGTCTTGAAGGTATCGCCCGACGCTGGCTTCGGCGACGCGTTGGTTGCTTCCAAAGTATAGAAGGGCTTTAACCCGGCAGGGCCGCGAGTTTACAAAGGCGAGCGGAATAAAGCCACCCAGAATGCACCGCGGGCCAACACTCTTGGAGGCTATGCATTTCCGCCGGCCTAACTGTGTCATCGCGCTGTCGCTCCCCGCACTTTCGTATAGTGTTGCAGCAGCCTAGCGGGGGGTCGCGCTCGCGGAAGGAAGCCCTGCCAAGGCATATGGCCCTGCAATCGGATGCTCGCGAAGTAATCGTGTGCGGCTCGTCTGACCGAACGTGCTGCGCTGAGTTAGATACTCGTAAATAAAGCGTGTGCCCCCACCTCTCACTGTCGCAAAGCCGCGTTATTCAGGACGCAATAAAGCCGAGTCGCCACTACGCCTGTTGCCAAGTGCTCGGAAGGAAGCCCTGCGCCGAGTAGGATACTCGCGAAAGAAGCGTGTGCGCCCACCTCCCACTGAACGAACGCCCTACGCCGAGTTGGATACTCATGAAGAAAGCGTGTGCCCCACCTTTCACTGCCGAGTCGCAAAGCCGCGCCGTTCAGGATGCATTGAAGCCGAGTCGACTGACTACGCCTGATACACCTATGCCTGCTGCGAAAAACGCCACACCGGGGATTACTGCACTCCACTTGGTGAGTTTCTGGCGATTCTCAGCATGCTGTTATTGAAAGCGAGTTTCCGATACTGTCGTTTTAAATAAGGCTACGAACTGTGCTCGGGCAGCAAGGACAGAAATGTAGTGGTGATACATGCGTGCGATCGTAAAATCCTTGAAAGCCTGCGCGCAAAACTTTGTCGTGCGTCACTACCACAATGTCGAAACTAAAAGTAAAGCATGCAGTCTCAAGACATTGTCTTTAGTCGAACTAATTTGAGACAAGAGAATTAAACTTATCGGATGTTTTTTTTTTTTTCATGGCTTCACTGCAATACGGCCCCGTGTTCAGGTGAAGGCAAGTTAGACTCGCAGTTATCCTCGCCCGTTCGTGGTTGTCGCTTTTTTTTTTCGCCCCCCCTGTGTTATTATGTGGTCTGAAAATAATCTGCCACCCTTCTCTATGAAACTGTCGAGTGCATTCCATGCGGCTCTACTTTGCATGATGTCTCCTTTGAGAGGCTTCTTTAATAAAATAATGTATTAGTGCAAAGCTTACTAAAATCACAGCTGCCAACTGTTGTAACCACCATACCCATGCAAAAATAAATATGCAACACATGCGATAATAATTTATTAACATGAAAACTGTTTCATGAGAGAACACTGAAGGTATCTACAGGAGAATGGCACAACAAGATAACACTTTATGTGTCAAGCATAGACATACGTGAATGTACACATTGATAAGTTTATGTATGAACAGTCATGGTAATAACTTTGAAAAGCAAAATGAACTCTGCTTGCAGTGCAAGCTGAAGGAAAATTGAGAAGGGAGACAGGAAAGAGCGTACTCTTTCCTGTCCCCCTTCTCGTTTTTCCATCAGCTTGCACTGCAAGCAGAGTTTTCAAGTATGAAACCAACTAGTCTGCAAAGAAGTATTGATTCAAAAAGCACAAAGTCTTTGTTAGAATTTCAGTGGTAGCGGCATAGCAGGCACGTATATTAAATGGACACTATCGACACGATGCTGTCATGCCAATGTGTGTAAGGTACACAGATGAAGCATGGTGCATACACAGGCAATATCAATTTGACTTTCTGTTGACCAGAAAGCACTATACTGCAATTAGGCTCAGCCATCTTGAGACTAGAGTAGGGCTTTGTTGTTTTGAGCTAAAATTAAAAATGCAAGTGGCACATCGGTACTAAAAATGTGGGCTCCGTAGTTGGCCATCATATAATGATGCACTGGATGATGTGGTGTTCACAGAAGGGCATACTATTGCTGACAGCACAGGTAGTTTGCCGGGTCAACACATAAGGGTGCATTGCAGGGAACTTGGTGGTGACAAGTGGTGTTCTGGTACCGTTTTATACATTGAGTGATGTGGGCCGACAGCACTGAGGACCAACCCACCACATCTAGTGGTGACCTGCAGGTTACGGCATTGAAATCCCGGCCGCGGTGGCAGTCTCGATGCAGCACATTGGAATGAAAAAGGGTGAGTGCACTATACAATGGGACGGCGTGTCATAACGCAAAATAGCTCAATCGGCCGCTATCAAGCAAGGTATCAAATAAGAATAAACAGCAAACAACAAAATGGAGAAGATGAATTAAAAGAAACCATGCTAAGTTGTCAATACACTGTAATGTTGCTAATTAGACGATTCGGAGCAAGAAAAGTACGGTTAAAGTCTAAAAACGCGCCCGACTACACTTTCTGGAAGCTAATAGCAGTTTCTTGAGGTGCCTTCTGGGAGAACCTCATAGGGTACTTCAGTATTTCGCTGTAAAACCTTGTAAGGCACGAAATAGAATCATAGCCCAAAAACCTTCTCCGAAAATATGTCTGTGCCCCAACGGGTGTTTCATAAATGATATTGTTACTGGTTGATGACTGAAAACAGGTATGTTTACAATATATACAGTCACAGTAATGCGGGTAAAAACAACTGCGATAGCGAGAGCAGGCACCACCTAGTCCTTCACTTTTTCGTCCTCTCTATGTGAGCGGCACATAACGTTACCCTCCGGCGGTGAAGGCACCGACTCGGTGCAGTCAGAGAAAGACGGTATAGAGGTGGTTATTATACATGTGCGTTGCGGCAGCCCGGTGTATGACATGGCTTCAGACGTACAACGTAAACGATGTTGGTACGGGGTTGAGTCAACGAGGACAAAGACAATTCAATTTCTTATGTCACGACGGTCACTTGGCAGTGCATAGGGTACGGTTCGGATGGCGGGAACAGTAGCTTTGTAAAAAGCCCAATACAGCGTGCTGGAGACCACAGCACAGGAATCCTGGAGGCAAGTGAGTGTTTATATGACTGCTCTCATAACGAAATCGTTGGCCCGCTTGTGAGTCGGTTAGCCGAACGCACACAAGTTGACGTGTATGGTCGGCATGGGCTATAGCTTATTGAGCGTATTCAGTGGGTGGGCATGTTGAAGGAGGCATCATTGGTGTCCATAGGCAACATTGGATTTCAGTCAAATAAATAAAGGCGAACAGCCAGCTGCCTCGTGTTACGACGTATATGTTACACAAGACTAAGACACCTTGTATGTAAACCATGTACGGCTCCGTTGAGGTTCGGGCACGGCACGAAAGTTCGTTATGTTGGCGTGCAACGGACTTTCCAAAAAGGTTTTTTTTTTATTTTTTGAAGCACATTGGATGAAGCACGAGCCAAAAAAAACGAGCGAACCTCTTTGGAAGAACTTGTAATAGGGAAGTTGATGACGGCGCATATTTTTGCTGGATCAGCTCGTTTACTTGCAGCGTCAACAAGATGGCCAAGCACGGCGATCTCCAGGCGCAAAAAGCAGCATTTTGAAGAGTTGAGTTGAAGATCAGCAATGTGAAAGACTTGCAATATGGCCGACAAGTTTTGCAGGTGACTAATGAATGTAAGGGGAGAAAACTACGATATTGTCCAGGCAGCAGAGAGGCATGTGGACCACTTGAAACCCCCTCTGTAGAGAGTCCATCACACGCTCAAAATGTTGCTGGCGCATTACACAACCCAAAGGCATGACTTAACTTCCAATCATTTTCATCGACAGCTATTTGTCAATAGCCCAAACGAAGGTCGATGGAAGAAAAGTACCGTGCACCAAAAGGGAATCAATGGCGTCGTCTATTTGCAGCAATAGGCAGAAGTATTTTTGATTTTGTTGAAGTGCTGGTGAAATGCCGGCAGTCGACGCAGAACTGCCAGGTGTTGTCTTTGTTTTTTACAAATACTATGGGCGACGCTCAAGGGCTCGAAAATGGCTCCATGATGTCCTTAGAGAGTATTTCATCAACTTCCGTTTGAATGACGCTGCGATCGGTCGCGGAGACATGCTAAGGGTGTCGATGAATGGGTGTTGTGTCCGCGTTGTCGATTCGATGCCTCACTAGATATGTTTGTCCAAGTTTGGGTTGAAGCGAAATCAAAAGTTGCGGTATGTCTCCTACGAAAGGTGTAGGTCCTGGCTTTTATAAGGATCAGGGTTCGGGCAGGCAATCATGTTTTCGAATGTGTCATCAGGTGTTGGGCCAGCAGCAGGGCTGCCTGGAGGCGACTGTGGGGCATCAATGGCCAGAGCAACAGGGTTGTTTGCGTCTAAAGGTGATATTGTGCCCAGCGAGATACCTTCAGGAAGCAGTTGTGCGCAGCGTCCAAAGTTCAGGACAGGTGTGCAAAAGTTGTTCGCAAGAAACAGTCACAAGATAGTGAGGCAAACTAATCTTCGCGTCAGTAGAACGTCCAAGGAGCAACGTCCAGAACAGCAAAGAGAACTGAGGTGTTGTGGTCATCGAAGCTCACATGCGCAAAGCACATTCGAAGGACGGTAGGTGTACGGCTATTGGCTTCGCGAACAACAGGTGATGAGGCGCGTGTAACGACTTTACGAATGACGACGAGAAAGGTGAGCACTCATCAATGATTATTGAGCCATTGTGTGGATGAGTGCTGAAACAGGCATTGCCCTCTACATCTACATCCGTAAGCTTTTGTCGAGGATGCCAGAGTTAAAAGAGGATTTCCGAGTCGATCAGTCAAGGCCGCATCAACCTTCGGGAGCTGCACTGGTCTGTTTTCCCGAGGAAGAGGACGGGTGAGGGGGAGCGACGGGACATAAGCAACCGAGAAAGTCGTTGGGTCTGGGGAGACGGCGACGGCTCATAATGTGGGGTTGATGTTCGGGCATTAGTGTTCAGTGGATTGGCGTGCAAAGGGGAGGATGAAGTGTCGTCTGGACGGCATGGTGCACGAGGAGACGATGGCCGACGATAGCGACAATAGAGGGAAATGTGACCGGCGCCATTGCAGTTGAAGCATATCGACCCGTCTTCTCGCGTGCGCCACTGGTTCGAATCATGGTACCCGGAATAAGTCAGTTGTGGCTGGTAGTATGGAGCAGGGCTGACGTAGAACGACTTTGGGCACATACAGGCTGGATGCCTGCATTCGCCAGTTCTTCGCGCACGGCGGCCTGAATTAATGACCACTGTCGGGCGGGCCTCCTCGTGAGAATTAGTCTGGGGAGCAGATGGAGTGTTGCTGCCTCGATATTACGCCGCACGAGACGCAGGAAGTTTTTGGTACAGGGCGGCGGCTGGATCTAGACGTCTTTGCACGACGACGTGGCAGCAGTGGTAGGGAGCTGAACAAATTGCTGCGTAACATGTCGGCTTTTTGCTTCTTCGAAACTTCAGCACTCCCTGATAATGTCGTAAATGGTGGAGCAGTCTTTGTACACGAGCAGTGAAGGGCGTCGTGAGCGATGCCTTCATTAATGTGGGTGACTGTTGGCTTCGGCCATTTGGCTATCAACTTGCCCGCACAAGGCTAAGACATCTTGTATGTAAACCATGTGCAGCTCCTTTGAGGTTTGGGCACGGCACGAGAGTTCTTTCTCTTGGCATGCAATGGGCTTTCCAAAAAGGTGTTTCATTTTTTTGTTTATATACGTCTTTTTTTTGTTACGTAGGTTTAAATTCTCCTCGTGTGTGTCGAACCACACGTTGGCCCTACCCCTGAGGTAGTACCTGACGTTTGCTGCTGCACTCTTAGTTGGCCAGCCACTTCTCCCACCTGACTGTTATCAGTCCTGCAGAAGGGGCCTGGGCCTCGGAGGTGGGTCACGACAATGTGACTGGGTGCATTCGGCATAGCGGGGGCTGGATCAGCAGAATTGTCTGCCGGCATGATGGACTGTCCAAGAATACGCCCGCTGCGAAGTTCCGTTGTGTGCTCCTGATGTGTCCAGCACCTCCACCTAAGATGTTACGGGGAGATGACAGAAAACGAGTGTATTTACAATATTCATAGTAACAATACTGCGGTTGAAAACAACCACGATGGCCAGGACAGGCACCACCTAGTCTTTTAACTTCTTCGGTTTCTAAGTAAGCGGCACATAACTATACTGTCAGTGTCGTGGTTTGGACATTAACCCCACCGCCACTCAAAAAACGCAATTGAAGAGCTCGTTACTCCTGACGGTAAGGCGAAACAAAAGTCGCTCATGGTGGAATGGCACAATGTTACTGCACAACATTGATGAGTATCTGATTGTGACTTGTGAGGGCCACACCTGGTGGATCCAAGAGACTAGTGGGATTAGTGGGCACCATTCTTTAACATCAGCTTTGACAAGGCTGTATGCATGATACTGAGGTAATAGTGCAGAGCCAAATGCTTCTGCCCTGTGGCTAAGGTGACCAATTGTAAGGTTATGATATTACAGCTAATGCGAGAGTCGTTCTCGCTTTGGTTCAATTCAAAGATGAAGCATCAAGTGCAGCGGTGGCGATGAGCTGCTCCTTCGCATAGATTTAGGTTCACTTTAAAGAATCCCACATGGCCCAATTTGATCCGAAGTCACCCACTGTGGGCCCCGTCGCGGTGGTCTACTGGCTAAAATACTTAACCGCTGACCCGCAGGTCGTGGCATTGAATCCCGGCTGTGGTGACTACATTTTCGATGGAGGTGGAAATGGTGTAGGCCAGTGTGCCCAGATTTGGGAGCCCGTTAGAGAACCCCAGGTGGTCGAAATTTCCGGAGCTTTCCACTACGGCGTCTCTCACAATCATATGGTGGTTTTGGGACGTTAAACCCCACATATCATCAGTCGCCCACTGCGGTGTGCTTCACAATCATATCATCGTTTCGCCAGTAAAACCAAAATAGAGAAATGATGTTTGAAACCAAGTTGGCTCTGTGCCTAGAACTGTCGTGAGCCCAGTTGGTGGGAGGCAGCTGCCATTCAGTGCAGCCTTGCACCAGGCACATTTTTCTCTATGCTGTGGCTCAAAGAATGGGGCCTCTTCTTTGCTCTCTTGGCAGCTGGCTCAACTGCTGGGCGCCCTGTAGGGACCCTCTTGGACCCCCTTGTAAGCCCTGGCCTACGCCTAGCAGTGCTGGTCGGTTGCACCCTTATGTGACGGGCCCGGCGACGTCTTGCTGCAGCGGTAGCCTTGAATGCCAGCATCAGTCCTGTCCCATCGCTGCTGTTCTGAACACGAGCAAGCTCCTCTGCAAGGCCCTTCACGATATCAAGGTAAGCTGGATTGTGTGCATTCATAGAATGCACACGCCGCAACTGGACCTCCAGGAACTCGTATGCATGTTCTTGGGCCTGCACCAAAAGTGATGAAAGAAATATACTTCAAGTGTACAGCACACCAACAAGAACTGCACATTTATTTTGCTCCTCTTTAACTGCAGACAACAGCTCGAGAATAAAGTTCAAGCTGAGGAGTCAGTTTAAGTTAAGGTTTTCCTGTCACCTGTTTTGACTATTCTGTTAGTGGAAGTGCTGCTAATACCAACAATTGGTGACCTGTAGTTCCAAACATGGAACAATACGACACCAATAGTGTTGAAATCTTGAAATCGCCCTCAGAATGATGACATCCACCAATATGAAATTGTAAATTCGTGAGTGCGGTAGAGCACAATAATATGCTTACAGGAATAAAAGAAGCCTTGACTACTGTTCAGTAGCATTCCCTATGTTTAATTGAAAAGTACTTCAGGGCCCTTTCAAGGGGCTTGTCCTACCTGGGCAAGTTGGGCTGCATCAGGCACCGACGGTACAGGTGCGAGGTGTGTGGCCTCTTGCGTGCTGGTGCCTTGCAATGCTTGGAGTTCGTCTGGCTCCTTTGCTGGGCACTGGTACCTGCCGTGGTTCTGGAGCTACGGCTGGGCTCCTCCTCTTGGAAGGGTTCGAAAAATATCCTGGGGGGACACTTCTCGCCCAGGGCCAGCTGTCCCAGTTGGTACCGGTCGTCAGTACTCAGTGCCGGAGCATTCGGAAACAGTCCTCCGTACTTTTTCTGCACCAAAGCCTGGTGCTTACAAAATGCACCTTGTTTACCAAAGAGATGTACATAGTCCTATGTCAGCATAGACCTCATAACTGGAGCTGGGGTGGGTCGCACTAGGCACAATGTACTGTCCCTGGCCTACCACTTGGATGGCCTCGGCTGCATCTTTCGGCATTCTCGACAGCAGCCGCTTGTACAGTAGTTGATGGGCTGCAACACGGCTGTAGGCGTGGCGGAGGATACGGCTTTCAAAGTATTTCTCCCACACCAGAGCCACAGAGTCTACGAGTGCGACTGCATTGAATGCTTCGACTCTGTTCAGGATAATGTCTTTGAGCACGCGTATGGTTGCCTCCGCAAAATTGTTGGTGTTGTGGCCCTTGTCAACACGTCCAAACGGTAGAGCTGCACCCACTCTTCTTGTCGGCGCAAGAATGTCAGAACTCTAGACACGAAGGCATCGTGTTGTAGGGCTTAACTTCGGCAATGGCAGCTTCAAGTTTTTCTGCTGTGTCTGCATACATGACCTGCAGATAGCAGGAAATTTTTCAATGAGGTGCTCGTATTTGGATATTTTCGTTTTTTAAACTGCACCATAATACAGATTCATGCTTCACTGTCTGCATTGAAGTCACTTTGTGGTCTGCACATGCTTGCCCCAGTTCAAAAGGCCAGTAAACAACCCCCAAGGACCAAAAATAAAAAATATCTGCACCTTTGCTCCGTGAACATGCTGCCTCCTCAAGGATTTTGCAAATACTTTATTAAGGAATTCACAGGGGTTAGAACATTGGTTTCAGCTAGTTTCAAATTTCGTGCGGTCTCGCCACCCTTCTCTTTCAAAGGGAGGAAAAAGCGTAGCCTGCCGTCGTGACTGGTTTAACCCAATCGATGAGCTGCGTGCTTCGTCAAGTCGCTGATCGGCGAATTTGTGTCACTGCTCATGAAAGAAGGATTGGTCAGGTGTAGAAAGGAGCGCGGGAATTGTTTTTCTAAATGGAGGCTGTGCACGGTGCGCAGCGCTGTAATCTGGAAATTGATTGCCGCGGTCTGCTCTACGAATTGCCAAGCGGTGGTCCATAAAGTTGATGCTGCTGACATTTTCTGTACGCTTGTGCGAATAGGGAATTTTAGGTTCGAAGTGAATTCGAAGCGAATAGTGATTTTGGTCGAATAATATCTAATTCATTGTAATAGTATATATATTGCATAATATAAACAAAAAGGGGCATATTTGTCATGGCCAAACAAACTTGCACAGATCTTTAAAAATTGAAACAGGGCCTATGCAAAGGCACTTTTTTTTCATCAAAGGAAGTGGCAACAACTTCGAATTGTAGCAGCATTCGGCTTTGGGTGCAGTCCAAGTAATAGCCAGTAAAATATGCTGCGTTTCAATTTTTTTTACTTGGAGCATATAAATTTGTGTAACGAGCTTTTAAACTAAAACAACAAAAAAAGCAGTAATCAATGTCATTGTAATTCTTTATTAAAACCTTGAAGTGGGCTTTGCTGCAGTGCGATTTCTCTTGATTACGTTTTCACGGCTTAGCAACCAATTCATTGCAGTGTGAAACCACTTTTAAATTGGTCTAATGTGCTTGGGTAACTGCTTTCATGGTTAGCATCCCTCCACTGCCAAGAAACCACCTTTTACAGAGTGTTAGTGTTATGTGGACTAATATACACCTATTTTGTTCGTTTTTAAAAATTCAAAAATTTCAGCAATTTAACTTGATTCAAATCAAATTTGATTACTGACATTATTCATTTAATATTCAAAGCATTTGAATATTTGTACAAGCCTCATTTTATGGCATTCGAAATCATTTGAACCCACCAGAAGCGTTTACTGTGTGTACTTTTGTAAATGTGATTAAAATGGACACAAATACTGTCTGCGTTTTCATCTGCAGATTAGGGAATCTGTGCGGCATACACTTCAAATTAT